>JAWNMU010000317.1:0-377585 GCA_035043665.1 Drosophila quasianomalipes | reverse complement strand
GTCTTCAACTTGGCATACAGTATTTTAATGCAAATATTTTAATTGGTATAATAATTTCCCTTGTTCTTAGCTGTTAGCATTTTACAGGGTATTTTCTGGCCGTTGGCTTTGGCTGTATTTCATGTGTTACACTCCCAAAAAAAAAATAAAAAATTAAAAAAAAAATAAAATCCAAAGTCAACAGCTTTGCGTGTTAAAAAAATATGGACAGATTTTAATGTTTTTGGTCAGTCTTGATTTTTTTTTATATGCATACATATATATTATGTTTTATTTTCATTGTCTAATATATGTGTCAAGTGCATTGTTTGTTAGTTGTTAGTTGTTTGTTGTCTTGCTTGTGCTTGCTGTGTGACGCCCTCTTCAATAACCCTGTTGCATTATTCTGTTTTTTTTCTTCTTTTTTCTGGTCATTACCCAAACGCAATTAAAGCTCATAGATGGTTTTTGTTTTGAAAGGAGGTTATCCGAATTAAAGGTCTCGAGTGTGGCTATTATATATTAAAATTTAACTGAATAAAGCATGAAGGTCATAATTATAGTCCAGATACGTGCAATTATGTTCACTCAAAGGTTTGGTAATTAAAACAAGTCGGAGAGCGCTAGTCGTGACAGCTCGATATAACAAAATCTTCATACAATCACATTCTTAACTCTTCGCTTTTGCATTATGTGTCTATGTTGTGGATCCAGTATCTGAACGGAAGTTAAGCTAACTATATAAGAACTAGTCTCCTTTCCAATCTAAAATGTCATAAATTTTGAGATCTTTGAAAGTCTGCAAGAAATTCATATTATTTAAAAATAGCTTATTTTTTTTTTCAATCAAGTCAATTCAATTATACATTTTTTGCAGACTATCGCTGATTGTTTAAATATATTTTTAAACGATTTTAAATATTTAAATGTTTTGTTTCTTTTTCATTTCTGTCACGTTCATTGTTAGCCTAAAAAACATAAAATATGAAAAAGATACATTTACAATCCACTTCCAAGAACCGACATAAAACAACAAAAAACAATTAGAAATTCCAAATTTACTTTAAAGCAAAAAAAAATGGTCTGTTTTTATTTTCGACTGGTTTTCTTGCTTCTTCTTTTTTTGCGTTTTCATTTTATTGTTGCTGCTCATGAGCTAATGCCATCCACCCCTCTTGTCAATGTGTTGTCTGTCGCTCTCCTACTCTCCCTCTTTCTTTTCTTTCTTGGGCTAACTCTCTTTTTGCGTTCTTTTGCTATGTTTTTCTTCGCTTAGTTGTTTGTTTACCTCATCGTCGCTTGTTCTTGTTCGCTCTCTACGTCTTTCGCATTGTATTCTTTGCTTTGTGCGTTCTCCGTCGTCGTTTTGTTGTCGTTTTGCTTATGTGCTGTTTGTCTGCTTGTCTCTCACGCATATTTTGTGGCCGGTTACCCATTTGGTCTCTACTCTCTCTCTCTCTCTCTCTCTCGCTCTTACTCTCGCTCTCTTAGCTGTTGTTGCTATTTGTGTCTCTTCACAGTCAAGGACAAGTTAATGAACGATTTGGATTTTTTGTAAATCTGTCGAGACGTTTTTCTTCTCAACTTTATAGACTAGACGACGAGGGTGTGTTTGTGAGATGAGGCAGTTTTTCTGATTTTTATGGCTTACCCAAAAAAGGGTTTAATGAAGTTGTGCTTAAGTGGGTAACACTTTAAATGTTATGCGACACCATAGATTGTAAATATTCTTGATCAGCATCAATGGTCGAGTCGACTTAGCCAAGTCCATCTAGTTAGGCTGTCGATTCTTAGGCACATAGACTATTGAATACTAAATATAATAAACTTCCGAATACCCATGCCTATATATCACTGTTCCGAGACTATCGATACAAATCGATTATCGATCGCAATCGATTCCACAACGTTCAACATAAAACTATTCATATGGGAAAGCAACATATATCTTATAAAGACTTGCTTACAGGGTATCTCCGAGTCGAGCACATCCAATTAGAGCATTCTTAGTTGTTTACGCGTATTTTGTTGACTCATGTCGTTTGTTTCTTTTTTAATTTGTTGTTTCTCTTATTGCTGCTTATTCATTAAAAATTGTTTTGTGCGGCATTAATAATGCAAATTATTTTCATTATTTTTTCGCGATGTTGTTGAATGAAAAGCACCAAAAATGCACAAACAGCGATATTTTTCTATTTATACTCTATTAAATGTGGCAAAGTGGCTCTTTTCGTTTTTGTTCGAGCCAAGTATGTAATTCTACGAAACAGAATTTGCCAAAATCGATTTTCGTTTCTTAAGAGTCAACAAATTTGATTTGGTTGCTAACTGGGAACTTTGCAATACCCAAAAATATTGCAACCACACCTAAGAAATATATTTTCACTACAGAAACAGAAACAGAGTATTGCCTAGTCGGGCGCTTGCGATCGCTAAGTTTATTTTTGATTTTTCGCTTTCCGTTTTTTCTCATTTCTTTTCATTTATTTGTTTTGCCAAGCGCCGCAGTTTTTTTTTGTTCTATTTTACACAAAAAAAAGTTTGCACAATTTTATTGAGTCTTTTAAAGTTGCATTTTATTTCATTTAATAATATTTAATATTCATTAATTTTTTTTGCCAATTTGCGTGGGTGCCAAGAAGTCTATAAAGTTATGACCTACATTACGTATACAGCTAGTTAGGCATATTAATTTCTTATTTGCTTCATTATGAAATGTAATGTGTCAGGTGCGTTAAACTGGTAATAATTATTATTGCGAGTTTTATTTTTATTGTTTATTAACACAATATTGTTGTTGGTGTTGCTGTTGCTATTGTTGTTAGTATTATTGTCTGGTTAATCTGTGCGACAGGCCCAGTTGGAAACACTAATTTTTTGTTGACGCTTTCACACTTTCCGTAACGTTATTGTTGACAATGTGTCTACCCTATTTATGTATATGTATGAAAATGGGTATATTGGTGAGAGCTTTGAAAATATATTGGTATTATATATGGAGAATAAATCTATTTACTACTACAGATTTAATTTATTTGTTTTATGTTTTCTTTCATTTTAATTTTATTTAATTCAATTCGTCACATACTTAAACTTAATTTTAAATTTACTCTACTTTAAATAAACAAATGAATAAACTAGCATATGGAGCGTAAAGTGCTGGTAATTTCGACATTAGGCTTATTTTGGATATTTTATCAGCTGAAACACTTAGAAACATGTCTTTACGCATGTATTTACATATATATTTCCAAAAGGGTATTCTTGAGTGTGCCACACATTTGCCTTCCATTGTCTGGATGCCATTTTTGCAATGCTTGAGCTTTTTGTTTTGGACTGTGCAAATATTGGATAACAAATATCTTTGGAGCTTTGTTGTGTGTGTGTTTCCGTGCGTGTATGTGTGTGTATGTGTGTGTGTCGGATGTGTTTTTCACTTGCATGGCCCTTTTCGGGTTGGCCTTTTCAAAATTTATAGCGCAAGGTTGTAAAATGTGTAAAAAGAGTTGGAGCAACCCTGAAACCGTTACGAATGCCATAAGCTATCATTTTATGTGAAATTGAAGAAGTTTAGAAAGAAATGCATGAATTTTGAGTAAAATCTGATATATAAGAGATGAGTGCTGTTCAGGAAAGTTCAAATATTGTATTTGAGATAGAAAGGTTTATAAATTAATTGTAAAGCGTTAGTAAGTCAAGCGTAGGACATAAAATAAAAGAAAAAATAGGCTAATATCTAAACTTGTGGAATAGGATAAGTCTACTGCAGTTTCCCGGAGATATAATAGTAAATATGCTAAGATATACAAAATGGAAAAACTTTAAGCCTGGTTCAGGTAGATAAAAGTTTTGGTATAAGCCATTTTCATTTTCTAATTTACGAAAATCCATTCAATGTTTATATTAAGCTCGATTCACATGCCGCATTACAAATTCAACTCTAATCATCATAACCCTTTTTTTTTTGATGGGGCTATCGTAAGACCGAAACGAAACTCCTTTTTAAAGATTACACCACAGTGTGCTTTTAGTATGTGTGTGTGTGTGTGTGTGTGTGTGTGTGTGTATGCGTGTGTCTCTGAGTGTGAATTTGGAGGAGGTGCTGCTGCTGGAATTGTCTCATTCAGCATGCCACATAATTCATGGGACTCGCGAGGCAACAACTGCGACTCCAGTTAACTGTTGCACTGTACCTGTGCACATACATCCATATATATATGTATTCGAGTGATGGGCATAAATTAAATATTTAAAATGGTATTGCCAACAAGCAGTGTGTGTGTGTCACGTGGCACATATCGCGTTGACGCATTATGACGACGAATTCGCCTTGGGAACAGCCGTCAAAAAAAAAAAACAACAAAAAGCCCAACTCGTGCAGCATAAAAGTTAATTAGGCAATTTTTAGTGGCTTGCCCCAAGGGGCTGCGGGTGTGCGGCTAGTGTGTCATGATGTGATTTTAATAATATACCAGCCTGTGTGCGTAAGTGGCATATCAAACAGTTATAGCCTCAACTGTGTGCATCTTCTCGAATTTATACAGAGTGTAAGTTGTTGCTTCTACATTTTTTTCCCATTAGGGACAACATTCTGTGCATTCAACATTCGTTGAGTATGTGGCGAATTTTAGAAATTCATGTCGATTTTATGAGAACTATGGCATGAATTTAGTTTTTATAATTCATTAGTTTTTATAATTCATTAGTTTTTATAATTGAATTTTGAAAGTGAAATATAATCTAAATTTTTATTTGGAAAGATTGATTTTCCTCTGTCTTGAATTAAATGTTTTTGTTTTCATTTTGCAAGACGAAAAAAATTAGTCAATCATCTGTTTTTCCACTCAACCGTTAACGACAGCAAAGACTCATAATGTAGTCGCGAAATGAAAGAAATGAAAATGTTGGGCATAATGAAATCCGGCTATTAGTTGGCTCAGTTGAACACTGAAATTCTTGCCAACTGATTAACTGATTGAGGTACTTGTCAGTCGCTACAGTCATCTATAGATTGCGTGGCAGGCAGTTGCTGTTGTCTCTCTCTCTCTCTCTCTCTCTCTCTCTCCCTCTCTCTCTCTCTCTCGTTCTCTATCTGTCTGTCTCTATGCCTTCCTCGTTCTGTCTGTCCATCATTTATATATCTGTTTCCCCTGACTGTCCATTTGCAGTGCAGTTTGTCAACGGCAAAGCGGCAAGCAAAGCTTCTATCATAAGTTTGTTGGCTTGGCTATTTGCAGCTGGGGCTGTCTGTCTTCTGATTCATAACCCATTCCCTCCGCCCTACTTCTCACCCCTTTGGCAATCGTGTATATCATTTATTTCTCTATAACAAATGTCGTGCTATGTTCTTTATAGAGTTCACTGGCCCAACGAGATGGCCGCGTCAAGTAGTTCTGCATACTTTTATGATTTAAAGTAGAAATGTATGTTGCAGGATCTGTTGCATCAATGTGATCATATTGTTCACCCGTAATAATTGTAGCCATGGCAATGCGAATATTCTCATCAATTTTTAAACTGGCATTACGTATGTCAAAGTTTGTTATTGTGTTACGTAACAAGTGCATTGCATATGCATATAAATACAATTGAGTCTTGCTTTACTGAAATGCATTTTAGATTGTTTTAAGTTAACCTTAAATGTCAAAGTTTTGCTTTGTGTGTGTGTGTGTGTGTGTGTGTGTGTGTGTGTGTGTGTGTGTGTGTGTGTGTGTGTGTGTGTGTGTGTGTGTGTGTGTGTGTGTGTGTGTGTGTGTGTGTGTCTCTGTGTAGCATTTCAAGTTTCCTAATTCAACTGCATCCTTTTCAACTCATACTTTAAGTATTGCAACTGATGCAAAAGATTTTTGTGATTTTCCTAGCGAGTCCTTTTACTGTGTAACCAGAGCCAAAAAAGACATGGCTTCCCATTACGTTCCCTGTCAGAATATTATTTATTTATTATATTTTATATTATTTAAAATTGAGTGCAGGTAGTTAGGCAGTATGTATAGTCTAAGTGACTCAAAATACACATTATAATTATTTATCTTCCGTAATGCACTGGAATTTAAAAGCGATGCAATAGTCACGTCATATTGTTTATTAAAGGTCCAACTGCAGTTATTTTCATTAACTACGAACTATGCAGCAAGCGTCAAGATTGCTTCTTAGAGATATGGTGGGAATGGATAGGAGATGGGGTAGAGAAAAGGCCGACATAAAAGCTTGCAGTGCTCGTAGTTGACTCGACTCAGTGGGATTAGCAGCGAAAGTTCAGCAAAAGTTTTCCGTTTAGCCAGTGCAGCAGGAAACTGACTGGACGCCTGTCCTTGGCCGGATGACAGAAGATGGAGGACGGGGCTGGCCGGGACAGGGCTGGTTGGTAAGGAAAATGAAAGGAAGTCAGCTTGGGCGGTAAATTATTGATGTTGTTAATAATTCAACTGCAAAACGCGCGGATGGAAAACTTTGTTGGGCTGTTCTTCGCCACCTGATTAGATTATACCACAACAAATTTGGATTGGACTTGGACTTATGTGGATTCATTTCTATTACAGATTACCACATCGACTGCGAAGAAGTTGTGGGAGAAATCGGATGGTAAAAGCGGCGCCTCTGGCAATACTGGCGGCCCATTGAATCCCCTGCAGATACCCGGCGTTGGCGATCACTCGTCCGTTTGGAAGGATCATACATGGTCCACACAGGGCGAGAATATATTGGCACCGCCCCGACCACGTGGTTATCCACATGGTGGCGCTTCAGATACATCAAACAGCGGCAATGCGGGCATCTTGAGGTGAGTTTTGTCTATAAGTCTACAGATCTGATACGTAATTATCTGAGCTACGTAGTTAAAAGTTGTCGATTAACCAATGATAACAATATAATAGTTAATGATTATTATATATAAGAATGAAATTAGATAGGGATATTTGACATATTCATCTTATCTTAACCGATTTTTTTTCTTGCTTCAAATAGTCCCCGCGATTCGACATGCGTTAAGATGGTTGAATATGTTCTGGGCGGCTCACCTACCAACAAGGAGAGTCCCCTATCCAGCTTGGAGCCGCGTATGCGCAACTTGAAATTTGACAATAATGATAAGGTGAGTTTATTGGTTGATTCCCATCTAATGCTCAGATAACATGGCTTGTTTATGTTTGCAGTCACACGATGATAAGGAAAAGGCAAATTCTCCGTTTGATACAAACGGCTTAAAGAAGGACGACCAGGTCCCAAACACAAACGGAGTCGTCAATGGCATTGACGATGACAAGGGATTCAAGTGAGTAGACAGCGAATGGTGAACACTGATCAACTTTTGTTTGTCCGTGTGTTTGTCTCTGTCTCTGTCTCTGTCTCTCTCTCTCTCTTTCTATGTGTCTAGTTCAAGTCTGGGCAATGGCATTGACATTAGAATGCCTATTCCATTGCTCAAACTGGTTTCTTCAAGGTCCACCCGTTGACAAGTTCTTGTCTTGTGGTCGAACCGTGCTAAGAGGGGCGGGGTAGCAACGTAGAGTTCTGGAGTTGTCTATCAGTTAGTTGCTTCGATTTATGACAGGCAGGGGCACATGTCAAGTGGAGCTCTTACAGAACTTTGGTTTTCTATTCGTTTTTTTTTTGTGAGACTTGCTCTCGTTTTCCATTCTAACTTGAAGCTTGAAAAAAGAATTCAATTCTGTTATTAAATTTGTTTATCATTTTAGCTCTTTAATTTGGCAGATATCGCATTTTCTCTGTAAACAGAGGTCTCATTTCAAAATTGTAATTGAGCATTTTTTTTCTGTTTTTCTGTATTAAAATCCAATATTTATTTTACTTTTTTCTCTACTTTTTTTTTTACTTTAAATGTCAGTTATAATGATAATGTCTTAGCTTAGACGTGGATATCATTAGCTCTACCCACAGAGAGACAATGCAGCTTTAGATTTTTTTTTATCAAACTGAGGCACACACACAATCTCCGACACACTCACACACACACACACACCCACTTTGTCAAAAGCTGCTGCCCACTTGGCCCACATTTTGTGAATTTATTTCTTTATGCCTGCTGCTTGTTTCTCGTGTCATTTTTTTCCATCCCTCACTTTTTGTAGCACTCGCATATTGAAAGATGATTCAGTTTGTCAAGTGTTTTATGGCCAGAGTTTGGTCTTACGAGTATTTTTTCGGCAGCACTTTCTAAATGCGCTTGAAAGTCGAAAGAACTTTCGAGCTTTTGGCTTTTATGAAAGAATGTTTATGGTGGTTATTTATATACCCTCCAAAACCATTAAAAATGGCTAAAGGAAGTTATGCAAATATGTGCTATGGATTCTTTAAAACAGAAGAAGTTTTACTTAAAAAAAATAAATAAAAATCCATAACATTCTTTTGAATATATATATATATATATAGATTAACTCCGATCTACAGGGTATGTCATGTTCGGCATGCCTAAGATAGTCATTCTTTGTAGTTATTACATATTTATAGTCATTGGAATATGAGTTGTATATGTCAATAAAATATTTAGTTTCATGTATTTCTTCCCCTTTCCTGCTCGCTATCTATTTTTCATCTTTATCTTTTCATTTTTCTACTACCTTATTTCGTTCTCTCTCTCTCTCTCTCGCTCTCTCTCTCTCTCTCCATCTGCTATTCTCACTTAATTCAATTGGTTTGCTTTGCCTCTTTCTTTGACTTACTGTCCATAGATACAGTTCCATGATTACAATTCGTATGCACATTAAAAAAGCAAAAACGCTTACAACACGCATTGCCAAAAATTGCAGGCCTTTTATAGTTTCTCAGAGCAACTGAAAACCAAACCAAAAATAAAAACCAGTCTTTAGCATTATTGTTGTTGTTGTTGTTGTTCTTATTGTTGCTTTGCTTTGCCGGTTTTCTCTTTCAAATGTTGTTGTTGCAATTTCATTGCCGGTGTCGGCGAAGCCAAAACGTGTTTCAATGCCAAACGTAATAACTGTTATGATGTAAGTAATCAACAACAAAAACAACAAAAACAACAACAACAAAAACAGCGAGTCAGGCCTGAAAGGCAAAAAAAAAACAAGATCGATTTTATTAAATAGTTTTTCTATAGCATTTTGTTCGATTAGTTTTCGGTTAAGCGTTTTTGTTTGTTGCGGCAGGTTTCTTTTTTTTTGTTTTTTTGTACCACTTTTTTGTTAGTTTTTTTTTTTTTTTTTTTTTTTTTGTGTAATTTTCGTTGTGCTCACGTTTTGTGTGTGTCGTGTGTAATGAAATTTAGTTGCGAAAATTCAAACGGCCGGCTTCAATTGAGGCAACTAACGAAAACGGCCAACTTTGGGCTAGTATTTCAGTTCGAGTTTCAAGCTGTTAATTTTTGTTTTTTTTTTTTTTTTTTGTAGTGTTGTTGCTTGGGGTTTCAGTTACTACATCAGAGTAGCTGTCGACCTACTCACAGCGGGGACTTGGCCAGCGGGGATCGGCCAACAGTTGTTGTTGTCGTTGCCACCTCTGCTGTATCTGTCTGTCTGCTGTTAACTTGGTCAACTTGCCGTCTGACCTTTTTATCTACTTTTGGACAGCGCACTTTCTTTTTTACTATGAAAGTGAAAATTGTTTATTTGTTTCTTTGTTTCTTTGTTTTGTGGCCATTACATAAGCATTACAGATTAGAATACGAGATTCTTGGCTAGAATCGGACTTCTTATATGGGCATATTGCCAATGGAAATGACCTCGCACAAATTCCGATTGTTACTTTGATATTAGATGGTTTTTTTGGGGCAGGAAACTGTTCTTTATGTTTTCATGCTCATTAGCACCTTTTTGGTTTATGCAACATTGCATAATTAAAATCCAAACCAGTAGTTTGAGTTGAGTCATAAATTTAATGTGTAGATTAAGAATGGAAAACGAATATTATTAGCAAAGAAATTGCAATAATTGAACATTTTTCCAAATGGAAAATGTGCAGAGAATATCTGAAATGTTTCAAATGTGAAGTTCGTAACCAATTTTCCCCAAGAGCTCTTTTTACATCTTAAAATAATTACTACAATTGAAAGCCAATATTAAATTGGCATTTCGCATCAGGTTTGGTTTATGTTTTTGCAAAAAATTATGTCAAGTGATGATATATCTACAGATCTTTTAACGTCAATCTCATGAACAAGTGAATAAATAAGAAAAAAAACAACATTAATTTCACAATATTAAATGAATTAAAAAAATAAAATAAAATGATAAGCAAAATCAAAAACCTCATCAAATTTGGTTAAGTTTTGGCCAAGTTATGAGCCACGTGCTAAGCTTTCAAGGCCCATTACAGTTTGAAGACAATTGCATACGTTGATTTCATTGTCTTTGAATTAGTCACACTCATTACAGTTGCACGGTCACTGCAGCTGCTGTTATTGTTTCAGCTGCTGCTGCTGTGTTTGGTGTTAATGACCCGACAGTTAAATTATAGCCAATTTGTGTTGACTGCATGTTAGAGCGAGATGACAGCACACATATACAATATACAAACTCACACACAGTTTTATGGCCACTGCTAGCTAGGTAGTCAGGTTGCAGAGCTATGGGGAGCGTGTTCAAGCACGCGCTATGAATGAATCGTATTAACAAATATACACACATATTGCCAGAGAATTATTGTTTATTGTTATTCATTTGAATTTACATTTGAAGCGCCGGCTGTATAAAAAAAACTTGTTGCTCATTCAGATTAATTTAATAGTCGGCAGTTGCTGACGTCATAGAGACTCTCTTCCTCCCATGCCTTCCCCCACACTGCATTTAATTAGTCGCAACAAGTTTGTTGCTTAAGTCTTTTGTTTCCAAATAGTGGACGACGAGTCATTGTCAACGATTAACAAACTGTAAACGGTACAATATGCCATTTGGGGCCAAAATCGCAAATTTATTTTTAATTGCCAATTCGTTTTGATAAATTTGTTTATAATTGTTTTTATGCAATCTCTTAATAATTACCCCACAAGTTTGAGGGTCGAGTGCTAAAAGTGTTTTTTTTTTAGTACCATATTGGAGCGTGTCACGACTAGGTTGTAGATATTGAGTGTGTCCGGGCTAAGCACAATGGTACAATAGTTGTAAAACTATAGATACCTTCAGCGACTGCAATGGTGGTGGGCAAGGATATGTAGCTGTTGTCAAACTGTTTTAGTCACTGAGTTCTACAGTGCAATCACAACTATATTTGTGAATTCCGCTGAAATGCCCCAGTGGTACTAAAACTTATTGTATATTTTCAAATATAAACGATTCAATTTGGTCTACAGTACATCTGCAACTGTATTGATGGATTCTCTTAGTTTGCATCTTCTACATTTGGCAGTGGACTGTTTTTTTTTTTTAATTCCACGTGTTTTTTTCTCGAATTGCAGCCGCACTCCCGGCTCCCGTCAGCCATCGCCCGCTGAAGAGACAATGCCACGCCCACCCACACTGCTGGACCAAACACATCATGGCGGTTTTCCACAAATGCCCCACTTCAATCACATGCTCATGGATCATGGCCAGGGTCACGTGGGCATGGGAGCCGCTGGCTCAATGGGCGGCGGCGGCGGCGTTGGTGGCAACAATTCCGCCGGAGGCGGAGGAGGAGGTGGAAATGGCGGCGCCGCTGCCGCCTATGCGCATCACCAGATGGCTGCACAGATGAGTCAAATGCAGCCACAGATGATGAATGGAGTTGGTGCCGGAATGCCAATGGCCGCACAGGTGAGACCAGCAGCAGCATTAAATCTACCACACCAGTTTGACAAGCATTGTTCTCAGTATTCCACATTTGACTTGCAGTCACCGATGTTGAATCATCAGGGTGCACAGGCAGGCGGACCCAATCACATGGAATCCTCAGGCAACCTTTTGCAACAACAGCAGCAACAGCAGCAGCAGCAACAACAGCAAAATTTTGATGTACAGGTGAGTCAAAAAATACAGAAATCTTTATAATTGTTAAATACTACGATTGTAGTGGCTGCGCCTGAGTTAGTTAGTCTAATCTGATTATAAACTTCAAATTGTCATAGAAACGATCGATTCGAAATTATGTTGCATTTGTCTTCAAATATATTTAGAGTTTTACAGTGTGTATAATGCTGCCTACATCGAACGAAAACTGTAAATCTGTATTAAAAAGATCTATTGAAAATGCAGTTTTAATATTGTTTTAAGATATTCAAATCAAAACTTTTACTACTACATCGGACTACCATATTAAATAAGTAGGATTAACAGTCCATCTATGTTGATCAGTGTTTCGATTGGACAGATACATATATATATATTATAATGTGGCTTTTATTGCGATCAATAATGGATGCTTGTTGTTATTGGGGAAATCGCTAATAGAGAAAGTTATACTTAAAATGAAATAAATTGTAGATGTGCATTCAAATATGGCTCTATATGTTTTTATATATATAATTCTCACGAGCTGCATATAGCAGCGATTGTTGTTTTCTCAAAATCGACAATTTTACTGCCAGCTAATGTCAACTGGACTTATACAGGGTATCTATGCACCTCTTGAGAGCAGCAGCAGCAACACTCTTAGCTGTAAATTCAGCAAAATGAGGTCATGTGTGTTGGTGTGTATGTGTGTGTGTGTGTGTGTTCTGTTGTGGTTAGTTGTTGTTAGTTGCTGTTTTTCATTTGGAGTGCACGCTGCAGCTGCTAATTTACCACATCCGGCTAAAGAGCAGCTGCTAGCCACCCTATTGCCTGATGTCCCCTCAGAGCCATTTCCGGAAAATAAACCCAAATCCAATCCCCATCCTGCGCAGAAAAGATAGGAAAGCAAAAAAAAAAACAAAGAGTCCTCTTCACATGCAATTTATTTCGAAACAGAACGGAAATCGGATTTATTAGCCGCAAAATTGCTTTTAAGCTTTAGCTGACAATTTTACAGTGGCTCTCAAACCGATACCACTTTTGAGTCTCACCCGCCTCCCTAGTTGCCCCACTCCGCGCTCCATTCTCACTTTCTTGGTGTGTAATGACATTTCTATGTCGCTTCGGCTTTTTATCTAAGGGCAAAAAGGGAAAAGTCGCTCGACATTAAATTGAAAATCAATATTACGTTGTTGCACCAGAAAATGCTGCAGTTCTTGTTTGTTGTTGCTGTTGCTATCTTCCGTTGTGTCCACGCCCCCTTGTACACTTTCAACACCCTGCTACCGTCTCCCCCCATTTTGAGCATGGTGAAAGCAAATTGACATTTCCACACTTTGGTCGTTGCATTTGCTGTTGCTGTTGTTGAGTCTTGGACAATCTTCACTTCCGTTCTTTCACACACACACACACACACCGTGCTGATCCTGCCCATCCCCTGCCTCCACCAACTTCCGCTGGTGTTGCAGTAATTTTTGTGTCGCTTTTGTCTTTTAACTTGCCAGAGTTTCAAGTTGCCTGCTGCAACTTTATCGTTGCACTTTTTGCCTTTTGGCCTGGCCTGTGGTTCGCTTCTTGGCTGCACTCGTGCCACTTTCCCCTTGACACTTGTGCCAGTAGTGGCAGTGTATGCCACAAAGATAGTCAACAGCAACAAAAATGGCAACAGGACAACAAGACACCGGCGGCAGCTGATGTCATTACGCTTTAAGCTAAAGCTTGGCTTTTGTAGTATGGTGTGTGGCAGATTCGCCTCTGGAGTGCGCTTGCTGCGCTTGCATTTTCTATGTGTATTTTTAAATTCTCTATAATATGATAAAATCATGTTGAGTGTTTTGTATTTCTTCATAGTTATGTAGTTTTTTCTTATTATTATTTATTTAACAAAATTTTCAATTTATTTTTATTTATATTTATTTATATTTTTATTTATAAAATTATTATTTTTTTCCACAAAATGTGTGAGAAAATTTAATTGTTAATTGTTACTTCTCATAAACTATGCTTCTGTACAGTTATCTGTCATTTAACTAATTTATATACATGGTATATATTTAAATATTATTTATATTATTATTATTTATATATATGTATGTATATATATATATATATATATATATATATATATATAGAAGTTTAAATGCTGTTGGCTTCTGGCTTCTGGCTACTTTTTCTCCTTTCTGATTGTGTGGACTTGCCAGCATTTTTCTTCGTTGGCAATGGCAAATATGTTTTTGGTCACATTGAAATTTATATTGATGGCCTCTGGATGCCGTCTGTCTTGCCAACAGTTTGCATTCATTTTAACGTCTCCTGTCTGCTAGTCTCTGCCACACTCTCCACACTCCTCGGTGTATGACTGCCAGTTGATCTGTGGTTCTGTACGGACCTATAAATAATGATTTCTTTGCCATTTGAGCAGCTGTTGCAGCTTCAATGTGCAACTGGCTGAAAGTGCTACTCTCTATCTAGCTGGCTGCTCATGCGGGTCTTCCCACAAATGCATATGTAATTGCATAAGGTCATAAGGAATACATCAAACAGAACCCAATATATATGTGTGCAGATTACGGGTCGAGGGAAAATTCGTACTTTTTTTGATGGGAAACATATGTCTGATTGAAAGTGTAATGCAATATATGCAATACTTTCTATGTTTATACATATATTTAGACAGACATATATATATTTTTCAATTTTTTTTATTTCTATATGTGAATAACATTTTTGTTTTATTTGAAATATATGTGATATTCTTCAATTGTTGATATAATGTAAACATATTTTAATTGTGTTTGTTGGATTATTCGCGGAATTCCATTAAAATCAATTAAAAATAAAAATAAATGTTTTTTCCTTTCTGTTTTACATTAATCCGGTAATTTTGGAAGGAGTTGCGTTTAAAAAAGAAATACATTTTTAACATTAACAGAAACAAGGTAGACTTAAATGTGAAATATATAATAATATATAAATATATAAAATATATATATATATATATGAGTAAAATATATAAAATTTATTTAAATTGGAGAAACGTTTCCAAAAGTTAGCAATGATACCTATCCTCATAAATGACGTCAGATCCTGTGGCTCTTGTAGATTAACACTTCGTTTAATATATATATATACATTTATGTTGCACATATAATTTGTGGGTAACGGGGATATTTTAGTGCTGTTTAACACTCACTTGTTATACTACTTTATAATACTGGATCGTGTTATGCAACATTATACATTATACACAAATAACTATATGAATATTGCATTTGCTTGTTGAAGCCATTGCATTATGTGGCCAAACAATGTCATACGTGCCACCAACTCACCACCCACTCCCATTTTGCATGCAATTCCTCAGTTTTTGTGTTATGGTGTGTTAATATCGACGAAATTTATAATGCGAAATATGCACGAAATTCAAATAAAAAAAAAATAAGAAAAGAAAAAATTCATGAATGACACCGCTTGTGGAAAAAGGCAAGAGGTTGCTGTGAGGGGTGCACTTGAATCGACAGCATATTGCCGCATTTTGTCTTGTGTAACCAATTTCGTCAATATATTTTTTTTCTTCTTGTTTTCTTTCTTTAGATGCGTTTTTTTTTTTTGTGCCTGCTTTTCATATATGTCATATTTATGGCTCAATGCCTCATGCTCTCCTTTTACTCTGATGATGTATCATATAATGATGAGTCATATTTTTCCATTATTTTGTTAAAAGCATGTTGCTTATCGTTTTGGTACAGGGCAAAACCAATTATAATTAAGATACATAAATTATCGCTAAAAAGCATAAATTGTGTCGAACCATTAACAGAAATGTGAAAAAGAGAAATGAGTTTCTTAAATATTGTATGTAAAATAATGTGATAGTTGTAAAATAGTGTGATAAAATGTTGTACATATTTGAATACAATTTAAATCTGTCTAAGTGTAACTTTCAAATTGAGAACATTAAGTTTTAATGCGACTTGACTGCTTGTTTTGCTTTTAGCAGTGATCCTAACTAATCGTTGTAAAGTTTCTATATAAATAAACATGACAGCTTTAGTCAGCCAGCCAGCAAGAAACTTGGAAAAACTTTGTTCATTTCGCTGGGCATGTTGTGCTGCAAAGTGTGAAAATCGAAAACTGACAGACGCCACGCCCATTTTTTTTTGTTTATTTTATTTACTTGTACTAATAATACAAGTAATTATAAATGTGAGCCGTATGCGATTACTTTTACTTAATATTTAACGTGCCTTGCCAGCACTTTGAATTGAATTTCGGGATTTACTTTTCCGTTTGATTCGCGTTGCTTCATTTGACTGACTGCATTTGTGTGTTAATCAGTCAATGGGGATTACAGTTAGTGAAAGAGAGAGGGAGGGAGGAAGGGAGTGGGAGTGGGAGTGGGAGAGAGAGCGGTCTTGGCCAGTGTGGGTCTTGTGTGTGTTGGCCGATTAGATTTGCTTTGATCTGGAAATGGCTGCTTAATTGATTTCGAGCTGTAGATTGTTTCACTTCTCCACTTTGGCTTAAGTTGTTGTTTCTTGTCGAAGTAAATGAGCAGTAAGTTAATGAGAAGAGACAACCGAGAGAGAGAGGAGCTTAGAGCGGTTTTATGACGTCTGGGAAAGACTGAAGAAAATAAAATATTAGCCTTCTCCTTAACTCCATTTTACATATCGCTGCCATTTTGTATCTTATTAAAGATTACGCTGGTTTCTATATAAAAGAGTATATTAATCTATAAGTCAAATCACGACAGCTGACTGCATTTATATAATTTTTTTTATTTTTATGCCAATGTTTTATGCAGCAACAAATTGCAAAAGTATTTTTTTTTTTTAGCAGCGATCTGCTCTCTTGACCTGGGGCAACAATTTGCATAAAATTGCATTTAAATCAATGAAAGCGTGGTGGAGTAGATGGGGCACTTGCAACATCTGTTGCACTGTCTTTTATCATATTAATTTGCCATTAATTAAGCGTTAATTAGCACGGAAATGTGTGCATAATTAATTATACATGCTGTGCGGCATGTGGCAAGTTCCACTTGGGCGCAAATTCAATTGCAGCTGTGAAATGTAGTAGCAAATATGCTGCTAATTCTCAATTGGTTTAAATTACATATTTGTTGTATAAGTCACTAAAATAATAATTAATTGATATTTGCATATTTAAAGCCATAAGTTTGAATGATCATCAACATCAATCAGTTTTCAATGGTTGTGTTTTATAATTGCAACAACTTGGCAGTATACTTTAATATATTTGTATTAGTTGGCAGCGCTGTTGAAGTGAACAATGAAATTATGAACTGTAGTAAATCTAGAAATTGCATTCAAAGTTTATACAATTGCCAAACAATCTCGTCGTCAGTCGACAAGTTGGCAGCTCTATTCAGAAATTTGGGTAAAATTATTCACGGAACACAACAAAGAGGTTAGCAAGTGGTTGACTAATTAATAGAAGACGCCTTTTCCAGCCGGCAACTATTTGCCACTTACTAATTAGCATTTGCGTGCCCGCAAACTTGGAAGATGACAGACCCCAATTGGGGGAAACCAAGAAGGCAGAGGTCGTCGCTAATTGGGCTTTATTGGTGGCAAATGTCAAGTGAAGCGAACAGTCTACTTCCTTGCCCTACCACCTTGCCCTACCACCTACCATCTACCCGCCCACAAAACATCACTTCTGATTATGGTTCACTGATAACAGAAACATTTGTCGTTGCCAAGACGTCGACCCAGCTCCTCTTCCCCTCGTCCTTTCAACTGCCTAGCAACATTTTCGTCGTCTTTGTAATATGTCCGCGTGGGCAGCGAAGCGTTGCCCCAAAATGCAATTTGTGACACACTATATATATATATATATATATATATATATATATATTTGTATATTTTTCTTTTTTCTCTGTTTTTGGTGGATTTCGAGAGTTTTGTGGCTGCCCAAAAGTTTGGTGTTTAATTTTTCGGGCTTGACTGCGCTTGAACGCCTACAAGCTGCCTACGATTCCAAATTTATGATGCAGTGAAAGTGCCCAGAAAACCAAATCGATGATTTCAGCTTGTGTTTTTAATTGAGGCCAACTTAAAATTTTTGCTGCAATAAGCGCTATTTCAGCATTTTACTTTCAATTTGCCAGCGCACATATTGTATGATTCATACTGAACATAGAGTAAAAGAACTTTAATTGAGTATTTTAGCCAGAATAGAAATGGTTAATCCTACTTCAAACATGTTTATGCAAGAATCAACGCAGCTACTTAAAGGTATACCAAAAGTCTATTTTTAAGCTAGCTGACAGCTCTGTCAGATGTAGATGTGCGAGATGTTACTAGCATTATTTTCACAGTAAATTGTAAATTGTTTTTTTGTGTTTAACGTATTAATAAGTTGTTAGATTTTACAACAAATAAGTTGGCAGCACGAATGAGCCAAGTTTGCAGCCCCCACAAATTTTACACAAATTGCCATGTCTTTTGTATTGTTTAGTTTTTGAAATTTACGATTTCATAAGCTGTTGTCTTTTATAATAACTAAGTTGGCAGCACTAATATGCCGAGTACACAAATTGGCACGTCTGTTGGCATATATGTATAATTTTCAAATAATCAATAACTCTCTGTATAGTTTTTGTGACCTGTTGGATCTTTTCATAAGTTGTTGTTAAATAGGTTGGCAGCACTGACTTGCCTGTAAGTTGGTACACCAAACAAGTTGATAGTGCAGTCAGCATGTTCATGCTCTCAATTAGTAGGCTAACAAAATTTACACCATTTGCGAACGATATTGGTCATGGCTTGTAAGCAAAGCAATTTGAGACTGTCAACCTGCTGGATGGATTGTCGTCTCCTATGGCCATTGCCTACTTATGGGAGCTAATCAAGCAGCCGACCGTCTGGCTACGCTCGAAATGAATAAGAACGGAACCCGGCAGGCTAATTTGATTAATTGCGTCATGCGGAGCAATGTCGTCAAATGATTTCACACCATGAGGTTCCCCTCGCTGCTGCTGCTGCCCCATGGAGTGTGATAAGTGTGCTGTGCCTGGTGTTGTATTACATGACGACGCCGCCGTTCCATGGAATTTACGACGTAGTTTTTCTAATTTTTCTATTTAATTAGCACACTCACACAGAGAGAGAGAGAGAGAGAGAGATTGAGAGAGCGATAGAGAGAGCGCAGAGCAACAGAAGTATTTTTTTTTTGGGGGGTGGATGAATGTATCCTGTCAATATAGCACAACATTGACCAAGTATTGAGGGTTGTTTCCCCTCACTCGGATATTCTCATTGACTTTTTGGGGGCGTCGAGACAAATGGTTTGCTTCGTCTGGCTGACAAACTGTTGCCATTTACTTGGCTTGCTCCCCGGCGCTTAATGATGTCAGCATGTTAATTAAAGCCAAATTATTTACTAAAGTTACCCAAAAGGCATGAAAAAAGTATCACCCTCCCATTCTCCCGTTCGCTATGCCCTGACGAGGTGTTTAACTGTGTTCGCTTTGCCCTAAATGCTCTTGGCCTTTCGAAGTTTCCAAGTGT
This sequence comes from Drosophila quasianomalipes, assembly GCA_035043665.1. Classification (NCBI taxonomy): domain Eukaryota; kingdom Metazoa; phylum Arthropoda; class Insecta; order Diptera; family Drosophilidae; genus Drosophila; species Drosophila quasianomalipes. The sequence continues at coordinate 358,186 of JAWNMU010000317.1, read as the reverse complement.
TGGCCATATTAAAAGTTTGACTTTCTATTCGCCTTCCATATGGGGTTAAACTTTTGGTTTGAGCTCCTTGGTGGGGAGGGGGGAGGTGTTAAAAGGGAGGTTGACTACGGACTTGGTTGTTTAGTTGTTATTATAATAGTTTAGCAGCTGAAATGAATAACAAGTCAAATTTGTATGTTGAAGAACAGCATGTTCTTGTTTATTTGCTTGTATTCTAAAGAAATGAGATCTTGAGCAACATGTTTAATCTATACGAAGTCTTTTCGATTTTTAGTTTAATGTCAAGAATTGCCCAGTTTTGCATTTAAAGATCTTACTTACAAATTCAGTTTGTAGACTTTGACATAGGAGCTTCGGTACAAAATATTCTCATTTTCAGCTTATTCACTTAACGGCTTCTAGCCAATGACGTCACAATCTCTAAAAATCACTTAAATACTGGAGGAATTCTGGTTTATACCAATGCTGATATGGTGTTTATGAAATGTTTGCTCTGACACAAACCCTAACTATTTCTATTTACTAATTTCTTGCTTTCCCAAATTCCAGAGTTAAGAATCTGGCTCTTAGGACTCCCCTAGGAGGAGAAAGGGGCGCAGCAGGACAGCAGTGCTGTCAACTTTTGTCATTTTAGTTATTTTTGCTTGGTTTACAACAACTTTTTCATTAATAGTTAACAAGCTTCATAATTAAGCACCAGACCAGACGCAAGAACTTGCTTGCTTCGTCAATTTTTCTACTTTTTCTTCAGATTTTTTTTTTTTTTTTTTTTTTTTTTTTTTGCTTTCTTGTTTGTTGCTTATCCCTTGGCAATTTCCTGACGACATTTCTCTCGCTTGCACTGCTTACGAATAGTTTTTTTTTTTTTTTTCTTTTTTTTTGTTGGCCACTTTCTTAGTCTGTCAATGACTTGCCTTAGTTCTTGTTGGCCATTTGTTTGTTTGCTTCGTGTGGCTGTCATGAGATTTCTTAAGCAGCTCAAAGCATGCCTCACCTTTCAGCTGCAGACTTTGTCACAGTTTGTTGCTCATTTTTCAGGTCACATGGCTGATTTTTCACTTTAATAGCGACAGCAACTTAAATGTAAATCTTAAAAAAAAAAACAAAAAACAAGAATATATTTCCATTGTAAAGTGAAAATTGACAAAAACTCCATACTGTCTTGTGGCCTGTGTGGTTCGGCATGCTAGATGACGCCACTGGCTCGTAAATTTAAATTGGCTCATTAGCAAACGGTTAACCACAACACACAACCTAAGAAAAACGCCATCCCTTCGTTTGGTGGGTTTTTTTCTCTCTCTCTCTCTCTCTCTCTCTCTCTCTCTCTCTCTCTCTATCTCTCTATCTCTCTCTGCTCCTTGCCTTGCACTCAGCTTAACAAATTTCATTACATGTTTATGGATGGGGCGTGTAGATATTCCCATCTGCACAACTGTGGTAAACTTGATTCTGTGTGTAGCTCATTTGTTGGTCAGAAAGCTTAACTGAAACTAAAAGCATGTAAAGTACTGCCAGAAAAAAGACCACAGGACTGTCGTCACTGTGTTGCTTAGTAGGGGATTTCCCCAACATATAAATGTATATCTGTTTGGGAGTAAATTGCTTACATGGTTGGTTACTTTAAATGTGTCTGTGTGAAAGTTTTTCATTGAATTTTAGATGGAAGCAACCAAAGCAGAGATTGCATAACCACACCCACAAACCCACACACACACACACACACACACACACGCACACTAACATATAGCTAGACAGTTGATAAAACGTTGACAGTTTTGGGTGAGCTGCAACTTGAAAGTTGCCAAAGGCAAAAGTTAAAAGCGTTTCAGAACTTGATATTTGTAAAGGCTCGGAAATCAATACTTGGTCATGTGAGTGTGAATAGATCCCTTAATTGTATTTATTTGTAATATGCACTCGAGACCACTAATACCACAACAAAAATGCTGCAAACATCTGATCTTTGATAGCTTTGTAAGTTGCTTGGAGGGCGCTTTTAAATAAGCATATATTGAGATGAGTGCAAGTTACACAAGGAAGAAAAGTTACCCGAATCTATTTAAATATATTTAAATGTCTCTACATTGGCCTTCACTTATACTGTAGCTACTCTTAGAGGACATATTAGTATGATTAGTATTTATTTGTTGTAAATATACATTTTTATATTAGTGTTTAGAAAATGGGGCTAATTATTTTCGCACAAAATCCATTCATTGGGCACGACAATTGGCCTATTTTCGCTGCAACGCTGCAAAAGAAAAAAACAATCACGCCAAATGCTAATTGCATACTTTTGTGCGCTGCCAGTGTTGCCATATCCGCGGCATACGTCCTCCGTCCTGCCATCCTTGGTCATATTGTAAATAATTAATTCCGGCGCCAGGCAATCAACGTCCGTTGCAGTCAGTTGTCAAGCGCCTTTATTTGCTCACCAAACATAAATATATATATATATATATTTTTTTTTAATGTATATCCTCTCGACTTCATGTTCAACTGGGCGTAGCGTTGCCCATAAAACTTGCGACAGGCAGTCATAGATTTCAATGGGTTCGAAGGTGGGGGCAGACATGATTGCAGGCCCTAACATATCACAGACTGATGGTTAAGCTACATTTGGCAGCACCAGCTCCCACCAATTCCCCCTATCTCTCTCTCTATCAAAAAAAAAACTATGCTGTCAGTAATCCAGCTCAGTGCATTTTAATAGCGTTGCCATATTTTCCAATGCTCCTGGGCTGGCAACCCCATTTTTGCAGAGCTTTTCTACCGTGCAATTTAAATATATTTTTGCTTTTCTCTCAAACACCCATGCCCCCAATACTCCTTCCTTCCCTCGCTCGTGTGCATGTGACACGCAATCAACTATTGCTAAATTTGTGGGTACACTTCTTCATATCGCTATCATCTAGTGTCTCTCCACCCCGTCTCCCCTCTCTGCCCGGCGCTGTCTGTGTTTTCACGAATTTTAGATTTACGCTACGTTTAGCCAGAATTTAGTAGTGCTGCCTCGACTGCCTCTGAAACGAATGCGCTTCAACCATATAAAATAATAAAAATCAATGAAAAGTGATATTTAATGGGCTTTTATTGCTGTTTCAGTGTCGCTTGTCTGCTGGGTGCCGCGTGAAGGAGTCAAATTGTTGTTATTGTTGCCGTCTATACGGAAACGACAGCTATTAATGATAATAATCTACGCAATTGTTGGTGTTATACCTATAGTTCGTATATAGAACAGGCAAGGCGATTGAAAACATTGTTTTTTTTTTTTTTTGTATACTCATTTATGGTAAAACTTTTCTGTATTCTAATGCAATACTTGAGTTGCAGTCTTGCGCGCGATGGCATTGATTGTATAAAATCGCACAAGAACACAATTTGTTAAGCTCTGTTAATGACTATGTATGTAATTACCCTAGCTCAGCCTAGGGTGGGGTATGTTAACTATGGCTTTCAGTTTGTAATCTAATCGCAGATGAAAAAAGTGTTTAAAGAAATATTGTTTATAATTCTCTATGTAAAAGTATTTTGTTTTGATTTTACGTGAGGAGGAAAATAAGCTCAACGAAGATTCTTAAAACAATAACTATTGAGTAGATAATGGGAAACCTTTTGCTGAGTTTAGTTGCAGTGCATTTGTTTTTTTTATTTGATTTTTTTTTTTTTTACGTGCTAAGCTTTCATTGATTTTCATTTTTTGTTATTGCACTTTGCGCGAAGTTAGATTTTGTTATTGCCATTATTTGGTTTTCTTTTTTGTTTACAAACATGATACGCTCCATTGAGGCGTGAAAAGTTTGCGCAATGCTGCCAATATACTATACTACTACTATACTACTATACAATGCTGCTATATATACTATATATACCAATGCGATTACATAATTAATCAAGCTAAACACTTTGACTAGCTACACGTAATACAATTTGTTAACTTTTTTATACCCTGAATCCAAAGGGTATATTGATGTTTTGCCTAAGAGTGTAACAAGCTCCATAAGGTATATATATTTTTGATCAGGGTCAACAGCCGAGATACTCAGATACTATTAGAGCTATAGACGACTACAAATATGTATTATAAGTTCTCGTGTACCATAAGCAGATCAAGGCCTCGTTTCCCAAATATAGATTTAAATCGGTTTCGGATAGAAAAATCAAAATACGGCTTCAATTACAATTTACAATACCAGCGTGGCTGGAAAATAGTATCGCCGAGTTGAACTTGTCTCGTCTATAGCATAACATCTAGTTTTTCTTCTTGGTTTAATAATGGGACTCTTAGTTTAAATAAGCCTTAATTAAAAGTGCGGTTTATTCCGGTCACCCGCCGCCCCAAAAAGCTCGAAAAGGCCTGTCAAGTTTTTGAGAAATTTCAAGGCTTGCAATTAATAACGCCTTTGGCCAGCTGTGATTTTGTGTGTCTGTGCGTATCTTTTGTCTATTGAGAATTGCTGGCGGCCTTTGCTCCACTTATTAGCATCTTTTATTATGTGAGAATAATCATCATTAGCTGCGCTTATGACAGCTTTTTATATAGCAACATGGTGCCAAAAGGAGAAGAATGTGGGGAAAAAGGTGTCTTAAAGTGCATTTATGAGGCGTCTGTGCTAATATACACGATTCAAAATGGATGCCGTAGAATTGTGTGTGACGTGTGGGGGAGGAGTTCACAGGAGTGTGGTGAGGTGCTTGGGCATGGTCTTAGGTGAAGTGAGGCAGCTTTTCAGCTCCTGCCTGCCATCTGCTATACATCTCACAATTAGGTGGCAAGTGCCGCCTCCCTCCTCCTCGTGTGTCTGTATTTTAGCTTGGTGAAAAGGATTTGCGTTGGCTGCTCTTAGATTACACATTCATACAATAGGTGCTCATTAAATGACTGCACGCGACCACTTATTGTACCCTATTTAGATTGGGGTATGGTATGGGGTATCTTTGTGTTGTGCTTTAGAAAATATTTAAAACACTGACTAGACTGGTGCACATAATGATGAAAAATAATATTAATCTCTTCGGTAGGAATTCAACATTTTTAATTTAATCCAATTACTCGAATACCACAAATCGCAACTCATTTTTTTTTTGGCCTATATCGAACAAACCTTATTTCATTTCAGTGTATTGCAAACTTTGCCAACTGAAAGATATAGCTATTCCTCTTTCGTTTAGATATAATCGCAGATACCTTTCCTTAGATCTTTCTCTCTTAACGATAGCACTTTTTGTTCCGTCTTTGTTCCATTTTCTTTTATATGTGTGTAGCGGGAATGTTGAAAAGGAGGGAAAAGAGTGCCTCAATTTGAGTGCATTGGAATCTCATGTGGCTTGATAGTTAACCGGGCTATCATTGTGTTGTATGCGTGTGTGTCTGTGTGTGTTTGTATGTGTGTGTGTGTGTGTGCAACTTGCCTTCTATTCTCTGTTTGTCATTTAGCAGTTCTCAGTTCTCAGTTTTCCTGATAGACGCTTGTCAATCAAATATTATGTGGCTGGCACTTTTCTATTGTTTTGGCAATGTCTTCGGATTCTTTGGACTATAGTTCTAATTAGACTGAGAGTTGCCACATCTCGGGGCATGCTGTCAGTCAGCCAGCATTGTCGTCTTCACATATACATGCTGCAACAAATTGACATTTAGATTGACAATAAGATTGAGTTGTGCCAGTTAAGTATAGAGATACTTGAGTAACATACACTATTTGACTTTGACTTGTGACTTTAATCTGAAAGCACTTATTCCCTTATTAACAAAGCGAATATAATGTTTTTAATATCAAATAAATCGAATTAAGATCAATTTGTTTTATATGGTTTTTCAATATGTTTAATTTTTGTTCTTCAACTATTCTGCACACTCAACACTGAATGAAAATCTCTGTGAGTTATTTTAACTTTATCCCATCAACTCGCGTTCATCGCTCTTGCTCTCTTTGTCTCTCTGTCTCGCTCTGCAGTTTTCCACTTGACACCTGGTCGGAAAGTATGCTGTGCTTCTTGGTTACCTTACGACATAATTACATTTTAATTCCCACAGACAACAAGAGCAAATAACATGACAACGACAACAACAACTGTTCTCAGCAATAATAATATAAACTTTGTCAAACTTTCGAAACCCACACATACACATACACCGAGAGAAATCCGCATGAATTATAATTATGTTTTTCATTCGAAATTCACGTTCAGAGATTCGCACGAAAATTCAACTTTTGATGGCAAACCATCCTGGCAAAAAGTTTTGGATTGCAGCGCCATCTAGCGACAGACGGCGGCGTCGTCAGCGCTGTTATATGTACTTATTTTTTATCGCCTTTAATTTTAATGAGCTGCAATTCAAATGTAAAGCACCAAAAATTTCTGTGGGATATTAATTGAATTTGAGGCTTTTAATTAAGATGAAAATGAAGATGAAATTCAATTGAATGAGTTGTGACACCAGACTGACTACACAGATATGTGGGCACAGGGCGAGTGGGGATGCTAAACGTACTACAGGTGCGTAGTGCAGGTGAGGCATGAAACTGGCGGTGGCAACACGATAAAGTTTTGCGAATACACACACACACACACGGAGAGAGAGAGAGAGAAGGGAGACGCAGAACTACAAATTTAATTTAACTTTGGTATTCTTTGTTCTCCAGTGGCTGCCATCATATCATTTTGAACTTTTTGGTAGCAGCAACAGCAGCCGCTGATGGTTGTGTTGCATGTGCCTTCAGCTCATGATTACGCATTGCGAATGCTGCTGTTGCTGCTGCCGCTGCTGCTGTTCCCGTCTATCTTCTCTTTCTGTCTTTCACTTTTGATGTATTTTATATTCCTGGTACAAGTTCATCTTTGAAAAGTTTGCCTAAAGTTTGTTTGTCATCGCTTTCGTTTTGACCACTTTGTTTCTTTTTTTTTTTTTTTTTTTTTTATATATTTCTACTATTTTGAACAGTACTTGAAAAAAATGTTGTTTACATTTATTTGCTTGTTTTCGTAATATTTTGACAGGTTTTCAATTAACTTTGACTAACAGTTAGCTTGAAAGTTTCCCAAGTATACAAACTGTTTGAGTTTTCAATTTCAGGCTATTTTAAAGTTATGATGTATTCTGAGGTTTTACATTAATATTATTATATTAATGCAATATACCATTTATGTTATTTATTAATGGTTAATAGTGATTCGAATGAATTCATTTTAAAACAATTGACTAAATTGGCTCAAAGTTTTTGGAGATAGTAAATTCTGAAAAGAAACTCTTCGCTTCCACAAGAGAGCATTTAAGTTTTGAATTTTTTATTGTCGGGGAGCTTTTGAAAACATTTTACTGGTGAAATTGAGAATCATTCATATTTTCTGACTTCGCCTTCAGTCAACAAACCGCTGTAAGCTTGAGCGTTTACAGATTTAACGGCCAACTTGTTTTTACCGCAAAGCCTTTGAAAATCACTGGCCACAAAACTTTCGGCACAGCCACAGAGCTCATTTGACGGGAAGCCGTCTTAGTGAAATATAATGAAATGCAATCATAGTCTGAGCGAATACATATAATTTTCTGTTTTGGCATATTTTGAGCTTTCAAAATTGAAATCTGAGAACCTGTGCAACTTAGATTGTTGGTCGGTTGGTGGGGCTAACACCACAAGTCTAGTTCAGACTAGCCAAGACAAAAGCGTTGCCAAAAACTCTGCAATAATTTGCAATTAAATTACATTTTTGGCTATACAATAAATAAATGAATATATTATGGTTGCTCTTTTGTTTGGGGACGAAAGGAAGTGCATTTTATACAATTTTGAAGCCACTGCTAATTCATGAATCTCAATGAATTTGACAGTTTTGCGCGTTGGTGCGGGGGGAGGCGGAGTGCGAGTGGGCATGGTACCAACCCACCACAAGATATTTTCAGTTTTCATACAAGTTTAGCCGCATGCTCTCTCTTTCTCTCTCTCTCTCTCTCTCTCTCTCTCTCTCTCTCTCTCTCTCTCTCTCTCGCTTTCTCTCTGTCTGTTTCTTTGCCCTGTCGTTGTTATATAATATTATGCACATGTTTCATTTATAAAAATGCTCAAGTTGTAACATTATGCAGCGAACGGCTCTCTCTTTCTTTTAGTCGTCGCTCAATGTCCAAAACCTTCTCCTAGAGAGAATATATTATTTGAGTAGTAATTTGGTTAAAAATACTTGGTAAAAATCCAAAACATTGCTACAAGAAATTGTAAAAATGTAAGCAAGTCTAAAACTTGAGCGTTTTAACAATGTTTTTAGATATCTGTATGGTATATGTTATCGATTCCAGTATATTATACAGTTCATAGCTTACGCTTTGTATAGCAGTGCCATCATTTGCAATTGTTAAGAGAATGCTTTGCAAAACTTTGTCATGAGTTGCATTTTATTTAGTTTTTTTTTATTTTTTTTTTTTTTGAAAACAGCTGCATTAGTATACCAATTATGTGAGCTAACACAAGGCATCTGTTTTTAATATAAACTAGTTGCAACAGCAAGGACAAGATGAGGCGTCGCCGCAACACTTTTATTATAATAACTTAAACTTCAGAAACCCCATAAGTTTTGCAAACTTTAACGGTTTTATTATTTATTATTTATTCGGTTACGTATTAGTACCTTAATTACGCTAATGGTTGGGTGTTAATCAGGTTCGACTAGCCATATGAGTCTGTCTGTCCGTCTATATACCGGCTTGATGCTGAATTTCTATCGGTCTGACACACAGATATGTATGTATATATATATTTGTATATAAATATAGATACATTTTTTGCATTTCTTTTCTTTTTCATACTCTTTATAGCCTTTGCTACTCATGGTTTGCTATTTCAGTGGCCAATTAATTTTTATAATTGTATGTTTATTATCCTTTTTTATGTGCACTGCAATGGGCCATTTAATGCACTGCCTTTTGGGTGTGCATATGTTGTGTGTGTGTCTGTGTGTGTGTGTGTGTGTGTGTGTGTGACTGTGTATGTGCTTCATGAAGCTGCAATAATGCCCTTTAATAATTCTCACTCGTTTGGAAAATAACGCTACCGTGCGGTGGTCATATCTCTTTCTCCATCCCTCTCTCTCTCTCTCCTTTTCGCTGTCTTTCTCTCTCTCTCTCTCTCCATCTCTCCTCTATTTTCCCCTTACCAGCATTGCTTATACGCCCTGTAGTTATTAGTGTTGTTAAACTTGCGTCAGCTTTCATGTTGTTCTTGTTGTTGTTGTTATTGTTATTGCCTCTTGTTCCCTTTGAGGCTTGTCCCTTTTTTTCTTCCACCCCTCTCCTTACCCCTGGTCAAACTAACCTCCCTTTTCGTGTCGAACATGCAAATTTGTGTTGCATGTTTTTTGCATTTCTCCTGTTGCTGTGTTGTTGTTGTTGTTTTTGTTTATAGCAGTTGTTCTCTTTTGACACTGTTCTTCACTAGCGCATTTAATCAGTCTGTTTTTATTTTTTCTTATCCCGTGTCTCTAGGTGTCCTTTTTGGTCACGTGTTTTTCACAGTTACTCGGATAACAGTTTATTTATTTTCTGCTTCGTTGCAATTGATTTTTTTTTTTAATTTTTTTTATATGCATTAGAGACAGTATGGCTTTGACTTCGGTATAATCCACTAGGCATATCTGCCTATATGCTGATAAATTGAATTTATATTTATTTATATTAATATAGATATATTTTCTCATTTATTGTCCTTGCAGGTGAGCTAAAACGATATATAATACTTATGAAAATTCTTCTAAATGGGGTATATATATATTGTTATATTGTATATTGTTTCAAATCGTGTGTGAGATAATTTCTGAAATTGTTCGAGTTAAGTTTATTAGCCAGGCTCCATAAAAAGATGGCTTTAAAATTGAATTAGTAGTAGCTCTTTTGTGCTGCAAAGTATGCAACTTTTTTTCCCCAAGCTAATTTCCCCAGTTTTACTCTCTTGTGCAAGCTAATTAAGTTAGCCAACAATAAAGCATCAACAACAATTGCAGCATAATAAACGCAATATATTCAGTCACTGCTGAGTTGCACAAGGCGTATGCTTAATCTGATTTACAGCACATCAAATGTGATTATCAGCAATCAGGAGCAAAAATATTTATACATAGATGATATATATATATATATATATATATATGTATATACAAAATATATTTCTGTGTCTTTTACATAGTTATAGTTGGTGTTATGTGTAGCTTCTGCTCTGCATCCAGTGTAGTGCTGTGCGTGCTGCACAGTTGCAACCTGTACTAATTCAATTTTCATAGCTCCTATGGCAAGAGTTGCTCTGAGGAGCCTTTGTGTGGGCGGGAGGGTGTGGCAAGTAAGTGCCGGGTATGGTGAGGCTTGTCATCCTACTGGATATGTCGGGGTACAAATTTGATGATGACTGGCGCCTGGCAAGGCACCAGCTAAGTGAAAAGATAATTAATTGAATTAAATTTTCTATTTACTGTCCAGTGCTTGACGTGATGTGCAACGTCTCTTGCATGCCTTGTATACCCTGTTGCCAACGATTAAGTTGGATATATGCGAATATTAGGTTTAGTAAGGAAACCTCATTCGTATATTATATTGGGCAACACTTTTGTTCTTGATTCACATCCATTTCTTTTATATCTTAATTACCTTAAAAGTTCATTTTATACATTTTATACTTATATATAATGATATCAATAAGCATTAATATTTTTGTATTTATTACTTGCTTATTGCCTGATTACAGGGAATTTCCATGGTCTTTGCATTGTGAGCCTTTGTCAGTAATATATTTGTGCTTGGAAACCCCTAAATTCAGTTCGATTATCCTCGTATGTGACTCAAACCAACCATTTGAATATGCTATTATTGATTTATCTGTCGCTCTCACTCGCATTGGCCGCAAATTAACTGACATTTTGGCAAATTTTCCGGCTGACTTGGTAATTATGCAATTAGGTGCAATTGGCAGACCAAAGCAATCGAGACTCTAGACTTTTGGCATCTGTAAGCGAACAAAGAAGCCATTTACAAAAATGATTATGCACTGGACTCGAAGTGCAGCACGCCACATGCAGCAGGTGTAAGGCAAGGGAAACTTTTAGGCAACTTGTTGCAAGTCGGCAACAGTCGCCCTTAGAGTTGCCACCAAATGTTTTGTAGACTATTGTTTTGCCCCTCCAATTGTGCAAGGCCATTTGGCAAAGAGAGCGCGCATGCGTTGCTCCAGCTCGACATTTTATAAGAGATAGAGAGAAAGAGAGAGAGAGAGAGAGTGATAGAGCGAGAGCGAGAGCGAGCGATTGCGGGTGTGTGTGAAAAGCCGGGTGTTGTCATTCGTGAATGACGTAACGTGTCTAAAAATATATACATTTCAAATGACAAAAGAAAATATGAACTTGGCAGCTGGAAATGGACAAAACACTTGCAACTAGTGCTCAAAATTGAAACATTAATAAACTTTAGAAAACGTACATAAAACTGATTATTTCAATTGTCGTTCAACGTTCAGCGTAAAAGAATTCAACAGTTAAACTCTACACTATGCCGTAACCTTTGTCCTTTATGGACTCTCTAGTAAATTGTTGCTCTTTAGCCCAATTGGCGACTCTCTTGAATTGTGCTCTTTGCCTAAGCATTTTATAAATGGGGCTTTCATTTTCAGCTATTGTCAGCGAGAAAACAAAATATAAACACATATACATATATATGACAAGCCTAGAATTGTTCAGCGAGCGAGGAAAATATTTCAACTTTTAATCCTCGATATGTGTGTGGAATGTGGAATGAAGCGGGAATTATGGGGTTATTTGGGGGCACATGACATTTCATATTTCAGTGCCAGTTTAACTTTGAAATATATAAATAAAAATCTTATGACCTACATACCGTTTGTACTGACTACTTCTTCAACTGTACACTTTAAATATGTATATATCTCATAAAACCTCATCAGATAATTAGAAAATTGTAAACAGGCAAAATTAGGGCTTACAAAAATTACGTTTATAGATACAACTTGTATGATGCTATTTAATTTTATATATTTTATTAGATTTTATTAAAAATGCAAACTGAGGATGTATTTTTTAATCGTTTTACATTAATCGATCTTCAGAATGTTGCAATATATTGTGTGCTATATAACTAATTACTACTTCAATTGTCTAAATGATGTTTCAACCTTGTCCACTAAACGTAATAAATTTCCTGAAGTTTGATTGTTCTTAATGTTGGGAACCACTTAAGGAAATATCGCCTCAATATTGGCCAAAGAAATCAAAAAGCACAAATAGAAGCCAAATGCTCGCAGCGAAGTTCAGTAGCCAAATAAAATCATGATAAATCAACAGAGAATGTTTGCTGAGGCGCTATTCTTTTTTCGGAGGATGGGGCACAAATATAAACAAAAATGCGAGTAGAAACCGCAAGAGGCCAAAATGATTAAAAAAAAAAAAAATGCAAAGAATAGAAAGGCAAAAAAAAAATAAAACTCAAAGTAAAGGCAGCAAAAAGCAAAGGCAAACAGGAAAAGCGACATTTGGTTTTGTTACAATATTCTCACAAGGCCTCAAGCGACGTTTTCCTGCTAGCTAAAGAAAAAAAAATATAATATATATATATATATATATATATATTGAAGAAGAGTAGGTAAAGATTCTGAAAGATATGCCAAAGTTCTTTGCGCTTGCTTTTGCTCAATTTCTCTCTCTCTCTCTATCACTCTTTCTCTCTCTCTCTCTCTCTCTCTCTGTTACACTATTGTCCTCATGGACCAAAACGTGCTGCAATTTGCGGACAAGCGAGCAATTTGTAAATGTAAACAATGACAAGTCAAGTGGTCGCTCGGTCGCTCTGTAGCTCGGTTGGTCGAGCTGGGCAAAAGGAGCGGCGAAAAAAAACAGATAGAGGAAGTGAACAAATAAGGTCTGTTGGTCTACCGATAAGGAAACAGCCAACAGCCAACAGCAAACAGCTCAAGATGCTGTCCTCTCCAATTCCTTAAAATCTGTTCCGCAAAAGTGGAAAGTGAAAAGAGCGCTCGTCGCGCTACAGAAAAGAAAAGTTAAACGAAGAAACGATTAAAAATTCAATTGAGTGGTAAACAAAGCGCGCGTAAAAAAAAAAGTAAAATAAATAAAAATAAAATACGAGAAGAAATACATACGCAAACTTTCCCCGTCTCGTATCCATCCGACGTCATCTAAAGCGTCAATGAAGCGCGGCAATTGTGAAGCATTCTGAAAGAAAATTTGCTAAATTGTAATCGAACCGCCGTCGAATGTCGCGACGTCTTGGCCATTTTTTCTTCTTCATCTTTTCTCTCCGTTTTGTCGTTTGCTTTGTTTTATTTGTGCCTCTTGGGCTGTCAAGTGTATGCAATCATCTGGCTGGCTTCAAGTTCGCCATCCCCTCCCCCTCCCCCAGCCCCAATCTATGAGCGCTTAGTGTTTTATTTTATTTTCATTATGATTTCAGTAGCTCGAGGGTTGTCTTGCCACACAAACACCCACACACACACACACACACACACACACACACACCCACACACACACACACACCCACACACACTCACTGTGACAAATTCAGCGAGTGGCAAGTAGGCGTGACAATATTGAAGGAAAAGTGCGGACTGGGCAGGGCATTAAATGAAGTCTCTGTATTGATTTCGTATATGTATATTAAATGACGATGAAATTACTTTATTTTAGTGTACTGAATGTGAACAAAAAATAATATGGGAATGAAATCAAACTGAGTTCTGGCAAATGGAAAGCAAAAAATGAGCAATAATTAGAAGAAGTGAATGAAAAGCGAGCTCTTTTGAGAAGCGGAAAAGAGTGACCAATATCCTATTTAAATATAGAGAATGGGGACACAAGTAAAAATGTGTGTAAAATGAATAAATAATTTTAAGAAGAAAAAAAGATGCTTAAATAAATCAAGATAATCGAGCCTTTTATGTGGAATTTAATTATCCAGCAAAAAGAACAATAAATTAAAAAGGACATATTTCAAGCAGCAACTTTAGACTGTTTCTTTATCACTTAGTGTCAGTTCATCAGCTGTCAAGAAATGCTGCTTACAGTTTGAAGCACATTCTGCAACTGAGCCAAGACCATTTCTTCAATTGAATCACAGTTTTATTTGCACAACTTGGCCAACTCCTCCTGCCTCTTACCCGCCATCAAGCATGGACCGACTTAACAATCAATCAAATTGTCGTTATAAGGAAAGCAACTTCTGTTTCACAGATTAATTGCGCTCCCGAGCCCAAGACAGAGAAAGAGAGAGAGAGCGAGAGAGAGAGAGGAGAGAGAGAGAGAGGGAGAGAGGGAGAGTGCGTCAGTCTGTGTCTGCTTCTCATTTAACAGTCTTTTGTCGCTTACCTGCACAGTCCCAGCCAACTAAAATTTACGTATTTCTGGATCTGTGCAACATTAAAACATTTTCTATCATTTCCGCCTTTTGTGTTGCACTTATCGTTGCCAACTTCTTGTGCAATTTTAATTCTATTGCCCCGCCCCGCCTCGCCCACCGTGCAAATGCTTTTATTGTTCGGCAAAAGGAAGTAGCGTCGGCATGTTTGGAAACAGGAAACACCAGTGCAGAGCATACTTTAAAGGACAGCCCTCAACTGCGTTGAGAAGAATGAGAAGAATGGGAATGGAAATTGGAAAAGTCGCTGCATGCCAAAGGAAACGTCAATGGACCACGATTCAGTTGGTGCTTAATTGAGTTGCTATTATGTGGCTCTGGGGCTCTCTCCAACAGCTGCAGAGGAAAGCAGCTGCAATCACCTGAAGGCACTACAATTTAAAGTGTTTATACATATATATATATATATATATAGTGTGGGAGTGCATTGCAGTTAGAAACTAACTTGATATGAAATGAGTCTTCCGTTTTTAGTAATTGGCCAAGTGGCGCTCTTAGAACTCAAGACATCTGTTTACTGTTACCTTGAGTAGTTTTAGTGAGATCCACAGCTGGCAGCTCTGCCAATTAGCATACTTGCCTAGTGGAGGTACATAAATATAATGTAGTCGTGTTTAGCTGACTCGTTTCGTATCGTGTTCCACAATTGATAGAATGTCTTTTTATACAATTTCAATGCGTTGAATTTGTTTTCAAAGTTTTCTTGACTTTCCTAAACTTTTCATGATAATCATAATTTGTACAGGGACTCTTGGGTTTTGTTTGAAATTCTGTTTTATTCATTTGCTTTTCTAGATGGTTTCTCAGCTAGCACAGCACCTTTAGGCATAAATATTAAAATATTATGCTTTATTCATTTATATATATTAATGTGTACTTTTAACAGTGAATTGAGTGTTTTCTTTGTTAGTTTCTTTTACTTTAGGCTTATTTATTAAAACGAAACTATATATATATATATATATCATATCAAGGTAAATGTATATATAGTATTTCAAAGAGACTTTGATGCATTTCATCTGAGGGTTATTGTAAGTAGCTTAAGCATTCTTTGAACTTTGAGCAGCCGCCAACACGCAGAGCTCCATAACATTTATGCCACCTGCAGCTGCTGATTACACACCACCCACCACATATAAATAGATACTGGGCCCTGGTTGAGAAAGGAAGGAAAGAGAGAGAGAGAGAGAGAGAGAGAGAGATGGAGAGAGAGAGAAGGTGGAGCAGCAATGAAAACCGATATGGCAAGGCAAGTAGGATCCGTGCTTTCGTGTTAACCTTCAATCTTTTAAGTCGACAGCAGGCGGCAGAGAGCTCAAAAGTAAAACACAAATACATATGCAAGATATGAGGTATGAAAGGAGATAGCTAGAGAGCATGAGAGAACGAGAGGGGAGAGGGGAGACAGAGACAGAGACAACGATAGAGGAAGTCAGAAGCGGGCGCAGTTGCTGTCGTTGCCTGGCATTGCTCATACGCAACGTGTGCCGCCGCAGTTGCTACTGCCACCGAGTGGCATTCGAGTTGTGTGTTGTGCGCGCCGCATTAAGAAGCAGCACTGGTAATATAAATGTTTATATTCTTGTATTGCGGTTATTATTAAAAACTTTTACAGCCAAATACACACAGCGAGCACAAAATATACAACTTTCACAGCAATATCTTTTAGTGTGCATGTATTTATGTGAGTGTGTGTGTGTATGTGTGAGTGTGTGTGTGTGAGAGTGTGAGTTGAAGTTTAAGTTTGTCTGCGCTGCACTTAAGTACCGTGAGGGAGTGGGGTTGTAACAGAAGCTGAACAAAATCCAAAAATCCCAAGCCAAGCAAACGCAAAAGCAACTTTTATGGCATCCAAGCAAAGCCAAGCGTTGCACTATTAAAAAGTTTTCTCAAAACACAAATGTTTCTTCATTCAATGGTAAAATTGGATTTATTAAAATGCCATACACCCAATTCCCCTAGCCAACTATCCAAAAGACACATCTGGCCACAGAGTCATTTGAAATTGAGTTGCAATTTTGCAATCAACAGAGGTGAAATCCGTGCTAGATTTGTATATTATATATATTTATATTGTATTTATATGAATGTCTATCTAGAGACTTTGTTTTTTTTTGTGTTTACTTAAGGGGCTTAGTTTAAAAGTCAACAGCTTTCTGGTCCATTTAACTCTTTTTATTGTGGTTTGTTGTGTGGGTGTTTCGACAACTCGCTACTCTTTGTGTGTGTGTGTGTGTGTGTGTATCTAATCGACCATGTGAGGAGAGCCCTTTCTAATAGATTTTTAGCAGCTACTCGATTAAGTTTCACATTCACTGGCTGGCTGTCTTGGCAATATTTGTGAGCGGTTGCTTGTTGTTCGGTTAACACAACGGTTAATGAGTTCTACAACACCACAAAAGCCTCTCGCAGCTGACACGTACAGTTACTTTAGGCAAGAAGTTTTAGAAGTTGTTTTGCCTGATGAATACGCTGCCTGCCACATCTACACATGTTGTTTAACTTTGTGCAAATACTTACGACGATGCCAACTTTGAATCCGAAGTCGTAATCGATTTTATGCAAGCCATAAAATATTATCAATAATACGATCGATGTCATGGTCAAAATATAAAATTAAAACATTTTAAATTCTGTTAGATGCATAATAAATTGGTTAACTATTATTCAACCTGTAGCTATTTATTATTTCTAACAATATCATTGTACAAAAAAACCAAAATAAACATTTTAAAATGCGATAAGTAAAGCTTATAGATCGATAACATATTTATTGATTTCGGACACAATATCGATGGGGAAAAAAATAATATAAATAAAAATACTACCGATAATTTATTTCATAATATTTTATAGAATGCTCAGATTATTTATCACAAACCTACAATGATTATCAGTGATGTTCTGTTTTTAAAAGCATTTCAAAGAGCATTTGGACTGCGGCTAGTCGAAAAGACATTGTTCCAACCATTTGCCAACGTTTTGTCGATAATATCTTAATCTTTTGCATGGCCATGCTCAAGACAACCGCACGGGGTGTGTGCGTCTCAGACTCGGATACAATATGAATGGCAACTATTCAGATAGCACATCCGCTCTCATTGACTATTGTTGTTTAATCCTTTTGTATAAAGTTGTGCTTACAACTCATTATTGTTTGCTGGGTCTGTCTGTCTGTCTGTCTGTCTGTTGTG
The DNA here is from genome assembly GCA_035043665.1 of Drosophila quasianomalipes. Classification (NCBI taxonomy): domain Eukaryota; kingdom Metazoa; phylum Arthropoda; class Insecta; order Diptera; family Drosophilidae; genus Drosophila; species Drosophila quasianomalipes. The sequence goes on along the minus strand of JAWNMU010000317.1, from coordinate 340,576 downwards.
ACGTGAGAATTTCATTCTCTTTTCTACCTGGCATTCTAACCCTTTAACCTACGTCCTTATCTTCGGCCACGCCCCCTTCCTTAGCTGAAATGTTTGCCGCTTTATTTGAGTTAACACATTTGGTAGCTATTCATGTTGTTGCCTTTCCGGTTGTGGGTAAAAGTTTCTTTTGTGGGTGATTTTCATGGCAAAGTTTTCCATGCGATTTTCGTGCTGTTGCGTTTTTGGTACACGCCTGACTGCGTGCCCAGAGCAAAACTTTAACTGGATCTGCTTTTCGGGGTTGATTTTGTTTTCAATTTTACGCTTTAATTACCTTGATGAATACAAGGACAACTAGAGAGGGTGCAGCATGGTAAAGAGCCTGGGAGAGCATGGCTTCTGATGGACATTGTCTCGATTAAAATTCATCAATTGGCAATTGTTAAACAGAGGGACGACAACAAATTGTAATATGATTTTAATAATAAAATAATTTATCGATTCATGTCGGTGCTTGTGCCTGTTGGTGTATGTTGGCTTTCAATTTAATTAACATTAAAATACACGGGCTGACGTTAAATGAACAAGCATATTGATTATGTTATCGAGTTGCTCGCAGACAATGTGACATAAATGGAGTTGTCTGAATGATTAAACCCCTAATATTTTGAATTGAATTGAATATAGTGTTGACAACCCTGTCTTTATATCACTCACACATAAAAAAATACGAAAGCTTTAAAATATAATTATAGATAATCCTTTTAAAACTGAATTGGTAATTATATGAACCAAATAATATAACTAAATATGAATATTTTATTTATTATACATTTTTAGATGTACACATAATTAAATGTTTTTCGTAGAGTTCAGTATCAGTTTTTCAATAAAAATCAGTTGATATATATATATTAATATATACTACTTCAACTGATCTGAAACTGTTTGTAAGTGTATAAGCCAAACCGTTTTCCGTTCTGCTTGTCCACATTTATCGAGAGTTTATTAAGAATAATTTCAACAGTTCTTTTTTACGTGTCATATTTGAATATGATTTCCTTCATTAAAATGCACGATGAAGCTTGCGAATTATTATTGAATATTTATTAATTAATATCGTAAGAGGATTTTGCAATTTGGCTGTGTATCAATTTTTTTAATAAATGCTATTGTTAAATTTTAGTGCTCCAATAGAAATTCGCTGAAATGATATTTTTGAATTCAGATTAAAGTGAATTTGTATACCAGAAGATTAAATTGAATAATTCTGGGATTTATCTTCTTCAAGCTAAACTGTCTTTTCATTTTTCTTCTATTGTTCACTTGACAGACAGTTTTACTTTGTGTGTGTGTGTGTGTGAATGTCAGCTGTTGTGTGTGTATTGGCTGTGTGTGTGTATTGGCTGTGTGTGTGTGTATTGGCTGTGTGTGTCATTCCCCGTGCGCGTGTTGACGGTTTATGATTGATTGATTTTGGTTTTTGTCATCAATTATGTATTACATTTTGCACGCTTGGCAAGCATTTGTCCTGCTGCCGACTTCTGGCCTCTGTTGTCATATTTGCTATAATTATTTTAATGAAATTTCAACGTGATATTTGGTTCACTTCCTTTGACATCAAATGAACTCAATGTGTTGTTCCACAAGTGAAATGCGATAAATATTTGATTATTAATTTGTTCATTCATACATTAAATAAATACAAAATTCATTTGTTTTCATTTGCCAAACAACTGAACTGTATTAAAGTAATTATTTCTCTGTGGTATATGTGTCATTGTTTTTGGTCGGCAAACCAAACAGATTAAGCCAGGTCACAGGTAAAATGTTGCTGGGTTAATTATAATGCATGTGCATCTCAAAAGTTTTGCCACAATGTCTGAAATGGATATTTCAGTGGCCTCGCCTGGTGTTGAGTGCTGCATGTATTTGATTCGATTTAAATAATTTCTTGTTTGTCTTGTGAAAATATGCATAATTGCAGTAAAATTGGATTTGTTACGATTGCCTTAGGATGCAAAATGAAGTTGTGCAAACAGCCGAGTCGATCTAACTAGAACTTGGACTAAAGATCGATATAAATCATTTTAAGTTATCTCTTAACTGTCAAAAATGCATTCTTAAGATTGACCCTCAATTATCTGTGAAAATTTGAACTGGATTAGTTTTGTGTACACCAAATTATATATTACCACTAAGCTCTCCGGCACTTTTTTCTATATGTGTACACATACAATGAGTGTATGCGAATTTCTCTGTGTGTTGTTTTATATCCCTAACAACTTTGTACAACTTATGATAGATAATCCGCTTGGGTTCAGGATATCTCCTAGTCGAGCTCTCTCGACCTGTGCTTTCTTACATGTTTTGTTTCGATGATGCAATAGCATCACCGAAGCAGATAAAAGCTTTTAGTGCATTTAAGTGTGTTGAGCTGCTTTATTAATAATTTATTTATGCTGAGTAATGGTTTAAAAATGTTCTCTAGAGCTAGTAAATCTATTTAAAATCTCTTTTATTATATTCATCAATTTAAATGATGAGATGAAATGCTATTGCAGCTCATCTTGCTACCGACCGATTGTCGTCCATTTGGCTCATTATAGAAGCAAAAAAAATAAATACATGCAACCCGCCAGTTTGTCTGTCCGAGCACCTGTTTGGCTCTTTCCACCAATAATGTGCACAGCAAAAACAGTAATTAAAATTTTTCTCTTGGTTTTCATTTATTTATTTTCTTTTTTAATTTTTTCTTTTCTTTTTTTTTTTTGCCACCACACAATTTTGTCGAGTGTTTTTGTTTCTGTAGTTTTGTTAATTTTCTTTGGTTTTTCGTGCCTAGCTGCTGGCATATTTTGCACAAAAAATTTGCTTTAAATGACGTTACGTATATCTAATTAGCTGCTGTTGATGCTGGCGGCAGTGATAATGACGTTAATCATGATTATCTTTACTTAATAATCATGCAATATGTTTCATGTGGATGACGAAGATTTTCCTTTTGTTGTTGTCAATTTGGAAATTCGCTTGAATTTCGAGCGGTGGATATTTTGTGGCACGATTCAATTTAATTTTAACGATTTGCGTGTGTGTGTGTGTGAGAGTGTGTGGCTGACGAGGAAGGGGGTACGAGGAGGGTAGACGCGATAGAGTGTTTGCTCATTTGGAAAATATGTTAATAAGATTTGATGGCTCAAGGTTACGTCGTCTGCCTATAATATATGAGTAGATATTACGGAACAGACAGTTGCCACCGCCGATGTTGTTACTCATAGGTGATGCTGAGGTATAAATATAAAATATATGAATTTTATTCTGTATACACATTATAATAATGATGGCAGCGCACGCATAATACATTTTAAATTGGATTAACTAGTTGTAGTTGAAATTAAGATATTTGTTTTTGCATTTACCTTCGAGTTTTTAAGGTTGTCGAGATACGTTGTTGTCCAAAATACGGGTTAACAAGAGATTTTTGTTTGTGCACCGTTTTATATACATATATATATATTCTTGTTGAGCGTCACTAGCCTAGTTAATATAGTCCACCTTTTTCTATGCCAACTAGTCGCTCAGTTTTGAAGCCGTGCTAAAAGCAGTATTTCTGTCGGATCCCGCTGAATGGGATCACTATGTTCTATACCTGTTGTAGGAATGATCGGTCGAAAGATGAGAAAAACTTGTTTGTTTAAGAAGATATGCATACCAAAACTTATCCAATATGCGCAACATTGTTATTTGTACAAAAAATTATGAACAATATCCATATACATTTATTAGCAACGGTCGGTTTTTCTTTTAGATTATAATAACATTTAGATGTCACCAACTTACTTCCGGTCTACAAGGCATGTCATTTTCTTTAGGTTATGTTTTCGTTTTTGATAAGTCTGTTGGACTTATGGAAAATCAATGTTCATTAAGTGAGCACAGATCCGAAGCGCATTAGGCACAGATAGATATGCTGTGAATGCTTTCTGTATTGTGCATTGGGTGTTCATGTCAGAACTGCAAACCCGCCAAAGCTTCAAAACAACAACATTTGATTGACCACTCATACGTTTTCCTCCCTGGCACAATTTTTTTTTTTTTTTTTTTTTTTTTTTTGCTAGAGTGGGCTGCTTCTGCTATTAGAATTTGGTTGGTTGCGTTGGAAACTACAGCAGCATCATCATCAGCATCGTATGAACATTCGATAGACGTAAGCTTGATTGCGCAATACTCCAAAATAGAACTCACTCACACACGCACGCAGACACCACACACACGCACACACACGCGCACACACCTCAGCAAGCGCAAAATAATTGATCCCATTGTGCATGCATTGTGGCAAGCGACATTGTGTTGACAGGCTCGTGGGTTGGGCTTAGTAGGGGGAGGTGCATAGAGGCCGACTGAAGCCTACACTCAAATTCTCTGCCACTGACAGTGGCACTCATATACAGGCAGAGCAGCGCACAGAATCGACGCTCTCTTCTGCACCTCTTTATTGTTAGGCGTCGCTGTTCGATATTGGCTTTTGTGGCAACGTTGCATTCAACACATATAGAAGGAACAGACAAGCACACGCACACATACATGTACATTTACATACCGCACACTGCACACACGCAATTTATGAGCGTCAGCCCAAAACTAATGACGTGACGTGTTTGCGGCTGACATTTTTATTGATTTGTCATCATAAAAGACAAAAAGAAAAAAAAACGCCCAAATGAAAATAGAAATAGAAAGGAATCCTTGTGGTGCTGTCTTTGACTCCCAAAAATGACACCCGAATAGCATGTTATGTGGCACACAAAAACGTACACTTATAAAGCGTCTGTCGGAGCCAGACAAAAATAAACGTTAATAAAACCTGTGCAAAAAATGATTTTGCTTAGGATGTGAGGCGCGGGGCAGTATGTGCAAACCTGAGGGTGCTGCGGGTGCACCCCCTATCAAATCAGACAAAATGTGTTTAACTCAGCGGAAGTGTGTGCAGTTGTTGCATACATTCAAGAGCCACCGCAAAGACCCTTCTGGCAAAATTGTATCAATTGCTTGTGGCTTAGATAGTTTTTTTTTTTTTTTTTTTTTTTTTTTTTAATACCTAAACATAAAGACGGAAAAGTAGTATTAGACGTTGGAGTTTGTTGAATGGACTCTATAATGCTATTAGCTCAGACTACTCTACATTGGTGGACAGCTAGAATTGAGAAATTTGCGATTTATTCTCTGAAATAGACTATATATACATATGCTATTCTTTGATGCACTCTACGCATGCATATACAGGGTATCTGATGTTTAGCATGATGCGATTTTAATAGCCAGCCTTTTTCTGTCTGCCAACCGTCTGCATTTTATTAGCTGCATTCGAATACGTCTTTTGGCTTTTCCTATTTTTCTGCTCTTTAGGCGATTTCTGTTGCTCTTATTATTGTCTGGCTGAATTGAACAGCTGTTGTTGCCATGGTGGATTTAGCTAAATTGAAAGAACTGGTGCACTTTTCAACATCTGTTCTGTCTGTAGGCTAATTCAATTGGAGTACGGCAAGCTGAAATTAAGCTTCAACTGAAGTTGAACCATTCAAGTTTAGGAGACGTGGCAGTATATTCAAAATTAGTAGAAATAGAGTAGCCTATATAGTACACTGGCTGGGTCAGTTCTCAGAACTAGTGTACTAAATGTGCATGAGAGATTGATTGGTGTGACAATAGTCGAAAATCCGTCTACTTCTGAAATCTATTTATGATTTATGCAATTGATATATATATATTTTTTTTTTGTTATTGTATAATTTAAGTATAATAAACTCAAGATGCTTGCAGAATTAGATTTGAAAACTGATAAAAAGATTACAAATTTACGAAGAGTATTACAAAGTTGTAGTTTTAATATAAGCATTTAGTTTGTGACATTGGTATTGCTATACTTTTTTTTAACATCGATGAAGAACCTGTAACCCTTTATCCCATTAACTTGACATACTGTAGATATGAAAGAATAGTGGAATCAGGCTTAAAACCTTGTACATAAACCATTGGCATAGAAACAATTTGGTTTAACAATTTCGTACATTTTTAATAAGCAGCTAAAGCGAAATGAAAACCGAAAACGCTTTTGAACTCATCAAAAATGCATAAATGTGCGCATACAAGAAAACAAAAAAAAAAAACAAAAAGAAAAACAAAAAAAAAAAAAAAAAAACCAATAAATAATTGAGAAAGGCAACCACAACTTTATACGACTACTCGATAACTCTGTGAATGCTTTCAACAGGCAACAGCGGAGTGTGTGGAGTGAGACGGTGGTTGGTGGTGGGTGATTGGTGGACAAGTGAGGACAAAAAATCTTTCAATAAAACAATTTACTCAATTGGCTCAATGACTCGACGCGACTTGGTCCTTCTTCTTTATTATTCTTTTTTCTTTTTTTTTTCTTTTAGCCACTATACAAAGGATAAAAGAAAAATGAAAAATAAAATGCCGAAATCTATTTAGTTTTGTGGTTTTGTTCGTGGTATAACAGCAACAACGACAAAATCACATGCTGGGAGGCGGGGGAGGTGTGGCTATACCAGAGCGGCAGAGTTGCAGTTTTTATCGTTCACATTTCCATTTTGAACAACTCCCTCTTACACACACCAATTTATATACAACAAGTACATCTATATATATATATATATATCAGTTGTTTTTCTCTTTCTTTTATTTCATTTTCATTTTTTCAATTTTGCAAATATTTTCTAGAGTTTTTTTATTTTCAATTTTTTTTTCGCCTGTTTTTTTTTTTTTTTTATTTACCTGGTCTCCATTGCATGTGTCGCGTCGACGCTTGGCGCCGCTTTGAGGGTGGAAGTGGCATGTCCTTGTCTCTCTGTCTCTTGCACCACTTCCATATGCGAAGCAACAATGCTGCCACACTCTGTGCGACTGTATCAATTTAGCGCATGTCGTCATAGCAGCCATTGATGCATAAATAATGGGGCTGGGCACCAGAAAAGGGGAGAACGTAATGGGGGAGAGGGAGGGTAGGGGGAAGTAGGGTGCTTTGGACGTTGGAGGACGTTTGTTGGACTAGCTTTAACTGTCAGTCAGTTTGGCGCGGCAGCGCTCTCCATCTCCATCTCTCTCTCCCTCTCTCTCCTCTCCCCTAGTGCTCCATTTTCCCCGTGTCTGGTTCTAACTGAATTTGTAGGTATATTTGTTTTGTGCAGCGTTACTTTCATTTCTTTCCCTTTTCCCTTTTCCCTTTTTTTTTGGTGCATTTCTTTTTTCGCTCTCTTTCCGTGAGCTTTGTTCGCTCAGCCATTCACAATTGTCGCTTTATTTGCTATTCAAAACTATTTTCATCGATTGTCGAGACGCCTAACTCCAAAAGAAACGCCAACAAAAAAAAAAAAAAAAAGAAAAGAAAAGCAAAGAAAAATATATATATGAAAACAAAACATGAACTAACTTTTGTTATGCATGACTAACTTTAGTTCAAAGGCAATAAGTAACAAAACAACTAAAGCAAAAAGCTGAACAATGTTAAAGCAATCGCAGATTTAATGCACTTTTGTAAATTGCTATCAATTTCTCTTAAAGTCTACCAAAAAAAAAAAGCGAAGCGTGGCTAAAACTGAGCCGATTTTCACGATTGTGTCAACCTTCCACCCGCCCACAGGTAGGTAAACAAGGGTGCTGCCCGACAAAAGCCAGTTGAATCGAAAAATCCAATTAAACTGCCTAACTGCCTGCTGCCGCAGTATGCGCTTCGTAAGCCTGCAACTTCAATTGAAGTCTGTACATATATCCATAGATCCGCAGCCGTGTCAACTGGGACCACATACAGTTTTCAAGGCAAAAACCTTGTGCTGCTGCTGCTGATGGTACATATAGCCAATTAAATTATCCATAAAGTTTACTTGGGCGTGTATTGCAAAAATGGCCAAAAGCCCATTAGTGCAAATGCAAATGTGAATTATGAGTCGAATTCTGGAAAATATTTTTCAATGTGAGACCTGTTTGAACTTCTTATGCATTGCCTGGCCACAGACCACAAATACAAGCAGTAATCGTTAGACAAAGGCACCAATTCCATTTCAAACCCAAACAGCAATTATCACAAATAATCAAGCAACAAATTTTTGTCGAAAACTTTATTAGATGCCGTTTAGTGTTGCTTTGTGTGAGCGGGGAAATCTTAATGCATTTGATAATACAATTTTCTCTAGCAAAAGTTGTTCTAGCAATAATGTTGATGAAATTATAAATAAACCGAATGTGCAAATATCGATTTAAATATAATTGATGAATATTACAACTAACTATCTGTACATTATTAGGAAATGCAATTTATTAACACTACTCTCTCTTTTGGTACGTGCAGAGCACACTTATCGTACCCACATTGAATCTTTTGCAAATCGCATCGAAGAGGCCACTTGAACGTCATAAACAAACTGAAGTGATAAACTTTATCGATAGCCACTTCTCGATTGCCTCGAAGGCAGACTGAGCCATTGATTGCATTGGAAGTGGTTGGCGATTCAAATAGTCCAAGTTGAAGTCGGTGGGGATGCCGATTGCCCATAGCACTTAATAATACGTTGCCAAATCTGAACAACTGAAGAAGTAATAAATATTGAAATAAAGAAGCAAAACCACAAACGCAAGCACACACACACACACACACACACACCACACACACATGGAATTGTTTTACAAATGTGCAAATGTTGTAGCCAATTAATTATTCTAAATCCGGTTTACCAACTAGCCAAAACTCTGAAGTGTGGCATTTGAAAATCATTTAAGCAACAAGCAGAAGGAAATTCGACTTGTAATAGAAAATTGCCAAGACGCTTATATATATATATATATATATATTGTTTACATATATGTGTATGTATTTGGCTCTATATTCAAATGTAAACATATATTTATTCGGCCAGCAGCTGGCTGCGAAGTCTTCTTATATTTGTATTTGTTGCTTGAGCAACACTTGCACCATGCCAAACATATTCATTCTTGGCTAGAGTGTCGCAGCTGTACTTTGCTTGTGCCTGTAACTTGGGTTTTACTTTTAATAAACAATATAAATTTACTGTAAATAATTGTTTGGGATTTGTTTGTGAATTTATTATGCGACTCTGTCTCTCTGTCTCTCTCTCCCTCTCTCCCTCTCTCTCCCTGTCTCGGCATTTTCGTCGAGCAACTTCAGTAACGACGTATTACGTATTTTATTTACTTGCTCTTGGTCGGAGTCCATCTGATTTGCCATCTGAAGCTGGAAATTTCAATAAAATATCCTTCATTCTTTTTGTAAATTTTGATTGGCTAAAGCAATAACAAAATACAAAGATAATTGCAAAATGCTGCGCAGCATGCAAATGAAATAAATTGCAACTGATAAACGGACTAAATAAAATAAACATCACGAACGAGCTGTCAGCACAAACCTATAGAAGCATTATCTGATAAATATAGTAAAAAATAAACCTGTACACAAAACATTTCTTTGTATGTGCAAAATAGCATCGTTTTGGCAAAGCATTTGTCAAAAAAAAAAAAAAAAAAAAAAAAAAAAAAAAAACAGAAATATTGCCCAAAATTGTAGTATCAATTGTTAGCATTTTTTATCGATTATCAATTTTTATCAATTTTTGAATTTCTAATGTGGCAGAAGAAGCACACTGCGATTAAATGACACAGAGAGCACTTTTGGTTTGCTGTTGATGAATGCCCAAAAAGCAGAAAATTACATTTTTATTTTGCGCTAAAAATTGGTCGACTCTTTTGGTATCTGTCTGCTTTCTGTGTGTGTGTGTGTGTGAGTGTGAGTGTGTGTGAGTGTGAGTGTGTGTGCTGTCTGTGTGTTTTGTTTGTAAAACTCTTAATTAAATTGAATTGAACCAGCCAGCACAAATACACAACAATACCAACAATAGGGACAATGCCAGCAAGAGAGCAGCCCGAAAACAAAACCACAAAAAGCAACTCAAGTTGCTCGGAAATCAGACTTTTAGTGACTAAGTAGAGTTTTTGGCGTTTTGAGCATTGCAGCATAGAGTAAAATTAAAATATACCCTGTAAAATGGCTTTATTGACTCTAAAATAAAAACCTTTTCAACAAGAAATTAAACTAAATGAGGACACAGATTTAGATTTTGGATGTGTGTACTCTTTCGGAAAATCTACGCTTGGCGTTAATTAAAGTTACTAAAGCTTATTTCAAGCGGCTTGTCAATGCTCTTTGGCTCTTCTGTAAATTCTGAATACAATATTGCTCAATTAAATACTTTTCATCTTTAGCGTTGGTATCGTTGCTGTTACACAGTGCCAAATCTTCATTCTTTTCACCATATTAGCTTAGTTTTTTACTTCAGACCCACGATTACACCCTTACCTTACCCTTATCCATATCAATCCGATACATCGTGTCTCGCTCGTTTCCTGTTGCTCCTGAGCTGCTGTATTAATTTGCTGATGTTGTTTTGCCAGTTTCGTATTTGTGCTTCATTGTTGTACTTACTAAATTGAGTTTTCGTTTGTGCAAATTTATGGAATTTTGCCCCCAAAAAATTGCTCACTTCCCTTGTTACTCCAATGCAGCAATCCATACTCTTCAAAGCATACCCATGACGCATACATTTGGCAATTACTTGGGGAGTATTGTGAACTTTATTGGCATTGGTTTGAAATTCTGTGTGGATTTGCATGCGACACATTTCGATCAAAAATAGACATATCCAGGCAGACTGAGCTCTTGGGCATGGCAGTGTCCTTTTTTATGTTCTTGATTACGTTGGCTTGCCACTTGTCTTTGGCCACAAAAAAAAAATTTGTTGTGCTTATGGCAAAGTTTTGCTGGAGGGCTCAAGGCAATTATCATGCCTCAACTGAACAAAACTGTCAGCGCAAAATCTGCTGCTGTTTTGCTCTATGGCGGATTTGCACTCGTAATCCCAGGCAGGCATCTTAGACAGTTTCACAGTGTGTCTTCGTCTCTTAAACAACCAACAATGCGAGAAAACTAAAACCGCAACAATCTCAGCGGTAAACTCAGATTAGATTGGTTTGGCTGGCTGGCTGTGAAAATGAGGAAGCGAAAGGATGCGGATCTATTAGTTCCTTCCACAGTTCCTTTGTTTTTCTTTTTGTTTTATAGTGAGAGACTCTTATTTCTCTTGGAGGCATTTTCTACCATGCAAGTACGCATTTTTTATATATATATATATTTTTTTTTTTGGCTTTCTAAAACACCTACCCCCCGTCCCCTGTCATGTGGATGCCTCTGTCCGCTATTTCTTTAACGGCTTTCACGGAACTCACAAAATGCGGTTTTGTTTGTTGGTGTCGCCGTGCGGTCGCATAAATTAGCGCTACTTTAATCTGATTTTAATTGTGGGTGGGTGGATGGTTGCTCTGTTGTTTTGTTTAAGCTTAGACCGTGAACTGACTTTCCCCAGCCAAACCCCAGCTGCCTGCCTGCCTGACTGCCTGACTGCTGCCTGGTTGTGAAATATTAATGACAAGCAGTGCCAGGCATAAAAGCAAACTGGAGACAACGGCAAAAGGGCTGAAATGGACGCAATTCTGTTTTTAACCAGCTACTCCTACTACACCCATTCCTCACTCCCCACTCCCCACTCTCCACTCCCATTGCTTATCTCTATCCCGATTATTCCTGGCCTAAGCAAACAAGGCAACGCAGCGACTGTTGTTCTGTTGTCCTTCTCGGTTTCAGTGTTATTTATTTATTTGCACTCGACGTTTTCAAAAAGTGCAATTTACGTTTTAATTTCATTTCAAGTTCCATTTGTTTTACCCTATTGTATTTGTGGAACCAGTCGAAATTGTTTGCACTTTTAATTTATTTACTACAAGCTGTCATAACATTCACAACAATCTATTTTTTTCTTCTGAGATTTCGTAGTGTTTAGAGAACTTTTGGATTTATGGAGTATAGAAAAATAATCCCTGTGTTCTCTCATTTCTTAGACTAACTTTAAAATGAGTAAATGTATTTTAAAACCATTTATAAATATATGCTATGTATTTATAATAACAGTCTTTTATTGGTAATTTAATTTTTTTATTATAACTCCTGCCAAGTTAATCATTGCATTAGCAAAAATCTGTGAATTGTTTTTTTTTTTTTAACTGCAACTAAATTTTGTAAATGGTGTTTTCAAAATATCCAAATTTAAAGGCAATTCTGCACAGGAATTGCTTAACTTTACATTTAGTTCAAATTCGCTTTTTTTTTTTTGAACGCATATTGCACCGATATGCGAACTCAGCCGATACAGCAGCGACAGGACAAACACGATGCGAGCACGTCACTGGGCAGAGGCACACATTGCGTATGCGTAATTAAAAGCACGTGGCAATGCATGAGAGGGTGTTAGGGAGGGAGTGGGGTTGGGTGGGGTGGACAGCAAAATCTGTTGTTGTTGTTGTTGTTGTTGTGATAGCCAGAATGAAGCCAGCCCGTGGCATGCATGCAACTATCTGCGTGTTTAAGGGCAACATTTTTGTCGAAATAAAACCATAAAATGCTTGAAATGCCAAGCGAAAAATAGTTTTGACCGAAACGAAAGAGACGGCGACGCGAGAGACGGAGAGACGAAGATACGGAGAGAGATGGAGAGGTGGAGAGGTGGAGAGAGAGACAGACCGAGAAGCCGATAGAGGCAGTTGGATGGCTGCCTGCTGGCATATGCAATGTCAGCAAAGCGTTGCCTGCTAGCATTCCTCGCCAACTCCAGCGTCCTCCCCCCGATAACAGCGCCACCCTTCTACACTCCACAGTCAAACACAATGCCATGGCATGCGCAATTTTCATAGCCGTAATGATGAGGCCATTTGTATGTGTGCACGCGTGTGTGTGTGTGTGTGTGTGTGTGTGTCTGTGTCTGTGTCTGTGTGTTATCAAAGCGCAAACAATGTCCTGCAAAGTAGCAGGATGCGCAAATGCAGAGACATGCTGTGAGTGTGTATATGTGTGTGTATGTGTGTGTATGTGTGTGTGTGTGTGTGTGTGTGTATGTGTGTGTGTGTGTGTGTGTGTGTGTGTGTGTGTGTGTGTGTGTGTGTGTGTGTGTGTGTGTGTGTGTGTGTGTGTGTGTGTGCCAGTTGTTTAGCGCACATTTTGCAAGTTGTGTGTGCGCACCGTCGTGCGGAAGTGTTGATAAACCTCAAAAAAAAAAACCAAAAAAAATGAATCTTGAAAAGTATATAAAAAAAATTAAATGAGCTTCATTCGGGCTTCATTGCTGCATACTTTTGCAGTCAGGCAGTGGCAAAGGTGGCATAGAAAAGTTTTTTTTTTTTTTTTGACAACTGTCGCAGCGAGCTTGCTGCCTGTTTGTCAGGTGCAGACAGTTTATCAGTGTCTGTTATTTAGGGAGACATGAGTATATTAGCTAGTAGTGAAGTGGGAAAAATACCAAATAGCAATTGCAATTGCAATTAATTAAACTCTACACAAATCAGAGTAAAAATATAATTTATTTCATTATTAAAATATGTGTAATCTTCTACACAAGGTTAAACTCTAGAGAAATTAATTTCAGAGTAATTATATATTATTAAAAGATAAATATATTTGTTGAAAATAAAATATGTTTATTATTAATTCAAAAACTTTTCTTTATCAAAAAACCATTGTTCGATCGCTTGAAGATTTTATCGGACTTAACTATTTATTTCAACATTTTTGTCTACTTATGTTTTTCTGGGGAATTTTTATGAATTGTGAATGGCATACCAAAATTGTTATGGCCTGCACTTGACACAGTTCCACCCCTCAGAGAGGAGAGGCTCTGCTCTATAAACTATTCCAACAACTATACCAAGAACAACACATACACACACACACACACACACAGACAGTCACTTGTATCCAACACTTTTGTACTATCAGCAAAACTTTTCACTGTTTGCATATTTTCAATTTCTCTCTCTCGCTGTATGACAAAAGTTTTCCACACCAAGGACAAGTGTTCTGGGCACCAAATACGTGTGTGTCTCGGTTTATGTGTTGTACTATGATATATGGTCAGTGGGGGCACTTGAGAGACGACACAAAACACAGACGCAGATACAGGCAGACAACGCTGAGGAATTGGCTAGTCAGACTTTTGCTACCTATTGTCAAACTATATGCAATATATCCGAGTATGAAATGCATTTTATGTTATTTATTTCTTGTTTCTATTTGTTGTCAGTTTGGTCTTACACTAGTTTTCTTATGCCCCCCACCCCAGCCACCCACTTCACACACAGCTCGCTTAAATTTTAGCATATTTTGCCTAAATAATACTTGAAGGCATTCTCCATCGTCGATAGGGCTAGATGATTATGAGCGGGTTGCAAAACAATTTCCATAGGTTAAGCGTCATCTGGTTTTCTGGTATTCTGCATTGACAGTGCATTCAGAGTTTTAGGGCACAAACAGCATTTGTCAGTGATACAGATAATGACAGCTTTGAATGGTAGCATTCTTCGAAATGTTTAAATTTTCGGACACATTTTATTATTATTTTTCTACTGAGATTGACAAGTTTGGGTTAAATGTGAAATGGTTTCTTGACATTCATCCGACATGTTGTGTGGACATTCAACACTATTGACTAGTTATTCTATGAATGAATTTACAATTCTGCAAATAAGTTATTTAAAATAATAATGAAATATTAACGAAAAGCGCAGTTTTGCAAAGAGTACTCTTAATGTGCATAAATATATTTAATAACTAAATTATATAAAACTAATTAAATACAAAAAACTATATTAATAATATGCAATTAAATTCCCAAACTTGCCCACCTATAACTAAACTAAAGCACAAATCAGTTGGTTACCTTCATTTATCTGTGTCGTCATGTCGGGTGGGGCTCGATGTATTTCAATTTCGGAAATTGCGCTGCGGATTGTCACATTTAAAGGGCTTTGCCCTGAAATATGCAACAATAAGTTGAGTGTATGTAAAAGAATGGATTTTTGCCACATTGCGTTGACTTCTGTCTAATGCACACACATACACACACACACACACACATGCAACCATATAGATGCATGTGTGGCACCCACATTTTTCTTCATCATAACTGTCAAAAACCGACAAAACCCATGGCACACAATTACAAAACATAAACAGAAAAGTTGTAATCACAGCTGTCCAATCCGACGAACTGAAAGAATCCTATCCACACACACACACACACACACACACACACACACACACACCAGGATAATCAGAAAACTGCCAGAGCCAAGCAAAACGAATGATGACGAACAACCGCAGACGACAACCAAGCAACGGATGGCGGGCGGACAAACGGACGGGGGGACGGTGGGGGACGGAGGGACTAAACTGAAAGACGTACTGCATCATCCAATGGTACGCATTTTATATTATGCTTTCCGGGCCAACCAACAGACGTAGGTCGTCATTCCAGCATTTCAGCAACATCATCATCCGTCTCACAATCATCCTATCCTCATCATCCATCCGAGTGGGCAAAATCTCATCAGCGTCAGTTGGTCGTCAGCTCTCATAATTTGTGTGTGTGTGTGTGTGTGTATGTGTGTGTCATATTGTTGGATGCACTCATTCGTTTTAATTGTTTCAAATGTCAACTAAAATTTAGATCCAATTGTAAGTAGCGCAAATTATTCAAGCATCGCTGCATCAAGCCGGGAGTAGCCACGATAATAGAGACCATTCCCTACCAGAGATATTCGGACAATCGTATGAAGCATGCACAACAATGCAAAAAATTTATTCCAGATTCATTTTACATTCATTTACACAGTCCAACAAAATATTAAATAAATATTAGAATGACAATAAATAGATAAAATTGGCGTATATCGATTTTATTTTTAATTTATTGCTGATGAGATCTGTAATAATCAACCTAACACAAAGAACATTATGTATGAAAATGGATTGTATATAGCTTTAAAAAGAGAGAGAAATATTTTCTAAATTCATTTTTGCTTTTCCACTTGTACATAAATGTATCTAATTATTATATTAAGATTTGCCAGATTTTGCAATTTAAGATCTACAATACAGAAGCATTTTTAAATATCTTTTAAATCAATATCCTTGACAGTCTTATAAAAAAAGTATCTGACTTCTAAGAGTGAACAACCTAAACATAGCTTGTAATCTATTTCGCATTTGTAGTTGGGTGTTTCAAAAGTGAACTTAGGCTTTTTAGACAATGGTATTCATGATATCGGTATATTATAAATACATAATTTTATTTTATTGGCCTTGAAGAACAAAGTTGATTTAGTTCTCTTTTGCAGTGCAGTGTTGCAATTTTTTATGCACATTATATCTGCTTTATATGCAACTGTGTGTGTGTCCTTGAGTGAGTGAGTTGAACACAATTTTGTGGCGTTTTGCTACGATAATCGTCGTCATCATCGTCATCATCATCATCATCATCGTCATCATTATCGTCGTTCGCCTGTGACACAAAATTAATTTCACTTAATTACGGCAAACAGACGAAAGAATTTGTAATTTGTAATTACACAATGCACTTGAAGCCTCATAAAAAAAAAATAATAATGAAGATAAAAAAAGGCGGCAACAACAACCCTTTGCTTAGTCCTAGCCCCCAAGCCACGCCCCAAAGTGAGGAGTGGGCTTGGGGGCGTGAGTGTGATTAGTGGCTTACATTTGCGAGGCTTGGCCCAATTCCATCGTATTTAATTAGCATTTTGTAATACATTCGTAATACCCGCGAGTATTTTTACTCGTTTTTTTCGTTCTCATTCTCGTTGTTGTTGTTGTTGCTGTTGTTGCTGCTGTTGCTGTTGTTGTTGTTATTGTTGCAGTTGTACTTTTAATTTTAATTAAATTGCTCCGTTGTTGTCCAGCAGTTGGGCTGATGACTGAATAGCGACGCTGTTGCGTAGTCTACTTAAATTGTGAACTGTGGGCCTGGTCGGGGGTTGTGCTTATTTTATGCAAATGCTGAGCAGCTAATCGTTTGGGGCCACGAACACTCCCCAAATTGCATATGCTTAACTCTGAACTACAAAGTTTTAAAATTTTCTCTATATTCGCGAATTTTAAGTGCTCTTTTTGATAATGGTTTTCATGGTTTACAGCATCAAAAGTATTTAGAGCTTTCAGTTATACAAATATATATTCATATTTATAGTGTTGAGTGATGCAAGTTTCCTTTTAATTTCATTTATAATTATAATTATATAAAATACTAAAAAAAATAATAATTATCCGACTTTATTTTAGTTTGACATAAATATATTCATATTTTTCTGATTTTTCACACATGTGCATAATAATCTCTAATTCGCTAGGGTATTCTCTCAGTCTCTGATATAATTACCTTAGGCTCAATAATCTATATTCCTTAATGTACTTCTCTATTCCTTAATATACTTTCAAGTTTCTATCAATTGTGTAAAGAAAGTGGATCTGAAACCTCTGCATGAAGACAACGTGAAGTGGCGATCAAAATTTTCTATTTCTAAATGATACCAGCAATTATTATATACATATTTCTCTAAAAGTGCTATCAACCGCTCTTTAATCATGTTTGTTTTTTTTTTTCTTTTCGTTTCTTTTCGTCATTCCCGTTTCTAGCCTTTAAGAGCTGAATCATTATGTTGTTTGTCAGCGAGACGATGACAAGCAATTAAAGAGTATCTGAAGTGTGTGTGTTGTGTTGTTGTTGGTCTTTCGCTTGTTTGCTCTATTGTACATATACAAATACATATGCCACACTATCCTACCTTTTGTAATACACATGGTAAATAAATGTTATGTTGGATCTGCCCCTTGGCTAAGTGCCACATTTCAACACCTTGAACAATGGGATGTTGCTTGTCGTTATCTGTGCTACGAAACGGACATGAAACACACTTAACCCATTTTAGTGGGGCAACAACACACGTACCAATATGCGGAGGCGTTGTTCATAATGTCCTTAGGGGATTGAAGGGTCCCCCAAACACCTCCAATGATGATGACCAGGTCGAAAATGAGAGAGAGAGAGAGAGAGAGAGAGGAGAGAGAGGAGAGAGAGAGAATGGGAAGATGTATGCATGCGTATAAGTAATGGCCGGAGCGTTGAGTTGATGATGACTGTGCGGCTTCTGTAGTTGCCCCATGTGGCAGCCGCCACTATTCTCCCTCTTATAACAACCGCCCTACCAGCAGCCATTTAATTGCCACAAATTAATTAAATTAATGAATTGTTTGTCGTTGCATTTTTATGCCATCAGCAACAGCCAGCAACAGCGGTCGCTGGCATTTTGTAGTCATTTATACCAAAAATGAGACAGGGATGTTGTAGATTCTATTTCGCCCCCCTTTCCCCTTCTCCTCTCCACGCCCTCCATGCCATTAAATGACAAATGATTTGCGTTGAGCTGAAATTGCAGTGATAATATTATATTTATTTATTCATTTCATTTATTGTTCCCAATGGAAGGAGCCACCAGCTGAACCGGAAAATTAATTTTGTATTTCGCAAAACATGAAATTAAATATATATATATATATATATCTGTATGTATGTATGTATGTACGAGCATATATACAATATCTATTAACTTTGTATATGTATTCAAACTTTTATGGCGCTGATAAAGTTGTTGGTGATAAAAACCCGAAATGGGTTTTCAGTGTCCATTGATGGGTTCGTGTCATCGCTCATCCGTCCGTAATGCTTCTCATTTTATGTCACTTTCATTAAACAATGGCGAATTGTGTTGAACATCCTCATCCGATAAATGCGTCACTTCAACAGCACATTTCTGTATGTATCACTGTAATATCTTTTTTGAAAATGTTTCCTTATATTTGTTATGGCAGCGCATCTGTGTAGATTAATATATGAAATATAATTGAATATGCATTTTTGTGGGCTGTGATGGAGCTGCCAACTTGTTTGTTGAACTGTACGTTTTTAACTTAACTTTACCGATTAACTACCGATTTCGAAGGAAACAGTGCCGCCATCTAATTCAAAATCTGTAAAAGTCCCATCTAATTAAAGGTCTGTAAAGTTTCCAGAACCCGAATTTAACGATTGAAATTCATCAACAGAAATTGCATCGAAATTCAATTCGGTTTGATTTTCTACCTCTGAAAGTTTTAACAAGTTTCCACAACACGAAATTGAATAGCTCATCATTTCTTAAGTTTCATACATCTTCATATATATATATATATATATATATATATATATATATATATATATATATATATATGTATATAATAGCCATAGATTATGAGTGTGAATGTTATATACGTGTTATATTTATTTTGAAAATTCTCATTTCCATTGTAAATCAAAAAAGATGCGGCACAGAGATGAAATGGGGTCAGCAGCATTTACTGTGGGACCACAGACACGCCAACCATTTACCCCTGACCTCCACGGACGGCCGCTTTTATTCTGGCTTTCTCTCTGCGTCTCTGATTCTCTTTCCGTACACTTGGAACACTGCCACTTGTTGACTGCTATTGCGGCGGCACGTTGACGCCATCTGGCGGCCATAATAAACGTCTGCATTTGGAGCACAGAGCAAATATTCTTCCCCTAAACAATAAATGTCATATGGTTGACACATCAACACTTTATGTGTCGCCTTGCCATATGCCACGCTTCCCCCTCGCCCTCGCCCTCGCACTCCTCTCACACATTTATACAAATGAAAATCTTTCATGCTTTTAATTTCGCCTGAAAGTATGCGGCAAATGTTTCGCACAAGAGAAGGCGAGTTACAAGGAATGGGGATGGGGGGCGTGGGGGGCAGTGAGAGGGAAGTGAATTTTTCTCGCTGTGTTTTGTGTGTCACACTTTTTTTATGACCAAAGCAAAATGAAATAAAATTATTGCCAAAAACGAAAATAAAGGATGAGCTCGAGGACATAAATATAAGCGCCAGCTCAACTCCAACCCGCCTCCTAATTCCATCCACACTGCCAACCCCTATAGGGCGCCCGCCAATCCTCCCGCTTGCCTAGTTCTCTGCTGCTCGTCACTCACTTGGAATTTTTGCGTAATTTATATTTTGGCTGCTGTGTACAGTGGAGGTGACGTAAGCGTACGGAGTTTTGGGCTGGGATTCTTTGGTTCTGGGTCCTGGGTACTGGGCCCCCTTGGTTCTGATTCGAGTCTTGCTTGTGGTGGTGGTGGTGGCCCTCGTCGGGCATTCGGCTTTGTAGTTTATGTCTTCAATTTGCCCAAATGAGTCGTTAATTTTGACTTTTCATGTGACACCCGCCCACAATGGACACACACCCACATCCCATTGCTAGGGCATTCGGAACCTGAACCTGAACCTGACCAGGAAACAGGACCAGAGACCCTTCGAGAGTTAGTTTCCCAGCCACTTTTATTGTAATTTTGTGGCCTTTAATTGAATTTTATTAGCATTTGTACTTATTATTTGCTCGCTCTCTATCTCTCTCTCTCTCTCTCTCTCTCTCTCTCTCTCTCTCTCTCTCTCACTCTTTCTCCCCTTCTCTGTCTCCCTCTATCGCTTTGCACATTTAATCGTATACTTTATTTCCCAAGAAAATTGAGGGTTCGGCGGGTTTCCTTTGTATATCTAATGTTACTGAATGGACTGAGGGTCTTCTTTGCGGGGAGGTTTTCCGTTTATTGTTTTGCCTTTGTGTGCTAATAGAATATGCTATTTGTTTTGGATGAGCAATTTTGGGGCTGGCCTAACAGTCTATGCAGGACACTAGATGAAAAAGGCATCGTGAAATTGTTGTTTTTTTTTTTTGTAATTACTATCGTTATTTAAGTGCTTTGTCTGTCTGTCTCTGACATAACCTTTTTTACTTGACTAACTTTTGCTTATATCTTTTATCTATTTGCAGGTAAGTCCTTCTGAATGGTCATAATACGACTATTGAAACTGTTTATCACAACTAATCTGTCCGTAAGATATCTCTTAAAGTCGGGGTAAGATAAAGTTT
The DNA here is from genome assembly GCA_035043665.1 of Drosophila quasianomalipes. Classification (NCBI taxonomy): domain Eukaryota; kingdom Metazoa; phylum Arthropoda; class Insecta; order Diptera; family Drosophilidae; genus Drosophila; species Drosophila quasianomalipes. The sequence goes on along the minus strand of JAWNMU010000317.1, from coordinate 319,620 downwards.
TATGTTCCTTAAATGCGAATTCTGTCAATGATAAAAAGAAATATTTATTTTTAATCATATCAGAAAGAACTCTGCCAAAATAAATTTTTAGCTTTTTATTTTAATTAAAAAAAAGAAAGTCGCAACTCAATTGTAATAAAATTCTAGCAACAAATGAAGCATTTTTTCAATTTTTGCCATTAAGTAAACAATTTTAAAATGTATATTAGATCTGTAGTGGAAAACCTTAAAACATATTATTCAAATTGAAATACTACTCTAAGTTAAGATATTAGATGCCAGATCTAAATGCAGAGTGACTCATAAAAAAGAGGTGTTTGTTAAACGCTAATAACTAGAAAACTGCTTAGGTTTAAACAAATCTAACAACTTAAACGCGATATTTTTTTGCTCTGATGTGATTTTTTCGCTTCTTGCGCGTTGTCAACTTGATGTAACGCAATTTTCCTGGCTTTGTAGTGCCGATACCACTACCGGAACCGGAACCGGTACCGGTACCCATTGCCGTACCGGGTCGCCGTTGACGTGTTCGGAATCGAGTAGACGTCGCTTTTGTGGGTCGCGGATAAGTATTGATGGTGGGAGATCCTTGCCAGGAACTGCTGGTGCTAGTGCCGTCATAATCATCATCGTACATCGTGTTGCCGTTGTTGCCATAAAATGGCGCATAGCTATTGCCATTCACCTCATTCTTGATAAACTCATCTACACTCAACGCATTGTTCTGTCCACTAAACGCCACCGCACTGTCGTAGCCCCGTGCATCATTCTGTCGATCAGATTGATCACCCCAAAAATTTGTTTGCTCTTCGTAGGGCTCCTCGTCGTCGTCGGTCTGCTCATATTCAGTGCCTGGCACATCCTGATACTCATCGAATTGCTCCTCGGTTTGCTGCACATATTTCGACTGCTGTTTTTGTGGTCGTTTCTTGTTGAATCGAGTGTTGCTCGCAAACTTAACCTTCTTGCGTTTGCGTCCAAATTTTGAGAAATATTCACGCTGCAGTGCGGCCAAAAAGTTGCCATTGAGCAGCTCATTGCGCTCCAGTTCGGTTTCCGGTTGTGGTTCAGTTTCGTTATCCAGCTGCTCCTCCTCCACGAATTCCTCACGTTGCTTCTGGGCCGCTGTTATGGCTGCCATCAAGTTGGGCGTAAAGAGCTGTTGCAACAACTGTTGTTGCTTGTAGCTGCTGCTCTCGGGCGCGGTGCCAAGATAACTGCTGGCACTGCCACCAGTCTTCACTGTACTCATCGTCTCCCTTAATCCGGTCTCAACGGGCTGATTGTAGCTGTCGAACAGTGCGGGTCCATAGTTGGGCACCATTGGCATGGGCATTGGCATGGGCGTGGCAGCTGTTGACATTAGCTGCATCAGGCTGGGTGACATGCCACCGCTGCCACTTGCCGTTGTCGTATAGCCGAGCAGCGACACATGCGGCTTGCCCACGGGCATTAATTGTGAATGGGGTGGTTGTGAATGCATTGGGTGGTGAACTGGGGCTGCCACTGCAATTGGCAACTGTTTGTAGACCTTCTGGAAATGCGTATGCTGACGCACAACTTCCGGCATGTGCAGACGTATGTGCACCCTGGTCAAAAGGAAAGCGTTAAGAACGAATATTTATTGGTTAAAAGTAAATAAAATTGGCACATAAATAAAACTGCAATGGGCCATTATAATAGTCTCATGAGATGCGTAAGGCATTCAAGTAGCAAATAATTTATATCAAGAATATAAAATGTATATATTTTTTAACTTTAAGCTTTACCTAATTTTTTATATTATTTCAATTTTTTTTTACATATTTCCATTACGAAATAACTCCACCAAAAAATTGATTTCTTTTGTTGTTTCTTCTTACACAAAATGATTTTCGCATTGTTTTCGTTAATGGAAATGGAATTCAATGCCAATTTTGTTGAGATTGCTCTTAAATATTTTGTAAACCGAAATGCTATTCAAACTCAAAACTGGATCAATCCACTATTAACAGCATACTAGTCTGCAAGGGTAGAGAATCTTCGGCCTTTATATTTTAAGCTCAATTTTAAACGTACCTTTCACCGCTGTTCGCCGCTGCTACTTTGTCGTATTGCAGCCTGGCCCAAACGATCCACATAATGGCAATTAATATGTGTGCTTTCATTTCAATGCGTTTATCCTGGCGCTGCTTGATGCCACCGTTCCTGTATCCTGTGCTTCCTTTTTTGTCCTGGCGCGTTTGTCTGCCTTCAACTCTGGCCAACTTCTGACAAACGCCGCTGCGTTGTCTCCTACTTTTATTGGCTTTGCAAGGCGGTAAAAAAAAAAAAAAACCGTTAAAGCTACAAAAACGCAACAACAAAAAACAACTCACAGATCATATTTCCTTTTTTTTTTTTTTTTTTTTGTTGAGAAGCAGAAGTTAGCGGGGAGGCGACTGTTTCACCTCACGTTTCCAGCAGCTGCACTTTGGTGAATGCAATTTTCCATTTTCCTTCGAACCATTTTCAGTTCAACTCATCTCGCGTATCCGCTGTGCATCACTTTTTTTTTTTATCTCTCTGTGCTTTGTGTCATTCGATAGCTTTGTCAGACAACTTTAAAAATAAGAAGAAGAAAAATTAAACTTCAGCGATTCCCTATGAAAAGCCACTGAAAACGCATGCGTAACGTTTTCAATTTCATTTGCAAAGTAAAGTTTTTTTTTTTTTTTATTATCTTTTTTCTCATCTGTGTGTGTTTTGTTGAGTCTTACATTTCGATTTGCTCATCTGCCATGCTCTGCGAATGCATCTCGGATGCCATAAAAGTGAATAAACCCCAAGCAACAACAAATCAGACTCAGACTCAGACCAAAGACCTTGACAACATTGGAGGGGGATTGGCAATAAAAGAAGAAGAATGAGGAAGGTCAGTGATGGAATTGCAATTGAGGAGAACTGCAAGGAATGAAATGAAATAAAGGATGCGTCTTGAGCCAAAAGAGCGTACATTGATATATCTAACTAGAAATAGGAAGAATCCAGCCAGAAACACACTAAACCATTTTGTATAACAATGAAGCTAATGCATTTCCACAGTGATTGGTTTGCTGCCAGTTCTAATTGCCCATAATAATAATGAAGTTACATTAATTTAACCAATTAGTAGTAGATAATTTCATAGTGTTTTTGTGTACTCTGGAAATATTGTAAATATCTAATATAAATGAGAGCAAATAACAAAAGAAAAAAAAGCATAGGAATAATAAAATGTTTAACATTTGTTTCCAATTATCTTCTGCATAGCTAAATTATTTCTTTAAAACTTTAATTGGTATAACGAATTCTAAATGTAAACACAAATATTCTATTTTTCATGACTTACTTAACCTTGGTTAAGTGCCAAAAAATGGCTTAAAAACATGCAAGAAATACAAATAAAATATATATATATATATATATATATATATATATATATATATATATATATATATATATGTTTATGTGAAAAACAAGCAAAAATTTCATGCGCTTTTCCAAGTCACTAAACAGTAAAATGTTAGACAAAAAATGGGATGCTGTGTTCAGGGGTGTTTCTGTCTGCAAGCGACGCATTTCTGGCAACACCAAAGATAAGGAAACGTCTGTCCAAGGTTGGTACACTTTCCGGTGTTTTCCTTCTTGCTATTTTTGTTGGCAACAGCAAAATGTAATGAAAGTGTTTTTGCCAAGGATAACCACAAGGAATATAAAAGGTAAACTTTAAAGCCAACACTGTTTCAATTGAAATGAAAAGGGAGCTGTGTGCGAAGGGTCTTAATAAGGAAATGACACTGTAGCAGATAGAACTGCTTAAAAAATTGTTAGACTTTTGCTATAGTGCTATAATGAAAGGTGTGCAAGTCGAAGAATCGACTGTAGAGAAACTCAGGGAACAGCATGTAAACTAAACGTTCAATGGCTTTTTGCACTTATACCATGATGATGCCATAAAATAATAATCATAATGAGTGAAAATGATGTTTTCAACAACCAGCAGAATATCCACCGTTAAATTCTAGATGTGTTGCTGCTTAGGTTTGTTTTTTTTTCTTTTTTCTCTTACTTAGTCAGCAAGCAGCTTACCAGACGTGACACGCAGCAGATTATGTATAAGATGAGAAAGAACACGCAAAAAGGTGTAAAGCAGAAGATAGAGAAACAGTGCTTTTGGTACTGAGAGTGTGAAGGCAACAGCGTAAAGATTAACAAGTCATGATTATTAGTGCTGTTGTTGTCGAGTGTGTTTCTTGGTTGGAGAGGAGTAGGAACAGTAGGTGGCGGCATAGAAGGAGACGGAGAAGGAGAAGGAGGGAGGACTGCTGTAATGGTAAACTTCAGTTCTAAGAAGATGTGGCCAAAGCGAAAATGTGTTGAAAATGATTATTGAGTTACGGACAGCTCGTGCTGATTGGCTGCCTACCTCACGCTGACCTGTAATTTCGAGTGGTTTGCCAGGCAACATGTTTTTCTTCATACATACATATATACAAGTGGATGCATGTTGCGTGTACAACTTTTGACCCCCAATAGTAGGTGCAGTTTGCTGTTGTAGCACGTTTCCCACACAGCAGTCAGTTCAGTATATAGTATGTGGTACGGAAGGAAGCCAGCAAGCTGCACGCAACATTTGCTGTCGTTAAGTTTGGCAACATCAGCAATTGCAACATCTCACGCTACGTTAGTGCACGTTGTCAACATGTTGCAAAGCTGACCTTGGCCTAGGCAGCAAAAGCAGCAGCGCAATTATTGATGATCATGCTCTCCTCTCTCTCTCTCTCTCTCTCTCTCTGTCTCTCTCACTGAATTGAAAATGTTGCTTAAGCAACTAGTTCAAGCTCATGCTAATGACTCTTCTTCAAGTGCGCTTTCTAGTTGTTGTTGTTGTTGTAGTTGTTGTCTTTGCTGCCTCTCTCTTTGCTCTGGGTCATTGTCTTGTCTCTGGTGCGCTCTGTGCGTGTGTGAGTGTCTTTCTGTACTCGCATGTAAAGCTTGGCTTTGCCATTGTCTTAAGACGTTTACTTCTTTTTTTGTCTTTGCATTGTTGCTGTCTCTCTCTCTCTCGCTCGTTACGCATCTGCGTTTAGTCTTAATTATGTTGTTTATGGTAGCATTTGGCTTTAGCCATTATTTTAAACACAACTGTTGCGCCTCATCATCGTAATGTTTAATGTTAATGGACATCATCAGTTACGCCTCTCGGTCATTGGCATCTGCTGGACAAGTTCGCTGCTTACAGTGTAAGCTTTACATAAGTCTCTCTCTCTCTCACTCTTTCTCTTTCTTTTGGCCTTCTATTCGCCCTTTAAATGCAATCGTGAAAGTCAAGCGCAGTGTAGCGCTTAGTCTTCGGATTAGTCAACAATTGAATGCCCTCTAAACAATTGAGCAGTGGGTGTGCTATACAAGCCCTCTTTAGTCATAATTTATATGCCTTATTTTAATTTCTTTTAGATTTATTCGTTGTCTTTACAATGTAGCTAAGCAGATTGCGCAGTACTAGAAAATACACTATACACATTTTTTTTTACCGTTCTCCGTTAATCTTGAATAACAACAGAGGGTATATCACAGTGGAGCATGGCGTGTCTTTCTCCTTCGTTTTTAGCTTATTTTTGTGATGATGTCACGATGGGTGTAGCTGACAATGTTTCCTATGGCTTCCTGTCTTTGCCAACTTGTTGCTTTTGTTCTTATTACTTGTTGCTTGTTGCAGTTGTAGTTGTTGTTGTTGTTGCTGCTGTTGTTGTTGCTGTTGTTATTTCTTATTACATTTGTTGTTGCTGTTATTCTGTCTTGTCCGGCGGCAAAAGTTTGTTCGCCTCGCCTTTGTTTTCTTTTGTGGTTGTTGCTGTCGTTGCCAATTATCTAACAGGCCATTGCGAAGAATGTCTACAGATTTTTGTTGGGCATATAGAACTATTTTGGTGCCGTTGCCGTTGTCGGTCTCGAGTTATTAGCCATCATTAACAGAGTACCGTTGCGTATAATCATTTAACTGTAAACTAACACGAAGTATTTTTCTCAGTCTCATTTGTAGCACAGCTTTTGCTCTGCAAACTATTTTCAGTTTCTCCTCTTTCTGCTTCCTTTCCTTCTCTGCAACTGTTTTGTGTCTAGCAAACAATTTCCATTGCCAATGAGAGGGCAAAATGCCAGCAGAATCTGGAAAAACTTGCAGTTGGAAAAAATGGAACATAATTTTGCACTTGAATAATTCATATCGATATCTATAAATTTTGCAGTTCTCTTGCTGTGACTACAAACTGAATAAATCTCTTTTGGCTTACATAGAAAAGTTATAGAATATTTATAGAAAATAAAATTTTTAATAATATGTGTTGCACTTGCATTATTAGTTTTAAAAATTAACTTCTAAACAGTTATTTCTTGAACCGGTTCTATTCCTATACAAATATTGTTGATACTTAATTGTATCTTGCAAGAGCCGCACTCGATTCGTTCTTTGTGCAACTTTCACCTCAATTTGTTGCGCTTGCAGCTGCCACATCTGCCATTGCAACTAGCAACTTGCAACTTTTACCAAGCGATCTTGCAACTGCTGTCGGCCAGCCAGGCGGAATTTGGTTCTTTTTATTTTTTTGTAGCTGCCTGGTTTGCAGCATGGCTCCGCTGAGATTTGCAATGCCAAAGAGCCATACAGACATGATCTCCATAAATACATTGAAATACTCGTACATCTCGGGACTGGTTGTGTTTTTTTTTATGTATTTTTTGTAAGTCTTTGAAGAAGCTTGAATTCTTTAAATGATGTCAGCTAACAAGACTTTTGCCTTGTTTCTTCTAGCCTGGGGTATTATTCTGGTTTTCCATATGATTTTACTATAAGCTAAGCACTGCCAAAGTCTTTCCTTTTCTTTCATTGTGGGTCATTGGCCAATGTTTTAGTTGGTTTTTTTCTGCTTTTCCAAGCCACACAAGTGGCTCCCCCATCACCATGCCGGATTTAGCATGAAACTATTAAATACGATTAGCATTTTAATTGGCGATTATTAATATCGCTTTGATTCGCCTGTTGCCATTTATTGTGGCAAGTTCATTGAACGAATAAAGAAATCATAGGCAATTTAATAAATGACGTGACTCTCTTCCTATACCCCCTTACCCATCTACTCCAGTTGGACCCCTCCGCCCCGCCCCTTTGCCCTATCCCTTGTTTGTTTTGGCCGGCCTCTAATGACTTCCCAAAGTTGATTGGATTCGATTCGAGTGTCCCAAACGAACCGGGTCGGTTTGGTTTGTTGTGCGTGCCGCTAATGTGAATTTGATTAATTTAATTAATAATATGAAATTTATGAATATATCTATCAAAAGAACGCATATATAGAAATTATACTAATGATGAGCGCCGGACAAGCTCGGACAAAAGTCGTATTCCTTTACACTCCCCCGGCGCTAGCCATGTGTTTACCAGAGTGTTAAACTGTTAAACTAAACATACTCATCGTGATATGATATTGATATTGATATTGTCATGACCTCATACTAAAGATGAAAAGAATACGATTAGGGCTAGGGAATAAATGTTTATACTGTGAAAGTATAAAGCCGATTACGTCAGTCGTTCCAGAATTTACATTCATAAGCAAATTAAGGGGGCGAAAATGTATCGATGATTTGAGTCGATTATAGTTGTTGTTGTAGTAAATGATGATGCTAGCGAAGAATGTAGCCATTATTAAAACAGAGAATGAGAGAATGTTTTGCAATCTAAAGCAATTTGTAAGCTTTTAACTGTTAGAGATTGATGATTTTATATCTTTTAGTTTAAATTTCAAAAATCGTTCACTTGTATGACAACAATTTTATGTGTATTATCTCAATTCGATTTTATTATTTTGATCCCTTCACGAACTTTATCCATTCAAAATGTTTATCACTTCATTCAGTTACAACTCTGTTGGCTATTATTCACTTGGTGGCAGCAATCTCGACTTTGACTGCTTCGCCTTGTGCATTCCTGTTCGCAAACTGTCATTCACTGATTGCCCCATTAACACGTCATGTTCCTAATAGGCAGCGACATTATTATTTCTGAGGCATTGCCACAGAACACGTGCGAATTTACATACAACGCAACAAATGCCGACGTTTAAACTAAACATTAACCCATTATAGCCCTGCAGCTGTCGCTGATCAAATTTACGGCTCAGGAGACGCCGCACATTTTCCACTCGGCTTCGCCTCTCGACAAAAGTCGCTTTAGATGAGTTTAAAGCGATATCGTAATGAGGCAGAAACGCTTTTTTTTTTATACACTAGATTTATGAAGGGGCAACCTCACTTGGCCAACTTGTTTGTCAGATATGCAAAGAGTAAAGATTTCTTAATAAAATAAAATTTTAGAGACATGAAATTAAAGTTGTGTTGATTTGGGAAACATGTGTAATTATTTAAGAAAAATGGCAACTATTTTAATAATAGTTAAAAGTTGAAGATACAATTGACAATTTTTACCAAATTGTTGCCTGTAAGTCAAATATATATTGAAAAATCACATTAAACCAATTAGAATGCTAGAAGAAAAGCCGAGCGTTTTTGATAAGAAGTAAGCTTGGTGATAGTAGTTTATTTCATATGATCTGCGTCTCTTATTCGATCTTAAAAGGACTCTTTCACAGTCTATCAATAATATTTCAGAGTATATTTTATATCCATTGGATGGCTATATCTTCACAATTATGCTCATTTATTGTTATCGAAAATAAATTTGTATCGACATTTGCGAAGCGGGAATAGTTCAATTACCGATGAAATGAAATAATAATGATATGAATCGGCTATTGACGCTGATCACTAATATCATAAATATATATATATAATTATGGTCTCTAAGATGCTAGCTTCCGCAACTTCATTTAACCATTTTTTTCGCAGCTTGAAGTTCCAGTGTATAACAAGTCGACCTTAAGGCTTATAAAGTTTTACTTATTTATTTTGTTTTATGCTTTCACAGTTTTTTTTTTTTTTTTTTTTATGATAATTCTTTAATGATGGCTGTAAATTGGGCCGCGTTAGATCTTCGATAAGAAGTGCCACTAAAGTGTGCGCAAAATGTGCAAAGAGGCGATATATTTATGGGCAACATTTGTAATTATGCAGTACATCAATCAAATTGTGGCGTGAAAATGCTCACATTAATTGGAACGCAACTTGCCACTATGGTGGTGGCAGCAATGGATAGAAAACCAGTTTTGGAGTGAATCAACGCTCATCATCAACTCTTGATTTGTCACTTCAGTTCACTACACATTACTTTGGTCACACAGTCCACTACCCTCCTCCCCCCGCCCCATTACCATCATTCACACCTCATCACTGCTCTTTTTTTCTTTATTTTTCTATGTACTTTGGAGTTGTTCTTTTTACACGTTTTTGTAATTTTTTTTTTGGTTTTTTTTGTTTGTCGGCAAAGTTGTTTGATATCATGCTGGAGTATAGAGTATATTAGTGGGAAAGAGGTGAAGGGTTTTGCGGTGGAGCTTGGGGATCTCAAAGTGTCACCGCATAGAAGTAGAACCCTCTCTCTCTCTATCTCTGTCATTCTCTGTCTATGTCGTTGTCTCTGTCTTTGTCTGTCTCTTCTCACATCATGTCCAGTCACTTGAGTGTGAGAACATGAATGTGTTTGGACATGGAGCCTTTTGCCCTGCCAAACTGTACCCACATCCATGCCACCGATCCCCCTCTCCCTGCTGACAGGGGACTCTGCTGTGTCATTCACACTGAGGCGGCGGCTTTTTTTTTTTCTGGATTGGTTCACTCGGCAACTTTTTATTTTTATTTTTTTTGTGTGTTGCGAGTTTTCAGCAAACTCATTTATGTAGTTTTCGCTACTTGTTTACTTAAAGTTCAAGTCGAGTGTTGTTTTTACAAATTGTTAGACATCATGTGTGTGTGTGTGTGTGTGTGTTTGGTGTGTGTTACCCAAAAGCGGAGCAGACAGCAGACAGGAAACGGTAGATGATGGAAGAGAGATGGGTTGGTTGGGGCACAGACCAGGCAGACCAGGCCGACACTGTCACAATCGCAATCACACACACGATTCTCTTCTCTTCTCTTCTTTTCTCTTCTCTCTTTTTTTTTTTTTTTTTGTATTTTACTCTGTTCACTCTGCCTTTTTGGTGGCACTATGATGTTGACCTTAGTTTTAGTTCTTTGGCTTCAGGTTGGTTTTCGACTGCATAACCATACAGAGAGTTTTGTAATTAAAGTTGAGGCATGTGTCTGGAGCGGCAAGCTGGCCTGCACATGAATAGAATTAGTTGTTTGGGGCGTAATGTGTGTAAAGATAAAAGCACTGAGCACTGAGGACTGAGGACTGAGGACTGAGCACTGAGGACTGAGCACTGAGCACTGAGTGTATTCAGTCAACCGAAAGAATGCACATTAGCTTCTAACAGGTTTATATTTCGCAAAGACGACTGATTTTTCATTTTTAATATACATAAAGTGCTCAAATTGTTTACCATAGCAATGATAAGAAATCATTTCAAATGACTCAAGTACTTAAAATCAAATATACATCCAAAACTAATTAATGTTGACTTCCAATCAAGATCAGTTTTATTTAATTAAGGCTGTCAACTTATAAATGACTGATTAAGTTACTAAATTATTTGCCTGAAATGGGTTTATTGAAATTTAAAAATAAAAAAATCGATATATGTTCGCTTTCCGAACTGAAAAATGTAGCATTGTTGCCAATTTATATCCAATTATTTTCACTCTTTTGGGTACTTCCCCTCCTTCATGTGAATTACATTAAGAACATTTTTATTTTTCTAACTTTTGCTTTTCTTTGCCCACAATTTGAAACATTCTTTGCTTCCCCGACCTCAAATAGACTTTGCCCAAGGGCTTTTTTCTCTTTTCTGCTAAATCATATCAAATACAATTATAAAACTATTAAAAACAAATCTTAGCTGTGCGAGTCACTGCGGACCGTTAGTCAGTTGGTCCCTTTGTCACACTGTCAGTTGCACACAGCAGCCACCCACAACCACACTCCCACCACATTTTCGTCACCCTTACCCTCACCCTCACCCCATCCCTCTACCCATCGACCCATCTACCCTGTATTTCCCATTAAGCTGGTCATCAGACGTTACAAATTAATTACGTTCGCAGAGAGCTGTTTGCTGTTGGCCGCTTCCAGTTCGGTTCTATTCCGTTCCGGGTTCTGTACGCTCCATTAAAGCTAAAAAAAATGCAATTAAATATAACGCATGGGGGATATGACGGTAACAGGCAGGACCAAGGGGGAGGGGGTGGCAGGATGAAGGCCAAAAGCGACGACGTCAGCGTCAGCCTTGCGCTTAATTTGCCGACTGGCTATTTGAAGCTGGGCGTGCCAATGGATTTGGCCAACAAATGTGAACAGTGCGAAACGGAGAGATTAGAAGAGTGCATGGGGCGATGAGTGGGATGGGGATGTGAAACCATCAACTGCTGGGCATGGGGATAATTTGGCTTGAAAATGGCAATGAGATTGTGCGACACATTTTTAATTTCATTTGCGACTTGTTTCCAGCTCTTAGCGTGGGCCAAGCACTGCAATTGGTTGGGGTAGCTGCTCTCATAGAAGTAGGAGAGTATTCGACTAACGCGACTTTCTGTCGTCAGAAATTACATGAGAATGATGCAAGACTTTAGAATTGGGTTTTTGGGGAAGTTGCAGGTTTTTTTTTTTTGGTTTTATAGTGCCACAAGTTTGGAAGACAATGAAAAGGCGCTTAAAGCATATCTTAGAAAGCAAGTAAAACAGCAACATCCAAAAGGTTTTTATAGTTAAGATCACATAACACATAATAATCATAGATATTATGAGAAGTTGGCTTCAATTCGAAGGTTTAAAACAAATTTAATATATTTTGAACAACATTTTAATTATTTATTTTAACGAAAGAAGTTGGTTTTGAGCTTTCCCCTTATAAGTTAATGTTTAAATTGTAGAAAATATGTTTTCATGATTGTTTTAGTTTCCTTGACTTGCATCTTGCTCTCTCTCTCTCTCTCTCTCTCTCTCTCTCTCTCTCTCTCTCTCTCTCAATTGGCAGCATCAGCTTCATTGCTAGCATCTTCATCATTTCAGCGCTGCAACTGCAAATTGAAAGAAAATAACTGGCTCTATCGCTGCTCTCAGATCCCAGAATGCGGTGTCGCGTTCGTCTTCGCCTCTTCCCGTTCCCGTTCGCCTTCGCCTCTTCCCGTTCCCGTTTCCCTTGGCCCTTTTCCGTTCTCCTTCGGCTTTGTGTCCTTCACACAGCGATTTGTGTTCCTGCTGCTGCAGATAAGACAAGATGACAACGTCTCTGACGTTGCTGTCCGATGCCGACAAAGTGACGACACTTGTGGCCCTGTCGCGACCCCAAACCGTAACCCCCACCCCCATCCCCATCCCCATCCCATTCCAATTCCCATTCCTAACCCTTCCTGCCTGTTGCTCCATTTACTCACTCTCTGTCACTGCTCTGGCTGTGGCTGTGGCTGTTGCTGTTGTATACGAGTTTATCTTTTGGAGTTTATTATCATAACGCTGCCATATGGCAAAATATTCAGAACCCAGCCAGGCTATGTTTGGTGGGGGTCAGGCTTCGTCAGCCAGGCGCCAGAACTGTTGAGTTACTTGTGAGTGTCTGCTGCGTGTCCTGTCAACTCGAATACACTTGGCAAAAACAGGTAGAATTATGCTGATCAAATTATGTTCACAAGATATTCAGATGGAAAACTAACCAGTGAGATATTTGTAAGTCTTTTATGCTTACTTTATGCAGTATTATTTAAGTGACTGCAACAGCAATTGAATTCTCTCCTTTTAATAATCCATTAACTAAATACGAATTTAGTTGATTTAAATTTACATTTTTTTTAATAAATTAAGTCAGTTTGGAGCTAAATTTGCTAATTGAATTAAACATGATTCGAAGGGACTACAATTTTCGCTCAGTGATTCTCTTCTTTGGAGGAGGTCTACACGTCATCATCTACTAATCATCATTGTCATCTTTATCATTTTCAGCTTCATTATCTTCATCAGCGCTATTTGTAGAAGTGATGGCTCACACTGTCCTGGGCTAACTGCCAGCTCATATTTTGCATATTTTTAATAGTTTTAAGTGTATCTATCTATGTGTCTATGTGTGTGTGTGTGTGTGTGTGTGTGTGTGTGTGTGTGTGTGTGTTTGTGTGTTTCAAGCAGTTGTTGACTGAAGTGGGAGGGCCTCTGAGATACTGTTATGTTGCGCACATTTTCTAAAACGTTTTTGTGCAAATGTGGCGTAAATTTCTCTGCGCATATCTTTCAACTGTCGCCATCAACCCTCAACCCAACTCACGCAACCCTTCAACCCCACGTAACCAACCCCCTCCCTCCCTCCACCCATTGCCACCTCCGTTCGGATGTTAACGCGTGTGTTTTCATAATGCGCCATAAAGTATGCAATGTTATTTTGCGCTTGATGAATTTTCCACGTTGCACAGTTTAGATTGCTCTTGTTCCTGCTGCTCTTCTTGTTGTTGCTCTTGTTGCGCTTGCTCTTGTTGTTGTTGTTGTTGTTGTTGTGGTGCTGGTTTTTATGTTGTTATAGTAACCTGTGCGGCAGGTAATTCATATTGTAGTGTTCACCAGGAACAGCAGCAGCAGCAGCAGAAGTGAATTAATGTGCAACACAAAACTTGCCACAACTTGCTGCTGATCAGGCTTTTAAATGGGTGCCTCAAAAATGTTCTGTTCCTGTCATCATTGTAACTGTATCTGATAATGATAAGTGAGTTCTACTAGATAAAGATAGATAGTTTATGCGGTGGCAATAATTTGATGAAAGTTTCTCGAGAGTGTTGTTTTTTGTCGAGCGAGAGAGAGAGAGAGAGTCCTACAAATAAAAAGGAGCAAGGACATACAGATATATCCGTTCAGTGAAATTTTCAACAACTACCAACAACAATATATTTGGTGGTTATAATCATAGACGATTTAAGCAAATTATAACCATGGGAAAGAACAGCCTTAGGATACTTACCGGTCTATTGAGAGGACACTGTAGACCAAGAAGTCACCTAACTAAACTAGTTATATATATTAACGATCTGTGCTTAGAGAGGAGGAAAGAGAGGAGGAATCCTCGATGCACATCCTAGCAGAATGTGTCGCCTTAACTAGAAGAAGGTGCAGCATCATAGGGATGTAACAAAGATCTCCACATTTGTGCAGGGACTAGGGCTGATGGAAGAGCTATAGGCTCAGAAGGGGGCACAATAGATGTCGACAAATATTTGAAGAAAAAGAAGATATTCTCAGACACAAAAAGTGAAATGAGATTAGCCAAAAACTTGAATATCCATTTGCTGAAACAAACTAAAATTATCGATATATTTGGCTCACACTTTGCTGCCGGTTCTGTTTTCTCAGCTCAGATCGTTTCATTTTGCACATCTGCTTTGCGTTGCATCCTTAAACGTCTCTCAATCTCCATAACGAGCTCACAACTAATGCTGAGCCAAACCAGAAACAGTCTTCTTCTTCAACACAACACTGCTAACTTGCCGCACATTCTCACGGTCTCGAATTCTAGTTAATGTCATGTCGGCTGCTACGTGTCGCTTGCCAGTAAAAACAATGGGTGACAATTTGACAAAAAAAAAAAAAAAAAAAAAAAAAATAAAAAATAAAATAAAGCAAAGCAAAGGAGAAAGCGTAGATAAAGTGAAAAAGCCAAAAGTAAAGTCGATGTTTAATGGTGCGCAAAACATGCCGTAAAGAAAATGGCAAAGTGCAAGCAGAAAAACAAAAGCAAAGCACTGCAAAAAAAAGAAGAAGAGTTTTCTCAGCAGGAGAGGGAGAGCGAGAGAGAGATAGATATCGATATCGAGAGCGAGAGGCAGAGATATCGAGAGAGAGAGAGGGAGAGAGGGAGTGGGAATGGGAATGCAAAGTTATTTGATTAAGTCACTTACAAGCATCCCTTTTTGCGAAAGGACGCACAACGAAAGTAATGCCACTCAGGAATGGCCAACGCCATGTAATATTGACATATTGAACAAACGTGCGCCAAAACGAAACCACCGCCAACTGCAACAAAAGCTGTGCCACACACAGCCAGACGACAACCAGCCAGCCAGCCACTCCAGCAAGTGGAGCTGAAGCTATCGAGCAGACGGAGTCAAGTAAGCAGCCAGCCAGCCAGGCGAGGACTTAAAGGACTAAATTCATATTAAAAGTACGCGCAGACATGACAGCGGCCAAAGCCAGCCAAATGGCAGCGCATACAAAACCGACAACCAAAAACCGAAAACTGTGAAAAGCCCATCCCCCCCAAACTCACTCAAACCTGGAATAACCAAAAACCCCAAACCGTTCAACCCAAAACTGGCAACGCGGCTCTGCCCGCCTGCAAGTGCAAAAATTCTAAAATATATTGCACAGGCAACAGCAGCAGCAGTAGCAGCAGTAGCAGCACCAGCAGAGGCAGTAGACCCCTTAGATCTTTGCCCCCTTGCAACGTAGACGCACGTACTACGAGCAACATTCCCCTAAACCCAGCTCCAACTGAGTGCCCCCATTGCTGTTGCTACTGCTACTGCTGCTGCTGCTGCTGTTGCTGCTGTTGCTGCTGCTGCTGCTGTTGCTGTGGCAAGTAACCAACGTCGAGACACATTTTCTAATAATGTTTCGGCATCACGTATTAATGCGTTTGTTTGTATCTTCATTTTACCCGCTGGCATTTTAATGTATTTATTTTTTTCTCTCTCTCCGCTCTCTGCTCGCTCCCAAAACTCTCAACCTTTCTATCGTATCTATCTGTATCTATCTTCCCATCTCCATCTCTATCTCTCCTGCGGTTCCTTGCTCTAGGCAAGAGATTCTTTTTTTTTCTCTCTCTCTCTCTCTCTCTCTCTGGGGAAGTTTGTCATGTTTGTGCATGCGACACACTCGCCGGGTTAATAATGAAGTACGTTTACGTGTAAAACTCTATTCTAATATGTATGCTAAAAGCTTTGGCACCACTCCAACGCTTACTTCCCAATAAATTTCGCAACATTTCCACAGGTTTTTTTTTTTTTTTTCTATTACAGCCATTATTGTGGAAGTGTTCCAAGTGTTTGGGGACCTGGTTAATTTAATTTTGTGTAATAGGAATTAATTATTGGACGAACTATGTTTCGTTGCTGAATTGAGTAACAATGTTTTGCAGCTTACCTCATGGGGTGGTGAATGTACACGTGCTGCAAGTAGTTTAGAAATTAGTTTTTTAATAGTGTAATAAGAGTGTTGGCATCAAAAAAATGGCCATGAACACATTAAAATGGGAATAAGGATTTAATGTCACGAAAGAATGAACCATTTGCGACCCCATAAAGTATGTATGTGTATATATATTCTTGCTTAATTAATTTGAATAAATTTAAAGCTTATTTAAAGTTTGGCATATAAATTCTATTAATATGCAAATCGATTTTCGATATTATAAGTTGTATTTTTATATTATAAATTGTAAGTAGAATATATGGTAACTGCGAGTCGAGCAGACTCGACTAGAGCCTTCCAAATTGTGCTTTGTTCTTTTTGCCAGATTACTGGTCTTGATTGGGCAGTTGTTATGCGCTGCAGTGTGTTGAAAATATAGAAAACCATTTATAAATAGAAAACCATAAAGAATAGCTACTTTTTTTTAGCTTTAGCTGATTAATTCCAAGTGTGACCTTGTGTGGCATTCGTAAGCGTTCAGTTCACTCACGTCATCGGTAAATCGATTATGGATTATGGATTATGGATTGTATTAACTCTGCTTGCTCTCACTTTCTAATTGCTATCGATGCTGCTTGGTAAGGGTTTAACTGACTGCGCTATTTTAAATAGAAGCCAAGTAGCATGTGTGGCATATGTGGCATATTCAGAATGACTCACATTTGCCATACTTTATTGACTCTCTGCATGCCTGGCAACTAGTGTGGCCTGTTGACTTAAGCACTGTTCCTTTTTTGCCAATTTGGCTTGGCTGGTTTAATCATTCGTGAGGACGTTGACTGACCCACTTTTTCGGTGCTCCGTCAACAAATGCTGGCTTAACGAGAATGTGGGCAAATAGCATATTTTTCAAATTTCCATTGCCTACTTTTGGGCATCTAATCACGCACCAGGACATCAGCTCAGCTTACCAATTCTATTAAAATTCTTCTCAAAAGTCACACGCAAGCAGAAAGAGACGCAGCCCGACAGTTGGTGATGAAGGGGGGGGGGGGGGGGGCGGGGTAGTGGGTGGTAGAGGAAAGGGATGGTCAGTTAGAGACAACTACATATTTGAAAAGTATTAAATTACAATGCCCATGCAGAATTCACGCCTCTGTTTGCACAAATGTCCTTGCCCAGTTGCAGGATCTGTGTCCTGTGTGGCTATCCTTTTTCTATATATATCTATTTTTTGTACTCTTCTTTTTTGCTTTTTGCGCAGCAGCATGAAAATTATAGGTCCTACGTCCTACGTTCTACGACGTCCCACATCATACGTCCTTTGTCCGCTCAGCCGCTCGTCCGTTCGGCAATGTGTGAAGTCATCGCTTTATAATCAAGTTTTCCTTTCAAGTTTCCTTTTCCCATTTTCCCTCGCTCTGTCTCAGTCCATATGCTTGCACAAATTGTCGCCTAGCTGCCAGGATATGTGACTCGGTCATTGTGTGTGTGTCTGTGTGTGTTTGTGTGTATGTATGTGTGTGTGTGTGTCTGTGTGTGTGTCTATGTCTGTGTCTAGTTTGTGTGTGCTTTTGTATGTGTGTTTATATTTTACTCCTTTGTCGTTTACTTACTGCTGACTGTCTTTCTTTCCTCTGTGCATCTGCCATGAAAATTAAATTGACCGAAGCTGCTTAAAGTTATTAAAGTCGAATGGAGCCCCCCATTTTTGCCTCAATTTTCAGTCCATCCCAGCTAAGATAATATTTGGAAAAGGCAAAGCACAAACTTGTCCACTGTGTCCAATGCTGACTATTTAATACTCTAATAGTAAGTCTTAATATATATAGGATACATACATAAAAATGTATTCATCGTATAAATGCCTAGTATATTTATTTATACTGTTCTGTGCTCTGTCAACTATATAGAGGTCTTATAGAAAAATATATATATATTTGTTATTTTTTGCATATATGTATGTCTAGTAGTCGACTATATTCGAAAAGACTTTGGTTGACTCACCTAAATGTGTGAGATTTGCACAATTTTTGCCCTTCGATGTTGTTGCGGCCCAAAGAGTGGATGGTGACAGCCTTTTCTCAAATGTGGAGAGGTCAATGGTTTGTTACGGTTCAGTTGCGGGCAGTTGGATGACATCAGCAGGTTTCTCAGCTTGTTTGCTACTAATCAGAATCTAATAATGCACGTGCTCTGATAAATGGATAAATCATTTGTGAAGATGATGGCCAGCCAATATTTTAATTAATCTTGATCTTGATGAAATTGAAATGCACAATTTGAGTTTAAAGTTCGCAACTTAAGCCAAGTCATTAAATTCAATGGCAATTGGATCAGAATAAACAGAGACAAAATAGTAAAGCTTTTAAAAATCGTTTATATTTTGAGACAGATTTTCCATTCAACATTGTATTAGAAAATCCTATTAAAATAGTAATTATAATTTATCAGGATGTTAAGGAAAAATCAACTTCTGCATCGACATACATATTCATGACATTTAACGACCAATTGAAAGGAATGCTGTCACAAGATATTCCATTCTCAGTGTGTGTGTGTGTGTGTGTGTGTGTGTGTTTTTGTTGTTGTTGTATTATATCATTCATCTTCCCATCAGCATTATCAGCATCAACGTCAACATCATCATCATCATCATCATCATCATCATCATCGTCATCATCATCATCATCAGTATCTTTGATAATCTTGAACATTATTATTATTGTCGGGCTTTGCGTGTCACTTTCACTTTCAGCCTTTTGTGTTTACCCATTGTCATAATTTGCCATTGCATACTTTTTGTGGTTGTGTGCCGCCTTCGTTTGCTGATTAAATCCGCATACAGACTCACACACACACACAGACAGACAGACAGACAGACAAACACTTATACACAGAGATGTTCTTTGTTCTCTGCGCTTTTCTTTTAGCAATTTCGAATCGTTGCGCTGGCAATTTGGGCTCGTGTTTACTTTTAATTTGGTTAAATGAGGCATAAGTGAGCAAATTTTTTAAGTGCGTTGTAATTTTTAATGAACTTAAAGTACAGCTGGCATAAACAAACAAAAATACAGAATAATAACATACAATAAGAGAGAGAGAGAGCACAGAGAGAGAGAGAGAGAGCGAGAGAGAGAAGGAGGAGGCAGCACAGAAGTTATCTTGCTGTGTACACTTTGCTTTAATGTGGTTTTCACTCACTTCAAATTATCTTTTTATTTTATTATCATTTTTTTTTTTTTTTACCTAAAATTTAAGAGTTATGCTTTGCAGTTTTCTCATATATATATATATTCAGTGATTTACAAACAACTTTTATTTGTTATTAATATAATACTTTTTCTATCTATTTGCAGGTATGTTTTGCAAAGAGTCTACGCAAGCTTAGCTCAAAGAGTTTATCTCCGATTGGGGTACGTACTAGGTAAATACTCGCTACTCCAATATTGAAAGTTTTTAAAAGTTCACTCTTCTATATTTTCTATATCTTTCTATATATTTTCTATAATTGATTGGGATTGGGAACTCTCTTATAATAATGAGAGTAGGCTGAGAGAGGGCTTTAAAGTTCTCTGCTATATACGATTAATTTGTTTATTAACTATAGTCTGGTTAGGTTTTGATTTTATTAATTAAACCACTCACAAAGTTCTGAGGAGTAAATTCCGAAATTTAATTTATTAATCATAATTGTATTCAAATGTTAATTTTTTCTTGATACACGTTGCACGCTGCTGAGGTGTGGCAACTTCTTTTGTTGCTACAGATATATTTTTTTATTTTTTTTTTGTTTTTTGCTTCTGGCAATGTCTTTCTTTATTTTAAATATTCTCGTCGCGCTGTTGTTGACACACTTTTTGTTTGTGTGTCAACTGAAATTGAGTTGAAGCAAAAAGACGAAAAAAAAAAAAAGAAAAAAGGTTTTTCATTGAGACGCGACTTTTCATTGTCATCTTGTCGCCGTTATTATTGTTATGTGCGTTGTGTATTTATCTGGTGTTTACTCTTTTGCCTTGTCATTTATTTCATCAATTTGCATTGTTGACATGGATTTGCTGGCGGCTTTCCAATTGGCAACATTTTTTTTTAATTTTTTTTCGCAATATACACCTGGTTTTAACAGTTGTTTTGGCAACCCCAATTCCGGTAGGGTTACCAGCATGCCTTAATTTGCCCATATTAGTTTTAAGCAACATTTCCCCAAATGAATTCAATTCAATTTACGAAATTATAAAGAAAATTAAATAAATATTCGATCGATGGAAATTGAAAGGAGCGAACGAATTTATTTCCCTTGTGCGCATAATTCAATTAAAAATTTGTTTTTACACCACACAGATGACAACAGATGGAGTCAACGTGCACGTTTTGTGCATAAATGAAAAATCAGACAAAAAATATAAACAAAAACCAAAACAGAAAAACGTGAGGAATATATTGATTCGATTCGTTGATGGAGTTCAAATTCAATGCGTTGGTTTGTAGTAAACCGTTTAAAAAAAAAGCTAAAAAAAGAAAAAAACAAAAACGGGGCAGCTGCAAAAAAATGACAAACATTGTGCAAATGTCAATTAACTTTCAACGACAAAGACACAAATAGTAAACGAGTGCATAAGATCTGAAGGGGGCAGTCTGATTTCGTGCGGAATACTGTCAACAATCCAAATTCAAATTGATTTTTAATTAATTTTCGTCACATTTTTGTGCCCTCTGAAGTGAATGAAAATTGCTGGCAATTGCTGTCGGTGGCCTCTCGTTCTCTGGCTACTTGGAATCAATTGACTTTCCACCAGGGCGTGTGTTTGTGTGTGTGTGTGTGTGTGTATGTGGGCGGTGTGTAAGGTTGCGAGGTGGCATTGTCAACTATTGTAAATTCAATTTAGATACGTGTTGGATGTTGTATGAGATGAGAAAAGAACAAATAAAACCAGACAACATGAGTCATGTGTGTTAGTTTTGTGCTGTAGCTGGCAACTCTGGTGTAATAATTGCAAAAGGGGGAATCCACATGAGCGATTCATATGTATGAGCCATAAATAATCGTAAACTCATTGTGCAGACTTATGGAATAATTTTGAATAAATAATGCGATTTAACAAATTTGTGTCTAATATGATTAGTAGTGCAATGTAAATTAATTGTCATCAGACGAAATGAAATCGAATTTTGACTCAATTAGGATTAGTGTGGTGGGAAAGTGAAACATTTCGAAATAATAATAATATGTTGATTATTACTGACATTAAATATACGTGCAGGTGGACACTTTTGTAGGGTACCGCAACGACCAGCCAAGCCGAATCGCTGAAAAACGTTGCATTTAAATTCGCAGCACAAGTGTGTGATGTATAACGAGTTTAAAAAATAGTTTAATGCAACGTGCATAACAGCATCATTCAAGTGCTTGACAACCCTGCGTCAGAGCTGCATACTTGTGCACAAATTTTCACACGAACGCACTCACACTCTGACAGTCCTTCACACACACACACACACACACACACTCGAAACTTCATTGCCTCATGTCTGGTTAAGCACTTCACAGCTGTTTTGCAAAAGCAAATTGAAATTGTGCAAGCAAAAAAAAAAAAAAGTGGAAATTAAATTGTATAAAAAATGCATGCAAATGTCTATCGTATTCATCATCGTGTCGTTATCGATAAAACTCACAGTCGCTTCAATTTAATTCAGCTAGCAACAAATTGACTAAGATGTGCGCTAATTTTAATTTTTATTTGACCAGGCAGACAAAAAATAAAAAAAAAATAGGTAGCAACTAGGCAGAAATGACTGCTGTTGTAGGTAAAGAGCGTTACTAACGAGTCGCTCTCTGGCTGCGACAAGATTAACATCAACTTTAACGATCGTCGCCAGCATCTGGCTCTCTGTCATTCTCTCTGTCGCGCCCCTTGCCCGCACCCAACTCTCTTTGTTGCTCTCTTTGTCTTTGCCAGAGTCAAACTTGTTGTGCAGTTAGGCAGGTCGCGGTCGGCTCAGTATAAAAATTTTAGGCCAAGCACACACACACACACACAGGCACATAAATTTGAGAACGATCTTTGCGAACATCGCTGTTGCTGTTTTGTTTCGTCGCGTGCGGTGAACGAACTCAAAGCTGTTTGACGGGAACACATTTGCCTGGCTTAAGCAGCAACAGTGTGTTGGAGTGAGATGGACTGAGGTTTAGCTCTCGTGTCTCTAAGCCTGACTTGCTGCTTTTTTGAATGTCATTGTCGAGGTGAGCTAAGAGAGTAAGAGCAGCAGCAACAGCAGCAGCAGCGCCTGCTCGCTCGCTCGCTCGCTCTCTTTTCTTCTGTTTTGCGCTATCTTAGTTTGCATAAGCTCCGATGTAGCTAAAGCTTTGGATATGTTGTTGTTGTTTTTGCTTTTGTGCTAATTTCTCATGTGTGATTGCCGTGCATTGAACTTGTGTGCTAAAAACAAAACACAGACACACTCACACACACACACACACACACACATACACATACACATACACATACACATGCACATACACAGGCCATGGCAACACGTGAGCAACAACGGCAGCATTAATTACTGATGCAATGTTGCGGCAACATGCTTATGGCAACTTGTTGAGCAAGCGTACGCTTTGCGCTTGTGATTGAGTTACCGTTAGATGTTAGTGAACTCACTTTGTCTCTTTACTGTAATGGATTCTTGTTGATGATGTTGTTATTGTTTTGTTATTGTTGCTGTTGCTGTTGCTGTTGTCTGCCTCTGATGATGATTTTCCATCATGCACATGCAATTTCCTAGATCTCTCATGCAGCAGCCTCTTTCAGTTTCACGTTCTCGTGCATGAAATCGTTCTTCTTCTTCTTCATCTGTTATTATTTTTATCTGTCTTCTTTTGACACTGCTCTGATATGGAGCCAGGTAAAGTCCAGCAGACCTAATATGTAATTTAACGCCTTGTTGTTGCTGCGGTTGTTGTTGTTGTTGCGACTGCGCATTTTGGTGCCTTATAAGTGTTTTTCATCTCTCGTTCTCTCGTTCTGTGCTCTCGTTTTTTGTTTCTTAATTTATCATTTTTTATATTTTTTTTTTGTTGCCCTCCTAGTTCTTGGCTTAATTTGTTTAGTCACACTTTGTTGCAGAAGTCAACAAACTCGGCATGGGTTCAACGTTACCTAATAATAATCATACCATCGTTTTTTTTTTACTTCCAGTGTGTGTGCGTGTGTGTGAGTGTGTGTTAGTGTGTATCTTAGGTTTCGTTTTAGTTTTATTTGGCTAGGCGTCATTAAAATTGTCGAAGGCGTGCGCGGACTTGTCGTCTAGTTACTCTATAATTAATGAATTAACTAAATTGTAATAAGTGTTCTGCTTGATCTTCATCATCATCATCATCATCATCATCGGGTGCCAGACAATTTAATAGTGGACGAAGTAATGATTGATTTTTCGGAATATGCAGACAGTATGGTTATAATAATAGGGAAGGAGACCAGCAGATTGGCGTATGGAATATTAATAATATTGGTTCTTTTTTCGCATCCTACAAAAATAACTTCAAATTACTTCAATTAAAATTTGAACTTTTGAACAGAAAATAGTCTTTCTTCTATGGGAATGTAACTTGGTATAAAAACTGTGCTCCAGTCAGGCATTTTTTGGTTTTCTGAGCCAAAACTTAAGCTTAAATCAATTCTACATCTAAAGTTCAGACGTAAATAAGACTAAAAATTGTTGTTTTTTTTTTAGTTTTAAATAAAAAAAAGTTTTACTCTTTCTCAGAACATTCTGATTTCAGAATAAGACTAGAGACTGGTTAAAGTGTGTTCTTAATTTGTCACATTTTCTGCTTTTACGATAATTGCTTTTCTTGAAATTACTAATACCAATGATTTTAATTTCTTTTTTTTAAATTATTCAAGTAAACGTGATGCATACAATTTCCATTTGTACTTTCATTATTCTAATCATTCTAATCAGCAGTTTATTCAGGTATCTTTGTATTTCTCCCAGCTCTATTGTCTTTCGAGACTTCGCTTGCCTATTTTCAAACTGTAAATTTCTGAGGGCAACCTGTTAACTTTTAACAAGCAAAGCGCCTTGCAGGCTGACAGAACCACACAAACACAAATTCACACACACACACACACACACACCCATACACAAACATATGGGGCTGTATTGCATTCAAAGAGAATTAGAAAACTTCCATTGGCCATTGAATGCATAAAATCAGCGAGATATTCTACAAAAGATAACTGCGCTTTCTTTGCACACAGCTGGCAATGCCGTGCGGTGCTCTAGTATAAGAGTATAAGAGCAAATGGGCGCAACAGTTTTCTCGCGCTCTCTCCACACTTACTCACTGACTGGTTGCGTTTGGGGTGTGCTCGGCTTTGCTGCTTCTGCCGCTGCCGCCTCGTAGAACGTCAACAAGTGTTTTTCGTATGCGCTGAGTAAAGTCTACACAAGTCGCACTCTCTCGCTCTCTTTGGCTCAACAGCGTCGCACAGTGGTGCCAAAGTATTGGAGTTTATAAATTGCGTAAAGTAACAAAATTTTTAAATTTAAAAATTTGAAACAGTTGTTTATTGTGTACGTATCATACATAATTTCTTAAAATTGTGTAGTTAAATTCATTGCTTAGAGTATTTTGCTGCCACCACTTCGTACAAACTGTTCATTTTGATTAGGTGATTAAGCGCATGGCGACCACTGTGACAGAATGGCCGCTTCGTTGGCGCTGCATTCGTGCGACGACGAACTCTCCTCGTCGCTCATTCGTTCGTACGCTATTACGACTGTCGTTTCTGTTAGTTCGGCACAACTCGTATCGCAGGCTACAAATCAGTTCGCGATGGAACTTTGAACACTGCGGTTCGTTCTACCGTTTCCGTTTCGTACTCGTGCCCGTACCCGTTTAGTCCGTTAAACCAAACGTATTGTCGTGAAAATTAGACAAATATCGTCGTCGTGTTATTAATATAATTATTATTATTATTATTGTATTATTATCATATTTGTGCAATTTATGCTGAAATATTTTGAAGTGGTCCAAAAGTGCATTACTAATATTATATTCTATATTCAATATTGCACAATACAATTAGCAATTTCTTGTAATAATAAAGCACAAAATATTTATAACAAAAAGAAGAGAAAATCAAAATCGAAAGCAAAATAAGAAAGATATTGAGTGCGTGTCATTTAAATGATTTAAAGGATTTCCTCCCTCTCTAAAACGTGAAACGTGAATTGGAAACATCATTTCGCCGTTAAACGTTAACGTCGTCGTCCGAGGATTAAAGTAGCAGCTTACATTTATGTGTATATATAGATATATACAGATGCATATATAGTCTGGAGCAGCATCGCATCGGGTGTCGCATATCGCACTTGCGGCCAGCGAGGCACGTCTCATGAATGCGGCTTAAATTTAATTGAAACGCGACCCAAAATCCAAAAACCCAAGCAGCTAGTGCAAAAATTTCACTCTGCCCTCAAGCTGAATCAACAGTTATTTGACCAGATATATTTATACACATAATATATATGTATATATATATATATGTATATACATATATATATATATAATGTTAATCACATTACAATAAAAAAAAAAGAAAAACGCAATTCCAGCAATCAGAAACCAAAGTTCCAACTTTTCTTTATATCCAACGCAAAGTTGATAAAAAAAAATAAAATAAAAAAACAGAAAAAAGAGTTGTTTTTTATTTGTTTGCCTCTCGTTTCTGCACGCAAAGAAACAAAAAAGGAAATAAAATATAATATATAAAAAATATATTAATATAATATAATATAGGGGCTATAGCGAGCTTATCAGCAGCCCGGATTAAATACAGCCGCAAGATTGTGCGTGTGTGTATATGTGTGTGTGATCTCTGCAAAAGCAACAATAACTACAATAACAACAACAACAACAACAAATAATAAATTAATTCATAATCGGCACAACAAGCGATTACAACAAAATGGTGGTTCTGGAAACCGCTAGCGCTTTACTGGGCGGCCCCTACGCCCAGGGCGCCCCTGCCCTAAAAATGGTTCAAAAACGGTATATTGGATTACACCAGTGGCTGGGACCCATACGCAAAGAGCTAAAGGAGCATATTGTAAGTGTTCCCAAAAAAAAAAAAAACCAAAAAAAAAACTTTAAAAAAATAAGTAACCAACAGTAAATCGTGATTTTTTTTTGTATTAATCAAATTGTCATGTGTGATTTTTTCCAACTAAAATAATACCACAAAGTTAGATAAGTAAAATATTGAAAAATAAAAATTTCTCCAGTGTTTTTTTTTATTTTGCTTTGCACTTCATTTGACTCACAGGCTCGATAAGAACTTTGTCGCAAGTGTAGGCAGCAACTGATAATTGTGTGGCAAGTTCGCTTCATATTTAAATCTTGACTTATGCGCAATTCAATATAAAAAAACAACACATTTTCTGTGTCTTGATTTAGTTCGTTTTGACGAACTGCAAATTTTTGGAGTCTAACAAGAAAATGTTGAGTTTTTCTGGTTTTTGTTGAAACTTGTTGATCATGAAATGAGATACATATTCTTCAAGTGAAATGCTTGTAATAATTTATGGGGGCTTTGTACCAAAAAAAAAAATAATAATAAGGTTAGAAAACTTAAAAAAAAATAAAAGCGTCTCCACACCAGCGACCTCTGGACTTAATGTGCAACAAATTTAATATTAATTGTTATGTATTACCTGTTAAAACCAGCTCTATGTTTATGTTATTGATTGAAATTTCCTGTTATTATCCGTATCGTTTTCACATTAATGTCTTATAACCTTTCAATAGGCTGATTAATGTTTAAAATATAAATGATATATATATAAAAAAAAAGAAAAAATATACAAAAAAAAAATCGAATGCAATTTTTTGTTGTTATTTTTGAATGAAGCAAAACCTAGTAAAAAACCTAGTTTATTGATACACATTGGCTTTTCTTTCTGTGTACCATTGAATTATTTATTTGCCTGCAATTTACTGAGTTTAATTTTAAATAACATAAAAATTAACGGCTTTAAACTTTTCAATTAATTTTTTGCAATTTTTTTTGTAAGATTTCCGTTACAAAATAATTCACTTGACTTGTTTTGCGAATTAAAGTCTAACTTCAATTTTTTCCACAACACGTTTGAATTTTCAATATCGATTTCAATTTCAATTTTAATTTATTTGTTTTGAGCCAGTAATTCTTGTGCCCGCCCGTATATATTTCTAATTATTTCAGTTCATTGTTGCCTCTGTTGTTGTTGTGGCTGTTGTTGTTATTTTCACTTGTCACACTCTCCTTTTGGCCAAATTGAATACCCCTTCAGCACAGCCCAGCCCAGCACAGCACAGCACTGTTTTGCCTCACCAATTTTGTTGTCCATTTCAATTTCGTTTCAAGCATTTTCACATTGATTGCGCGTGCTTTTGTTTTTGTCTCGAATTGTTGTTGTTGTTGTTATTGTTGCTGTTAGTTTGCATTGATTGATTGACAATTTGATTGATTATATGCCAAATTTCCTTTTATACAATTTATATACTCCAGATATCGTACAATCTGTAATTGTTGCACACTTTTTTGATTATAAACAACTGAAAAAAAAGGAGAATAATGTTGAACGGGAATTGGAATTGAATTGGAGTTGGCTGGTTAACTTAGGGCTCTATTTTTTCTTTCTTTTTTTTTTTTTTTTTTTTTTTTGCCAGTCTATTTGGCGTAGTGCTATTTACGAGCTAGGTTTCCCAGTCTCTGGTCCAAGACTAATGAGCATCCATTACTCATTTGGCTGCGATGCAACCAGCAACAAGCAGAACTCGAAGCCAAGGTCTGCTTTATTAGAAGAAGGGGAGTGGTGATGGGGGAGGGGGCGTGTTGGAGATGAAGGTGTGCTGCTTGCTAGAAGAGAGGGAAAAGGGTAGGGTTATGTAAAGGAGCGTCTTTAGGGATGTGGCAGGCGGCCTAATTAATGTGTGTGCACTAAATTTATGACCAGCGGCTTAAGCAGCTTATGAATTATACCTCTGCCGGGGGGTTGCATGGTGGTGGTGGGTGTCGTCGAGGTATGTGCTGGGTGCGGGTTGTCATAGAAAAGAAGAGGAACTTTTCTGTTCGGTCTGTGTGCATTTTCCAATTGAGTGATTTATGCGCTTGCAAAATGCATTTAAAATGCGGTTGCTGCCTGCCTGCCATAAAGTAACAGCAGAGAGAGAGAGAGAGAGAGGGAGAGAGAGAGAGTGAGAGGGAGAGACACATTCAGCTCATTAAGCTGCAACAAAGACAAAAGCATTAATGGCACCTGCAAACAGAGACAGAGATAGTTAATTGGTGAATGAGTGAGTGAGTGAGGAAGTAATACGTGCTTATTCAAGGACTTTGAGACACAATGTACACTGGGCCAGATTAGCATATTTTTGTGGCAGATAATTCGTAAAATGTTTGGCAATAAATAGCTACGATTTTGAATTGAGTGCTGCATCTTCTTTGCACAGATCGATGATCCTAGGGAAGCTATAATATATATAGCTTTAAATATCTTTGTAAGTACAAAGTAAAATTCCAGCAGCTATCTTTCGACTGATTTTTGCTATGGCAACTATAGGATATAGTAGTCTGAACTCGATAATTTTTCATTTATTAGGGAATTTAATTAGAATATCTTGTTAAAAAAGGTCATCTTCCGACCGATTGTTCCTATGGGAACTATAGGATATAGTGGAATTTAATGGGGATCTGACGCAGTGTGCAGTGTAAACATAAATAAATTATGTGGCGTCTTCCTTGGAGGTGATGTGAAGTAAATCTTAAGTTTTGAATTATACAATTAATGGTGTAAAATTGGCCTGAAGCAGCACAAAGAGTTTGCTAAGTTGCAGGCTCAAGCAGAATTAAATTGGCTAAATATTTGTTTACAAATTGTTAAATGTGGGCGCTGTGCTTGTGTGTGCGTGTGTGTGTGTGTGGGTGTGTTATTTTGAGCAGCTTATGCTGCAACTGTAACCAGAACAATGTGCTTAACTGCAACTTCTACCTGTCTACGTGTCTCCCTGCACCCTGAACCCTCTCCTCATCCTAACTATCTATGTGATGCATTACGTATACGTTGTGTGTGCGTCGAATGCTGCTCAAGTTACATGTATACACACATACACACATAAACACACACACACACACACACACACACACATACACACTGACATGCTGAACTCGCATTTGTTAAGTGCCCCGTAACGTGGCACTGGGAATTGTGACAAGCCAGAGAATTGTGACCTGATATCGATGCGTTGCCGTGACTGCGAAATGCCATTGTTCCAAACGAGATATCGGTTTTCATTTAACCAGAGCAGTCAATTCCCCATAGAGAAAGAGAGAAAGTGAGACAGAGAGAAAGAGCGAACGAGCGAGAGAGAGAGAGCAGCGAGAGAGAGGGATCTTGCATAGATTATGAAATAGAAGTATAAAGTCTGATTAAAAAGCAGAGAGAACTTTAAGTATATTTTCCAGCAACTAGACGCATAACCAAAAAGAATTGGGAAAATGTACACAAAAACTGAAGCATCACAAAAAATAACGTTTATACTTGAGTAGTAAAGTATATCAAAAGTTATGTTAAAAAAAGAAAAAGCAATATTAAAAAAAGATAATTATAATTATTAAATAAAAATGCAGAAATAATGAAAAGTCTCCAATTTTAGAATAATAATCTCTGCTTAACTAACAATTATTAATAATTGCTTGACTTAAGATACTCTGCCCAAAGCAGCCAACTTATCGATTTATTATTTGTATAAACTGAACAACCCATTAAAGGATATGCGATTTAATATAGTATATATAACTACAGCAGAGCATTCATAGTTGTAGTTATTAGTTATTATTACAAATTGAATAATCTAGCTTAAAGGGTATACAGCCTTCAATATTTATTTATTTAAATTTGATGTTGATGATAAAATCTTTTATGACTGCACAACTCATAAAACAGAAGCCAAATCACAAAACGATTTTTGGAGTGATTTATGATACGGCAAATAAGGTTAATATTTTCTTGGGCAATTAACCATAACTGAAATGTTTAGCTTGCCAGCCAAATCGGATTAACGAATCTTCAGTTTAAATAAACAAGACAAATTATGAAAGAAAATGTATCTCAGCAAAGAATTGACCAATATGCAGCCATTCATTTGGAATACAGCTTAAGTTATGCTCATGTTTTCTATAAGCCCGCCAACACCACCCCACCCCACCCCACCTCCGTCCGTCATTCAATGACTTGTTTTCCTGCTGGTCAACTTTCCAAGTTGCTTATTACCTTAACCGACAAAAACTGTAAATACAATACTATCATTTGCTCCATTGCTCTAACCATTTTTAGCGTTAACACGCTCTTTCTCTCCGCCTTTTTAGTGTTGACCCGTTTTTAAAAGCTGTTAAAGACCACAAACTATCTAACGACAGCTGTCATTAGACATGCGCTCTTCACATTCCTCCCCACACCCGCCTGACTGACTGACTGATTGACTGACTGATTGACTGACTGACTGACTGAGTGACTGACTGAATGAGCGGTTGTTCAACTAGTTGTACAACTTGAAAACTTCACACAAGAGAAACAGTGAAAAGCGCTTCAGGCGACTTGCCAAAGAGGCTTTTCAAAATAATAATAATAATCATAATAATAATAATAAAACAGGCTGCAAATTGCAAAAGGCAGAACAAATTCCATTCCTCATTGAAGTTTGCTTCTTCTTTTTTCGCCTGATTCTATAAATGTCGTTAAAAAAAATGTTGTTGTTGTTGTTGTTGTTGCATGTTCTGTGGTTGACATCCTTCTCCTTGCTCTGTTTCTGTCTCTGTGTGGTCTTAGCTTGGTTCTTTTACTATATATTTTTTTTTTTTGCGACCCACTACTAGGACTTGTGTTACCAGCAGCTACCCATTTAAATGTTGTACAAAATGTGTCTTGGCCGCTTCAGGGCGATCGCTCTTCAGTTGCCTCTTCAGCTTTCCACTAACTGAAAGTTGCCTGCGTCGCGTCTTCTTGTTTATTGCTCCACTGACGCAACTCCAGTGGGAGGGGAGGGGCTTCTCTGATATGCTTTATGCAATTGCACAACTGAAATTGTATGCAGGGTGTCTCCTTGACGTCTTCTTCCTGTTCGCTCTTCTGCTTTATTGACCACTTGGCTTTAGCCAGCTCTTAACTCCCACCTTCCCATTATAATTTAAATTTTTGTTTTTTGACATGCATCGCCATGCATGCAATTGCATTGTTTATGTGCAATTGTTGGATTGGCTTCTTGAGCGCCAACCCCAACGCCAACCATCAATTAAAGCACCTAACTTTCTATGAAAAAATCACAACTAAAAACTCATCATCAACATGAGCAACAACTGCAACAGCAAACTGTGAGCTGACAATGAGTCTTTAAAATGAGGCCAAGAGACAAAGTCAAAGCATTGTGTGCACTTCATTAACTTGTAGCATTACTATTCTTGTTATTATTATTATTTTTCTTTTTGTACATGACATTAGCTAGAGAAAAGAGAGAGAGAGAGAGAGAGAGAGAGCGAGGGAGAGAGAGGGAGGGAGATATAGACAGAAAGAGCTACAGTAAATTTATGTTGCTGTTGACTTTTGTTTTACAATTTTGAATTGTAAGTTAATGTCGATTTTTTGTATGGTTTGTACAGATATATATATATATATTATATATATATATTTTATGAGCATCAACAGCCAAATAGATATAGCTATATACGATCTCGTATATTCCGCAGCTCGATCAATAATTGCACCCGTTTCGCGAATATCGATACTTATCGATTTACGATAGCAATAAAATAGCAATAATTTGAGAGGCAGACCTTTCAAATTTATATATAAATATACATAAATATTATTCAGATATCGCTGAAATATTTATCCACAACATTAACTTAAAATCGTAGATACAATTTTTTTTTTTTTTTTCAGCTCGTAGTGTATTAAAAGTCGCTGTGCACTTGTTCTAAATATTCATCAACTTAAATTATTATTTTATGCTTAGTGGCTTGACTCCATACTATGTTGCAAATGTATCTATGTGCGTTTATCTTTATCTACGTATGCATCTCTCTTTGTATGCAATTTCAACAGAGTTTTTGCTGCTTGTTCGTTGCTGAGCTTTCTGCGATGTTTGTTTGTTTGTTTTTCTTTCCCATATGTTGCACATTATTATGTTGTGCTCATTCCTTTTCACATATGCATTCGCATTCATATCTGCATTTCGACGGGGACGGGGACGGGGATGGGAATGGGGCGTAGGGGGTAGCGGGTAGGTGGTAGGGGGTACTTTGCGCAGCTGTGAGTTTTTCCTGCGTTTTTTCTGTTGTTTTTTTTTTTTTTTCATAAATTAAAAGTTAATAAAAGCCGCAGGTAGCTCTAATTTATTTTTAATATTTATTTTTATGTTCGCCGACCCGCGCTCTGCGTGCAAAATTGCAGAATTTGTTGTAATGAGTGGGAGAGGGGCAGTTAGGGGTGTGTGTGTGAGTGTGTGTGTGTGTGGAGAGGAATCTCATCTTTGTTGCCCCCTCTTTGCTGTTTACTCATTTTTAATATGGGGTGCAGAGAGAATTTCTGGCTGCTGATGCTCTTGGCTGCGGTGAAAATTGCGGCAAATTAGTTATCGCAACATGTTTGCGCATGCATGTATATCTGTGTGTGTGTGAGTGTGTGTGTGTGTGTGTGGTGAGTGTGTGTGCGAATATGTGATTTTCTTTGCTTGTAGCTTTAACGAGTTTATGCTTAGTTGAATGCGCAGCTATATGGTTGGCATGGGATTGACTCAAGAATGCCGGAGATATAGCGAATTGCTCGCAGCTTTTTTCTTTTTTTTTTTTTTTTTCTGTCGTTGTCGTTTTTGTTGTTTTCTGTCTTTGAGTTTACATTTTGGTCAGGTGAAAACTGGAGCAGTGGCGGCAGCCGCCAACAGAGAAACTCGTCGAGCCAGCTGTTGAGCTGTGCTTGTGTTTGTTGTGTTGGAATGTGTATTGTATTTAAGAATGGCAACACAACAGAAATGCCAGTGATTTTAAACAATTATTTTATTGAATGCGATGTGTCTTTTAATAATATTTCTTAAGGCAATTTAAATGCGAATACAAAAGGAAAAAGAAAACTCAAAAGTTTTAAAATGCTGAACCCATTAAAAAAAAAATGGCAAAAATATAGCTTGACATGTTATTGATCAACTGCACAAATTTCATTAAGTTCGTGTAAGATGCAAAAGAAGCGATTTATAAAAACGTATTCTTTTATTGATCTCATAAATATCGTATACCATTATCATCATCGTAGCAATAATAGACATCAATTTTTGCGGACTTTTAATTTAAAAACCAATATATATATATATATTTTCTGGATTTTTTTTGCTATTAGCTGACTTGCCATAAAATTTATCCACATTGATTAAATCCAATTAAATGCGCTTGTCAAATGAAATTTTTCGCCCAGACAGAAAAGTCTTTGGCTTTTTTACACACACACACGAGATCCACCTGGCTCGTAATTATGTTCTAATCTTGGTGGTCTAGAGTCTGGACCTTGGCTACCTCCATGGGCCAACTTTAATGAACTTAACTCAACCTCCATTGCAATTGCAATTTCAATTTCAATTGCAGTTGGAGTTGTGTCGAAAAAAAAAATGGTATTTTTTAATTAATTTTCTGTCAACGCTAGCGAAAATCCAAAAAAAAAAAGTTTGCCTTAATTATGACTTTTTCAGGGGCGCGGAACGTGTTTCAATTTCAGCTTAAGGGCCAAGTCGAAGCGATAGAGTTATTAACAACATGTGTTACCCGCCAGACAGTTGCCAGGGAGTCGAATTAAATGATGGCATGAAAAGAAGGAGGGGAGGGGTAGGGGGTCAGCAACTGCTTGAGTTTATGGCCAGCCATGAAACTTGGCCGTAAGAGCAACAACGTATAACGTATAACGTGCAACGTACAACGTACAACGTGCAACATACAACGTGCCATGCTCCACTTGGAAGTCTCAACTTGCAATTTGATTATCTTCTGCTCTCAATTACAAAATCGCAACAAAGTTTTTTCTCTCCGACTCAAGCACAGCTCAAAACAATCAAGAAGGAGGAGGGGGGTGTCTATTGGGTCACATTAATGGACTGGGTTGCTGCCTCAAAGAGCATAATTAATGTGGAACAAAACGGAATGGATTGGAATTGAAGTGAAGTTCAAGTTGCAGCTGTGAGTGGCACAAACATAAGTCAACTATAAAGCGGAACCAAACTGAAAGCTGAAACTCGAAAGTTGAACTTAACTAAAAGCAAATGGAATTAAACTAAGAATCTCCTGAGGCATGCACAAATTGTCTTTCGAATGTTTGCGCTACAAAAGAAGCGTATGAAAAGTTAAAAAAGTCTTTAGCAAGTTTTCTTTAGCAAACGTGTATAAAGAAGAAGAAGAAGAAGAATGTACCAATTCAATAAAATTAATTTTATTTTTAGACAGTTTGCTGAGATTTTCATACCCTTTTTTTTTTCATTTCTATTCTGAGTTGTGACGACCCTCAAAAATGTTGTTGTTGTTCGACTCAGTTGGGTCATATTCAAGTCAAGACTTTTTCAAGGTGACACATGAATAATTTGAAGTGACAACCAACCACATTCTAACCCAAAACCGAGGCGGAGCCAACTCCACCGATGAAAGAGGGCAAAACTTTAGTCTAAGTAATGGGACCAAAGTTGGGAGCTCAGCTGTGTAAATTAGGTTAATTAAAAATTGCTCGAGGTCACTTGTTCTTCCTCTCTCTCTCTCTCTCTCTCTCTCTCTCTCTCTCCGTCATTCTGTCTCTCTCTCACGTAAGCCGCACTTGGAATCTCGTTATAGGAGGATGGAGTCCTTGACAAAAAATGATAATTGGCAAATAAAATGAAAACGACAGAGTGAAAGAGAGAGAGAGAGAGAGAGAGAGAGAGAGAGAGAGAGAGAGAGAGGGAGAGAGATAGAGAGAGAGAGATAGACAGAGAGAGAGAAAGAGAGAGAGAGAGAAAGAGAGAGAGAAAGAAAGAGAGAGAGAAAGATAGAGAAAGAGAGAGAGAGAAAGAGACAGAGAGAGTGAAAGAGAGAGAGAGAGAGAGAGAGAGATGGAAATATTAAAAATGACAACGAAATGTGCGTCGCAAACTTTTTCAATTAAAGTTAATATTTTTTTGGTGCCAGACGCTTTTGCTTCCTGC
The DNA here is from genome assembly GCA_035043665.1 of Drosophila quasianomalipes. Taxonomy (NCBI): domain Eukaryota; kingdom Metazoa; phylum Arthropoda; class Insecta; order Diptera; family Drosophilidae; genus Drosophila; species Drosophila quasianomalipes. The sequence goes on along the minus strand of JAWNMU010000317.1, from coordinate 284,158 downwards.
CTTAAACGTTGCCAAAAGAGCGGCACAAATTGAATTTTGATCGATATATAATGCATGTATGCCAAGTGAGTTGGGGACGATGGGGAGATGGGGAAGTAAGTAAAATGACAGCAAATTAGCTGGCAATAAAGGCTTCGCCAATAGATGATGCAATGTGTTGAAATTCAGATTCAATTCAGATGGGAAAGGAGGCGGAAAGGGTATAGGATTCGTTGGCTTAAAAGATGAAAACATGATGTCAGTTTGCAGTGCATGACAGAAACAGAAACAGAAAAAGAAAATATCAAGTTGATGCAACAAAAACGTTGCAGTTCATTGACTTGCAGAACGAACAAATAGATAAGGCACAAATAAATATCAAATCTTTAGAAATTTAATTTTAAATCAAGAATGATTGAATTATAATTTATTTAGTCAACACGTCTTAGAAACTATGTACAAAAATAATCTCTTCGCACGAAACTTATCGCTTCAATGTGAATTTCTTGTTTGTTTCGCTTTACGGCAAACCAAGTAAACATGCCTATTATTAAGTCAATGAATATTTAGTTATTGGCTTAAAGACAAAAACAGAAATGAATGGACATTTTCAGTTACAGATTTTCGCATCTTAATTTTAAACCGACCACTTTTTGGCTCTACATCAATTTCACAATTTGACACAACGCACACAAAGAGAGAGAGAGAGGAGAAATATTGTTCTGAGCAAATTCGATATGCATATTGGCCAGTATTTGCTGGCTGGCAGCGTTTGCATCCAACAATCTATCAGCTATTCACCCAGAGTACAACCTCATCTAAACCTCCTCCCACCTCACCCCCTCAAAAATACATCCGCTTGCCGTTCTTCGCTATTGCCAAACCCACATTTAGCGTTGGCTCTATTCAAAAAAAAAAAAAAAAAAAAAAAAAAAAAAAAAAAAGAAACGCAAAAATTCCGATGGGAACCAGACAGCCTGTTTCATTTGCCTCGTTGCGTTTGTTTCCTCTCTAGTAGCCGCCCAACTCCCCGCTCTTCTGCATGATCAACCCACCTCTGCTAACGCGCCCACTTCACTTTACAGAATGTTTGACACATAAAACGCAGCGCCACGCCTCCCCCTTCCCCGTTCCCCGTTCCCACTTTGACGCATACGACCACCCTACCTTCCTGCCATTTGCAATGTTGTCTGCCGTCCCTTTTTTCTTTGTTGTTTTTGTTATTGCTGCGCTGTCTCTGGCATATTGTAAAACATGCTGAACATTAAACGAAATGATGATGAAAAAAGACTCATGAAATCAAGTAAAATAGAAAATTCACGCGCGAGTTTATTGAACCACAGCCAGTTGAGAGAGACATAGGGCCAAAGCATCAGCAAACTAGGCAGCAAATACTAAAACCGCTCAAGCACCCCCTCCCCACCCCCCACAGTACACACGTCAAAATATATGAATGGAAACTAACCAAAGTAGCAGCAGAAGCAGCAGCAGAAGCAGCAGAAGCAGCAGCAGCAGCAGCAGCAGCAGCAGCAGAAGCAGCAGAAGCAGCAGAAGTAGCAGCAGCAGCAGCAGCAGCAGAAGCAGCAGAAGCAGCAGCAGCAGAAGCAGCAGGAGCAGAAGTAGCAGCAGCAGCAGCAGCAGCAGAAGCAGCAGAAGCAGCAGCAGCAGAAGCAGCAGCAGCAGTAGTAGTAGTAGTAGTATTTGCAACACACCCCTCAGCTATACCTGTGTCCCGCCCTCATTCCCCAAAGCAATCGCACTCGACCTCTATAGTTCCCTAGTCATAAGCACTTGATGCTGGGCATCATTTCAGTTTCAGTTTGAATACAAAAATTGTCTGACTGTCCCTGCTACAGCTGCCCCTTGTTCTGTTCCAGCTGTCTCCTGCCACCATCTCTGGTTGAGCCTGTGTGTTTTGTTGCTGTTGCATTTTGTGCGCTGCTGCATATAAAATCGATAATTTTCCGCTCAAATGTGCAGAAAGTTATACGTATACAGTATATATACATATATTTATTATATATTATTATGTTAGCCTGCTCTTCCTCTTCCTCTTCTCCTTTTTTTTTGCATTTGAATTTTGTCTGTTTTGCATGTTTTTTATGTTGTTTTGGGCATTAACCATATGCCAAAGTTCAAATTTAATTATTTTGTTTGGGCTCTTATTGCTACTAAAGTGCGTATGAAACGCATTTGATAAATCCTCTCTATGCGCATTAAATATATAGCTTTAATTATTGCTAGAACTAAAAAAAAGAATGTGGTTGTGTAAAATTGACTGCTAGCCAACCATTTAGATTAGTAAAGCAGAAATGAAATGAAACGATTTAAAACTGAATAAAATATAACTAACAACTATTTTGCAACTAAGCTGGTAATGAGTGTTGCGAAAATTGAAAAATATTCTAGGCTGAATAACTATTTGCCAGTTAGCTAAAATTCAGATGAGATCTTAAAAAGTTCAAAATTAAATTACGCAAAATTATCACAGCTCAAATTACCCATCAAAAGATTCATTCATCTCAATAATTATAGATTAAATATTATTTACGCACAAATTCATAAACCAATCAGCGCCGCGTTTATATCAATGAAGTGTTGCAAATTCATTTTCGATACAACTTGGCGCAAATATCAAACGAAAAACCCAATAAACAAATTAATGGACAAATAGACATGGCAAACAAAAAAAATAAAAAAATGAAAAGAAATGAAAAGAAAAGAAAAAATATGCGTAAAAGGAGAAACAAATGTTGTCATAATTTCGTTTTGGTGTTCCATTTCCATATTTGATTTAACTTCTTTTTGTTGTCATCTCAAATATCAACGTCTTTTTTTTTCATTCTTTTTTTCTTTATAACTTATTTATAATCATTTCGTGTGTGGTAGCCCTCAATGTCAATGACCCAGGGCAATGTGTGCCGCCGACTTGGGCCTCAAACCAAAAAAGAAACAGACAAAAAAAAAAAAACATGGCCAAGACAACGAAATGAATTCGACAGTAGAGCAGCTGTTGGCTTAAAGTTCTCTGGCCCATGTCATTTGAATTTCTATTCCCCTGCCTCCTCTCTCTCTCTCTCTCTCTCCATCTGTCTCAAGTTATTCCCTCTTAACTTTTCACACTGTCTGTGCCTGTGTGTTATGTATTCATGTCCAGACATTCATGTAACGAGAATATTACGATTGGGTCAAATACCTTTTGAAGTGCATGTGGCCAGCAGCTAAGAGTCAGTAAGTCAATTGTTAACACTTGAAATACATTTCGAACTTGTTTGAATTTTTTTGGATTTAACCGGTTTTAAATACTTTTTTATCTTCTTTTTTTTTTAATTGTAATGTTTTTTATTTATAAGATGTGGTCAAAAATCTAATAATTATATATTTAATTTAAAGGTTTTTTTTTTGACACTTACTCAACTTTCATAGGGGTTCAAGGATCAATAAAACCCAAATTGTGATCATAATGGAAGAGCGTATAAATTTAAGAAATTACAATTTATGGAATTCAAAAATTATTTTAAATAATTTTTGAGCAAATAATTAATAAATGAAATAATGTAATAATATAATTTATATCAAATCGAATATGTAAATTAACAATATTATTCAATATTATGATCCTAATTATTTTGGTTTGAAATCAATGCCAATATAAATGAAATTTCCACAACAATGCCATAGCCTTAATGAAGTACCTTGACAACAATATGCCCACAGAAACCTGCTCGCAATTTGGCAGCACTCGACCTCATTATGCTAAATGCTGAGAGACGACTGTCAACTGCAGTTGCTGCACCCTTTCCTCAAGAGCCCGGAGATTTATATCCAAATTACCCAGTAAAGCATTGGGTCATGTCATAATCCCCCAGATAAACCAAACAAAAAAACAGAAAATGGTATAAAAAGACACAAAAAGAAGAGACAAAAAAAAACACAGAGAGAGACAGAGAGAGAGAGAGAGAGAGAGGGGGGGGAATTCATTGTAAATATTCCAAATATTGTATTTTCCATTATTTTAATTAGTGAAATATATAATGCACTTTGTTGTTTGTGGTGTGGAACGTTGAAAACTCTTTAGCACAATGTCAGAGATAGATAGAGATAAAGGGATAGAGAGAGCAAGGGAGAATAGCAGATAAAAAGAGGAATAAGAACGGGCCATACAATAAAGTGGAAGTGGAAACATTTCCGGCTGCCGCAAAGCTGTTTCCTGGCCAACGATAAAATACATTTTTATACCAAAGCTAATGTGTGTGTGTGTGTGTGTGTGAGGCTGTGTGTGTGTGTGTGTGTGTGCGTGTGTGTGTGTGTGTGTGTGAGTCTGTGTTCGTGAGTGGGTGGGCCTTTGGGTAGCCAAGGGTCGTAGCAACGCTCGAAACGTAGCTGTTAATTTGCGCTCTGGAGTTGAAAACGACGCAAGTTGCCTGCAAAAAAATACCGCAGTATATATACTTATATATATATATGTATATATATATATATATATATATATATATATATATATATATATATAACATATAATATTCACTGTTTTTTTTTTTTAAATTGTCTGCACTTAAATTGAAATTAACGAGGCGTAAATTTTTCTGGTTTAGACCCAAACCAAAATGAAAAAGGATACGAAACGAAAATGAAGTGAAACTTTTGTTTTAATTGGACGCTAAGTGCAAAGAAAGGCGAAACAATATCAGAGGAAAGAGGAAACGACTATTCACAAGTGTTGTCAACGTTGAAGTCCACTAAAAGTGATAATAAAAACCACATAAAAGTTGTTGTGTTTTATTATAAAAAATAAATTGCATTTGATGTACTTCTCAGAGCATTGAAAACAAAGCCTTTTCAATTCCAAACAAACAAGAAAAATATTTATTATTTAGAAAATCGATTCAGTTTTGGGTGACAAATGTTGTTGCGCCAGATTTCAAATATATAAATATATTTGTTCTTTCGATTATCAACAGCAAGCTGTTGTGATACACAAATGCGTTTTATGCTGCTGCTGCACACAACTCAAATACTCTTTTTTGTTAGGGCATAAAACAATGTTGTGGGTTCTGTTAAATGAACGCCTTAAGAGAAGGCGCCGAAGTGTCCCTAAAAACCGAACAGAAACCGTATCAAGAGAATGGTAACAGCTCGTCGTGGGCTGTCAGTAAGAATTATTATGCTTGTAATGCAATGCACAGTCTCGTGGAGTGGATGGAGATGAGGAGATGAGGAGATCAGGGGATCAGAGGCGTGGCTATAGAGCATGTCGCACCACACACACACACACACACACACACATGCCAGCGACGCCGCTGTGAAAATAAAAAGCCGCAAGGATTTATCACTCTGGCATCTTTGGTATCCCTGGCAGCGCCGACGATGAGATGCAATTGGAAGGTTGTAGAGACACAGGCAGTGATGGAGAGCTAAAGTAGCAGAAGAGTGGAGCAAAGGCTGATGCTGCTGAGGCAGACACATTTCATGCTAACAAGCTGGGCCCAAGCGATGCTGCTGCTGCTGCTGCTGCTGCTGGTGCTGCGTGCTGCGTGAGTTGCAAACAACTAACTTACCTTGCAGAGGAGCACGAAAAGCAGATGAAGATGGAGCTGCAGCAGAAGAGATGCCTGTGGTTGTGGTACTGCTGCATGGGGAGCGAGAGGATGGGATGGGATGGGATGGGATGGGTTGGAGATGGCTGCTTAAAATGCTTTACTCTGGCGGCTGTCGTAGCATATGTAAAAGGTATTATGGCTAAAAGCAAAAATATTGCATTCGACAGTGCAATTTGTTAGCCATTTGAATGATGTCGATGTGTGCTGTGTGTGTGTGTGTGATGTGTGTAGTGTGTGTGTGTGATGTGTATATGAGTGTGTGTTGCCTGTTAAAAGGCCAACCAAAGTGATAACGACAGGCAACCTAAAGTGAGTTTAGGGGTTTTCTGAATCGATTGTGGCTGCAAGTGCGAGATGTGGCATCTAAATATCTATCCATCTGGCAGCTGTTGCATGCTGTGTATAGATTGCGTTGCTCAAGTTAATTGCAACTAGTTGTAGTTGTTGGTGTGCCAAGCCAACTGGCAGCGCGTATGCAAATGCCACTCCAGATGGTTAACAATTCTGGTTTTGTTCAGTCTCTCTGGGTGGCAAGAAGATATCATTGCCATAGGTTTATGGATGAACTTTTCACAATTATACTGATATAGTGTGGGAAATGCAACTCAAGCTCAGCTCTGTCCAATGATAATGCGCAATGATATACCAAATAACGATTTTAGACTCTGTCAGCTACAAAAACTCCTTTTAATAGCGACCACTTTAAGTTATTTTATTTTAATGAATTACATCAAACATTTTGCACAGTTAATAAACTGCCAAGTAATGCATAGCTAACTTTGAACTGTACATTTTTAGACTACACCACTAAATGTGCCCCATAATCTAAAATGTATCCAGAGTTTTGTGTTTAGTGCCGAAAAACTGTTCAAGTGCAACTGCTCAACTTGGATTACAATTTATGCCAAACAAATTTTCAGCAAATTGCCAGGCTACCATCACAAACACCCCGTCTCCGCATACCGCATCCTACTCCATCCCCACTGTCCCGCCACCTATAAATATTCCCTTCGGTCAGAGAGAGAGAGAGAGAGAGAGAGGGAGAGAGAGAGAGAGAGAGAGAGAGAGAGATGATACTTGGGCAAACTGATATGCAAAGTTTTTGCTCATTTTGTGCTTTTGCTCTTTGGAGGATTATGAATGCGAATGAAAATTTACCAGACCGTTTGAGTTGAGGTAGGTGCCAGTTTGTTGGCGGGGGTGGGTATTCAAAGATTGGAGGGTGCTAGTGTAGAGCTAAATTACATGGACGCCCGCTCGTTCAGTTCGCTCAGTTATTTGAATGATGAAGTTGTTGTGCGCATAATTTGCTTAAATAATTCAAAATTCTAAAGAGGATTAAACAATTTCTATACACTGCATAAAAAAGTAGGTTGATTTAGGATATATATTTAAATCAAAGAAATTACAAAATAAAATTTTGTTTGAACATTACTAAGACAAATTGGCACTATATATCTTACAACTGCTATCGGATTGACACAGAAATTATACTTGCTGCTTGGGAAATGAGAGTAGCCCAGAGTTGAGCTGTGCACTCTTTGCTCAAGCTCGGTTAATTATTATGTTTTCTTTTTGTTTTGCATTTGGCCTGGAAATGAAAATGGAAATGTTTTGTGTGCGGCGGAAATGCACTGTGCAATTTAATAGTTTCGCACGAGCAATTGCATTGCAATTGCAATCGCGAATGCAATTGAAAATGTTAATTATTGTTGTCCCGCCCATTTTTGGCATACAGCAACCAACACACAAATGAGGAAGTGGGAAATGTTCAAAATGTATAGCAGAAAACAAAGAAGAAGAAAAGAAAATTGGGTTAAAAGTCTAATGATATACTAATCTTAATCATAATCATAATCATAATCATAATAATGATGAGTAATGAGCATGGTTAGTGCTCTGAATAACAAATAAATGCATTGTCAGTGCTAAGCATTAGAGACACGAGAAGCGAATTACAAAAAGATACATAGATACGCACCTACAACTACAACTACAACTACAACCTACCCCCCCCCCGGTGGGTGAAAGTTGGCCATGGTTAATGCACTGAGCATTTGAATTTCATGGCACTGCGAGTCAAGTAACTATGCTCTTCCAAGAATAATGACAATTTCACTTGGCTCTGATGTGATGTGTGACACACTTATCGCCGTGTCTCTCAATTTTGTCAGACATTTAAGTGTGTGCTGTGTCAGCTTATGTATCTTTCAGTTACTTTTGCGCGACAGCTAATTGGCGTAACCTACTCAAAATATTAAGAGAAACTTAGACATTTTTAAAGCCTTCACAGCTGCTTGTTGAACTAAAACACATTTATTTCTTTGCATAAAATCAATACATATTTTTATATAATGCATCTTTAGCTATATCTGCCTGCCCCTAACCCAACCCTGTCTCCCTTTAGTCCTTATACAAACCGTTAACCCCTTTGGCCATAAACTTGATATGCATGGCAAATGGACGGACAGACGGTTTTCGGCTTGGGCTGACAAGCGTGTAATCTCAGCATAAGTGAAAGACGCAGGCGGAAAAAAAGAAAAAAAAAAGGTACTGAGGGTTGCCCGCCACCCTGTTGCCGCCGTCGCATTGCCCTCGAGCCGCTCACGTGGCTGCAACACGTGCCACACTCTTTTGCTATCAGCTGGCAGCCAGGCAGCCAGGCAGGCAGGCAGTCCTCAAACTGCGGGCCGTTGCCTGTCAACATGTGTGACTAACTCTGTATGTCATCAAAATTCACTTAAAGCGAACGCAAAACGGTGCGAGACACAGCGAGACGGAAATTGCTTTTGTGCCTATGTTTGGCAACTCTGGCGCGAGAGTTGCCCTTTAAGCTGAATTGAATGCCTGAGACGCAATCTAAGCTTGTTCTTGTCTCTATCCGTTAGATACAAAACACATATGAAGTATCTGGCATTTGTCACGTGCCATTTTCTGTTTGTGTTTGCTTAAATGCCTGGACAACCCTCTCTCTCCCTCTCTCTCTCTCTCTCGCTCTTTCTCTCTACTACTACTACTAACCCCAAAGGCAACCGCGCCAAACTTCGCTCTTCCCAATTTCAAGACAAATAGCTGAGCGCAGAGATACTTTTGCCATGTTTTGGCGTTTCTTCGCACAGCTGTGAAACATTTCCTGTGGTCATGTTTGTGTGCTGAAACGCAATCACACACACACAAACACACACACACACACACACACATACTTTTTAGGGATGTTGTTGTGTGTGGGTGGCTTGTCGAAGAACATGTGTGTGAAATCACTTCAAACCAGCCGGCAGAGCTGGCACTCAACGCTCCACGTATCTAATAGATACAAAACATATGATGCTGCTGCTGTGCTGCTGCTGCTGTTCAACTCCTCTCAACCACACACAATTTATATAATGATGTCGCACTTTTGCTGTCCCCACCTCTTACACACACACACACTCACACACGCACACCACTGCACCCCCTCTCTATCATTGTGTTGTCTGTTGTCTGTTCGCATTGCATTGGGGAATATCAATTTTGTGTGCTGGCAATAACTATTTATTAGATACATAGATACAAAGTATCTGCGCCTGGTCATGGAATGTTGCTTCTTCTGGTTTTTTTTTTTTTATTGTTGTCTTCTTTTCTGCCCGTTGTTGTTTTTTGTTTTTTTTTGTTTTTGTGTTGCGCTACTCTAAAATGCAATTTTATAGCTGTCAAGGGAATTTAACGCCAAGCGCGAAAATGCAGGCATTTCCCCCGTTTCTTGGTGGCTCCACCTCGCCCCTCCCCCTGTTTTTGTACGCCTCGTGTCACATGGTGCCTGCCACGCCCTCTGTGGCAGCGCCTTGCTTGTCTTTTGTTTAGCTACGTTGCGCTACTTTTTGGCTAACGATGAAGTGTCAAGATACATTTTGTTGCCATTGTTTTTAGCTGCAAAACGTGTAGAAAGGGGTAGGGGGTAGGGAACAACAGGGTTTGGGACACTTGCATACTGCGATGGGAAAACGATTTTCTGATATTTTTTCGCTGTTTTCTTTTTTGCTACCCAACCGCTTTTATGCATTGCGTGCAAAGCGTAAACAAAAAGGGCCAAGCGCCAATACAAAATGGAGCGTAGCAAGAACAAAATCCCAAAAAGAAAAAAATAAAAAATGGGCCATATTTGTGGGGTAGATGAGGAACGAAGGGGGAGGGGGGTGCGGTAGAGTTACTCCCACTGCGTGTGCACATAATAAAGCTAAGTAAATTGATGGTCTTTGCGCCGAAACTGACAAGTTGCAGTAATAACAACAAAGGCAGCAATAGCGCAAAACTTTTCGATGGTCATATTAGATACAAAAACAGAAACTGGACAGAGAGAGAGAGAGAAAGGAGAGAGAGATGAGAGTGAGAGAGAGATAGTCAAATTGTATAGACTTTGCCCGCTGCTGCAGTCCGCAACATATTTTGCCATATTGTTGACTAACAAAAATACAAAGCAAGGCAATAGAACAGTTAGATAGATAGATAGATAGATAGATAGATAGACGGTTAGATAGATGGCATAGATAGTTGTTGTTTGGGATGGATGAATGGTTATTTCTATCGCTCATATAGAATGCATGCGAGTCATTTATCATGCCAACAGCAAATGGAATATGTATGAGAAATGCGTGCGTAGACAACAAAATACACACAAACATCACACATCATTTCATACAAACGCATATGTATTGGGGCCAACGGTGCCAAAGGACCGATTGTGTTATATTACAAATGGATGAACCCGAAGCGGGTACTGTGAACCCGCTTTGATTATACGCATTAATAATAATTAATTAATTAATAATTGTGTATATTATTTATTGTTATACTAATAATATAAACTAAGAAATTAATAATAATTAAATTGCGAACATAAAGAAATTATCTAAAATAATTTGCTCCTTTTGAAGAGCATATAATGGTTTTGTGCAAAAATATGTAACTGGCAGAAGGAAGTATTTGGAATGTAAATTAATTGCATCGATATATATCGATTTCTGATAGCAATTATATTCAGTTTTAAAGGGAGAGCCTTACAAATGAAATGAAATACACTTTGACGCATAACTGCATTAATTTCATCAAGATCGAATAAGAAACACTCAACTTTCCTATGACAAAAAGTACGAAGCGATCATCTTGAAATTAGATAAAAGTCCAGTTTTGAAGACGTAGCTGATGTGTAAATGAATTTACAAACAAAAAGACAGCTGTCATTCTAGAAGATAGTTGTACAAATTTTGAATAGTTGTCGCACTTCACACCCTTCCTCCTCGCACAAACTCAGCTGTTCACATTTTTGCATAGATGCACTTAATAAAAAAAAAGAACAATAATAACAAAGCTAATTAAAACCCCTTCCAAATCCCTTCCAAACCCCTGTTTTTTTTTTGGCCCATTTCAATTAGCATTTGGTGCTTGTTGCGCCGCTTAAGGCCAAATGGTTTGGCCCAGGCCATTAGCAAAACATTAGCCAATAGACACACATATCCACCCACACACACACACAATCTATTCCTCTCTCTCTCTCTCTCTCTCTACACACACAAACACATCTGGCAATGTGTGGCCAGCTTGCCCGCCTCTCCACTCCCGACCCTCGTGGCGTCTGTATCAACATAAATCAACCGCATAAACGTAATTAAAACATAAACAAAACAAAACCAAGAAAAATCGAAGAGAAAAACGCACACAGATGTGCCATAAAATTTGGTTGTTTTTGTTGTTGAAATTGTGGGCTGTTGTTAATATCTATTTATTCTGAGGGCTGCGGAAAAAATAAACATTTAAGCAATTTATAAAGAAAATCCTTTAAAAAAAACCACAGCACTTTGAAGTCGAAAATAAAAATGCAGAAATTTGTTTTACATTTTTCAAGCCCCAAAAGAGAAATGTAAAAAATGTTAATAGAATTTCAGCTATGCTTAAAATTTAAAGTCAATGAAATTGTTAATACAATATATGGTTATCAAAAAGCGGAGACAGGCAGGCGGAGTTTGGAGTTGGAGTTGGGATTGGTTTTGAGTTGTGCTTAACTCAGCGAAAAAACGAAAGTTGCAACATGAAAATTTAATTTAATTTACGCGTTAAATTCAACAACAACAAAGCCGAATGCCAAAAATCAAAGGGTCCACAAGTTGGGGGCGTGTGGTTGTGGCAGATTTGGGGTGGGGGGCAGCGCACGGTCAGCTCAACGATGGCAACTGAGGCATAAGGCCTCAATAAATAAATAAATAAATAAATAAAAGGGGCAAAAAAATGCGACACATGAAAAACAAAATGCAAACAAAAATACCAAATTGAGGTTGTGAAATTTCTTTTGGTTTTCATTTTTTCTCTGGCTGTATTTTGGGGGTGGGGGTGTGCGTGTGTGTGTAGGTGTGTGTGTGTGTGCTGTGAGTATAAAAAATGTAAAAGCTTTTCGTGTATATTTGAAAGCGGCAGGCGTCAAGGATGCGCTCAGGATATGTAAATGATATTTTCGAGTGGTCGCCAGTCAAATGCAGGCAATGAAAATGGAACAGCCCAATGACCGCCAGATACCAACCTCTCACACACACATACACACACACACACACACGCATACCCTTGAAGCACTTTGCGGTCAAAGGGCCATGGGCCAAAAATCTGTATATGCCTTGTGCCTCTCTGTGTCTGGGTGTGTTTAAGCCGCTTTGCCAGCCTCGGACGCTGTCCGCCAAATTCATCGGCTTTGGCGCTTTCTTCTCTTTTATATGCCTTTTTAAATATTTCATATTCCTGGATTTTCTGCATTTTACAAGCCATGAATTTATTTTTACAAACCGCGCTCGACAATTTTTGTCATACGCGAAACGCGTCAATATTTATGAGGCACCGCAACTTCAGGAACACAGTTGACCCGCCGCATGATGATGCCTACTCGCGCTCCTCTCCTGCTCCACCTCCTCTCCCACTCCTCTCCTCTTCTCCCACTTCAACCCATTGAATCACCCCTCTATGGCTGCTCGGCTGATTGTTTTGGTTTTTGTGTCGCAGTCGACCTTTGTTTTTGAAAGAGGCCTCGTGATTTATGAGCCAGCGCTTTTGATGCTGATTTTTTTTCGGCTATCCCCCTGTGGCTTAACTAGTTTGCCAGGCTCAGAAATAGGCAAAAGCCAAAGCCTTTGTTGCTACACACGCACACACACACACACACATACATACAGTCAGTCTGTACCGTTGTCCATCAGTCCGAAACTGTTGACAGCGTCGAGTATAACGATTCAATAAGTCTGGCAACAAATCGCGATTTGTATGCGGCTTTAAAGTTATTAAACCGGCAAAAGTCTGATGAAAAGCGGTTTATAAATTGTGTAGTCAGGTGTTGAAGTTATAAGAAACTTTCTGAAAAACATACAAACATAACACGAACATGCTTCTTATCAATATAAAATTTATATTCAATTTTTATCCTCAAAAAACGCTGAACATTAATAATATATAATAATTAATGTAGAACTAATACATTTTCTTCAATTCTTTCTCATTGCAGGTAGGTGACAATGTACGTAACTTGTTTAGAAGTCGCAACAAGCAACTGTTCAACAAATTTGCATCGCCTGCCCCCTCCGATCAACCCCCCGATCAGCCCCATATAGATAAACATACACGCAATAAATTTGGAGATTTCTGTTGATTGGTATAATGAGCGAACGAATTTTCGCACATGGCTCTATTTCGAATGCTTTTATTTACTAACAACGAAATGCCAAAATGCTCAATTCAGCGTTATATAATATCGTAATTTGGTATCGGTATTTGGTATTGTGCTCTAAACAAATCTTTTGCTTGGCCATCCGTTTGCGTCATTGGGTCAAAGTGGGCCCATTCAGTTTTAGTGTGTGGGGTAAACTATTAGAAAATCATTTGCGTTGTTCGGCCAAGTTTTATTTTAGCTGGCAGCTCATTAAAAACATCACAACAATAACAACAAAGTCAATGCTGACCAAGTTTTTGGCAGGTAAGCCTGGCAGGCAGGCAGGCAATTTAAATATCGCAATTCAGAACCGACTCATAAATTGTCTTGGGAATTTATTAGTCACTCGCTGTGGTTTCTGAATTCAGCAATCAGGTCTGCATATATATATAGATATATTAGAGGTTGTATTTATTAATATATATTTATATGCTTATTTTGTACTGGGGTTAGTCATCAGTCATCAGATATTTTAGTTTATTTCGGATTGCCTGTATTTTTGGAGAGGATACTAAAATGTTTTCTTTATTGGTTTATACAGCGATTATGTTTTTTGTTTACTTATGACTACGACAACATAGATATTTTATAAATATACATATTATTTGTCAAGGCGACGTTAATCCAATGTGCCGAGTCCAACAAAATTAAAATACATCATTTATTTGCATTACAAAAGGTCTGCAATAAAAAGGTTCATAGTCCTAAATAAAAATTTGCATAATAAATAAATTTAATATCACTTAGTTAAGGCAAATGGGAACAGACCTATATAAAAGCAACAACAACTCTTAAAGAGTGTATGACGGATGGTTTTCGGGCTATAAAACAAGTTGCTAATTTAATTATAATATATATATTGGAATTTTTTATTTTATTTTTTTTTTTTTTTTTTGTATTTGTGGAAACTGGCTTGACAACCTTTGTCTAAGTTTTTGTTTTGCTCTTTTTGACATACCAAAGCAAATACAGTATATGAAAATAAGGTGAGTGAATGCAAAACTCATCAAATTGAAATTATTTTGACATTCTGACATCGTCGAGTAATTTAATTAAAATGTCACACGATTTGAGTAGTGATTGTTGACGGCATATATACATTTATTTAGGAAATGGTTTGAGAACCCACGCGTTCCATTCAAATCTCCTTGACAAATTTTTTAAAAGAAAAAAAAGCCATAAAAAAAACTGGTCTACGCTTGTGTGGCAAGCTATTCAAGCTGAATCGAAATCTGTCTAGTTATAGCAAGTTCTACAATGTCAAGACTACAAGCTACCAAAAAAAAATGTGAATATTATAGTTATAAGTGGTGTGTTTAAAAAGATCGAAAGACTCATTCAATATGAATTGAATTGAATTGAAGATAAACTAAATGCATATAAATGAAATAAACGTAGATTGACCGAAGCTGATTGAACTGAATTGAAAGTTAGTAAAATTGAATACGTACTTCAACAACAACAATTGAAGAAAAGGCGATCGAAGAAAAGGAATTAAATTGCATAGGTCTTATAGTGGTGATTGTTCAAAGATTTAAATTTAAATTTTGAAAGAAAGTACTTTATAAAGAAAGTAGTTATTTAATGTATGGTGGAAGAAAAAAATGAATTGAAAAGAAAATTAAATTGAAAGTGTTATTAGTTTAAAATAATATATAATTGCAAAATGTGTTGAATTGCAGGCACTGAAAGTATTCAATTAATAATTTGGAATAAAAGGCAAATGATATGTTGAATGATTGAAGTATTGCCAAACGTATAGCAAAATTTTCGTTGCGCCACTCGTTGAATTTTGTATTATTATTATTCAATCGTATTTTTTTCTATTGTTTGGCTTGGAATCTAAAACTTTGCTAATTTGTGCTCGTGCGCAAATCAAATGATTTAATTAAAGTGGAAATCAAAACCAAATCCAAAGTAAAGGTAAAGATACCAACAAATAAAAGCATGAACTGTAAAGTGATATCTGAAACATTTTTTTTTTTTTTGTTTGCTTTAAGCAATCAAACGGAAGCGTCCAAGTTTGGTTTTTGGCTTTGGTTTTCGTGCATTAGGCAATTTCCGGTTTGGCTCTTGTGCTTTAATCGTTTAAAGTGCTGAACAACAAACAAAAATTATGCTAAATATTAAGTTAATGCCATTAAATTATAGAGTGATAATATGCGGCTAATGACTGATTAAAGTTGATGAGTTAAACTTGTCAAAAGTTGACGGCACACACGTATTCAATATAGATTTCAAATCTTTTAAAACTTATGAATTTATTGTCTTAAACTAAAAAAAATTGATGTTCTTACCAAATATTGTTGTGTGGCTGCATCATTTAGAAAGCTTTAGAACTTGTCTTCAACTTTGAAGATTTGATTGAAAACCAGTTTTCGATTCAATCAGAACCCGAGGGAAACTCAAAGTCAAAGATTTTTTTTTTTTTTTTTTTTTTTTTTTTGCTTTTTGTTGCAAAATGGGTGTCAATGCTGAATTGAAGAAGCGACCAAAGCGAAATCGAACCGGTTTCGCTGAGGAGCAGCAGGCTGCTGTCGCAGCAAAGCATTGGAATGGTAGTGGAAGGGTAGGAGGGAGGGGAGGGTGCGAGGTGTTGTGTTCTGCAGCAATACCGTTAACTAAGGCGGTCAACATAACGGTAAGCCGGAGCTGGCTGTGTTGGCTTCAACAGCGGCTGATTTCGCGTTTCGTTCGCGTTTGTGGCTCTGTTTGTTCTTAACTTTCTTTTCATTTAAGCCAGGTTCTCGGTCTTTCTCTCTCTCTCTCTCTTTCTCTCTCTTTGCTTTTGGCCAATTATTTGCGTTGCACATTTCTTTCCTCTTCCTCCCGCTTTGACGCTGTGCCTGACCCAATTCTTTAACTCTCTTCTTCTTTACCGTTACTTGCCAACGTTCTGACGCTGGCGCTGAGCAGCTTTTTTCCATAGCTTTCTGATTGTTGTGGTTGCTGCTGCTGCTGCTGCTGATGCTGTTGCAAATCTGCTGCCAGTTTGTATTACCTGTTTCGTCATTTGTTGTTCTTTCTTGTGGTTGCTTTTATATTTGCTGGTTTGGTTTAACGCGTTTGACCTTAATACCAAAAGAAAGGCGTCGCTTGGGCTTTTTCTCTCTAGCTGCCTTTTTTTGCCTCAGCGTTTCATATAAATTGTTTTTCTCTAGTTTATTTTTTGACCCCCACTTACATTTACTAAGTTGGTGCTCTGGTTTGACTTGTCTGTGAAGTTATTGCAAATTGGAAACTGTCTGTCAAAGTGGTTCTAGTTCAAATATTTGGAATAGAACTACAGAATGTGCACAAAATTGTGCAATTTTTCAATTGCATTGAGTAAAAACTTTGATTTTAGAGTATGAAAAATGCTATTTACGTCTTTAAAGGGAATATTTTTCATAGCGATTAAAAATCATATCAAATATATTGTTTTTTTTTTTAAATAAATGTAAATCTGACATTCTATAAGTATTCTGATCCGCGTGGGCTTATAATTTCTTTTTCTTTATCATAATTAGTCACACATTTCCCATAGAATTAACTACAAAGCCATTTGACATATGCCAAAGCACCCTTCAACGACAACACTCCTAAAAAAAAAAAAAAAAAAACCAGCCAAAAACAAATTTATCAAGCAAGTGTCAACAGGCGAGTGTGAAAAGCGTCGCGGCAGCAAAATGAAAAGAAAACATAAAACGACACAAATACCAAAAAGTTTAGAAGAAAAATGAAAAGCTACATAAATAAAGTGCCGCTCATTTAGAAGACAATATTTTGCGCAGGCCTTTGGAATTTTCACCAGGTAGAGATGGACCCCTGCCCCCCGTCTATTTCTCACACACTCTCTCCCCCTCTCTCTCTCTTCTCTGTCTATATATCATACTGCCCCACTCTCGCAAATGCGGTCAGTTAGTGGGCGTATTGAGCAACTTGTTTTTCTTGGTTTATGCCAAAACGCACCGGATCCGTGGGAGCCTATACAAATGTGATTTTTGTGAGGCCTGTCGAGTTTGACAATCAATCAAGGCGGCTTTCATTTGACACATTTTTAAAATGAACAACAAATCTTGTTGCAAGCGAAATATTTGTTGTTTGTGTGAAAATATTGTTCATAATTGAAATAAAATTAAAATCTTAATAGTCATCTTTATTCGACGTCATCAATGTGTTCATGTTTTTTTTTTATATAGTTTCTTTGCTTATTTGTTGTGGATTCACTGTTTATAAAAAAAAATGTACTATTTTATTTGCTTTTTTTGTGAGTTTTATGCTTGGGTTTGTCACGCGAAAAATGTGAGTCAGGTTTCGGTTGAACTTGTGTTTATTTATTTTTTTTTCAATGTTGGCTGTTAGAAACGTGCGGCTAATGAATGATGACAACTGGGTGAACACACAAGCAAAGAGTTGCACTTAGGGAGAGGTGACGACATGTCAAGGAAAGTACGTGAGTGCGGTGTCAGCCTAAAAGCCTAAATTTGAGTTGAAATATTTGTTTTTTTTTTTTTTGGGAGAAATCTAGTCTACTTGCAACCATAATATAGACGAATATAATGAGACCGATCATTTAACATCTAAACGATGATAAATGTGAATGAGAATCAACTATTTAAGATTGTAACAAACGGAATATGGTCGATTTGGGCGAACAGAGAAATACAAATTTAATTTGGCACAAGAATGTGAGTTCAATTCAATTTTCATATTATTTTTAATAAACGCACATAATTGGAAGATTAGAAAGATAGTGTATATGGTATTGAAAGCGAAGGCTTTCTTTTGAAAGTGTACAAAACTTGATTGTACTTGCCGGGCGAGAAGAAAACTAAAATCTCTATTTAAAAAAAAGGTTGCTCATTCGCCTTAATTTTTTGCGTTAACTGTAATAGGGTCACTATTTCAACTCTATCCACAATTTGCTAATCGCATGAGCTGCCTGTCACTTTAGAAAGGGCTTCCATCACACTGGGAAAGCACAATACAAAAGCAAAAAAAAAAAATAAATAAAAATAAAAAAAAAATAAAAATATATTCCGCATAAATGCGGCTTGAATATCATTTGGAAAGCAATCAATATATTAAGGCGCAAAAAATGGCAACTAAATGAAAGTCGAAATGTAACAAAAACAAGCAACAGCAACAATAAATATAGAAAAGAAAAGAAAAAAAAAAAACAGAACAACCAAAGTCAATGAACTTGGCCAAGAAAGTCAATGTCCAAGCGAAAGAAAGGCTTAAAGAACAATAACAAAAAATTGCTGTCGATGGGGGATATATCATATGGAGAAGTAAACAATAACAAAGAAGAAAATGGAGAGGAAGAAGCGCCGCGCTACAAAAGACAAGAGCTTGTGGTTAGCATAATTTATGTGTTAATTACACATGAGGGCCCAAAACAAACAGCCGCCTGGCAACCCTGTCCAAGACGGGGCTCATCATTCGATCTTTACACTTCTGTGCACTTGGCACACGCTGCTCGAAGATTACATCATGACACCTTTTTCGTCTGCGCATATTTAAATATATCAGCATTTTGGTGCTTCGTTGTTTTTTTTTTCTTCTCATTTTCTTCGTTTTTCTTTTTACTTCAGCGTGAATTTAATTAACAAACTGAGTTACCGTTGACCCCCGCTCCACCCCTGCGCTCTGCTATGCAGCACCTGCGCTGCTTGACTTGAAAACTTCTTGGCTCAAGAAAAAAAAAAAAAAAAAAACAAAAAGAAAAAGAGAAGAGGGGAAAAAAGTGTGCTTATAAACTTTGCGGCACTTTGCCGTCACTTCTCTTCCCACACCGTCCTCCATCACACACAAATGCCAGCTCCCACTACAGCTTGGTATCACCTTCTGCTTCTGCTTCTTCGTCTTCTTCTTCGTCTTCTTCTTCTTATGCTGTTTTGTCGTGACTTCTTGAATAGCAATTGACATACAAAATACTTGAAGTACTCCTCGTCTCATGCCCAGTCAGCCAGTCAGCTAGCTACACCTACTTTACCTGACTGTTTTCCCTTCAAAGCTCACCCTTTGCCCCCTCCTCCACTCGCTTCTGCATTTTGTCTGGCACTCTTTGAACTTCCCAGTTGCCCAATTCGTGTCTTGTTTTCTCTTTACCTTTACCTTTACCTGTTCGTTTCTTTTTACATTGCGCCTTTTGTTATCTTGACAACAAATTTACAGTTACTGCATTTTGTTTTGCTTTTTTTTCTATCTTGTTTTTTTTTTTTTATTTGTATCCGTACAAAAGTTTATAAAACTTTGCACAGCAGCGCCACCTTTTGCGACATTTTAATAGTTTATCCGAACTGTATTGTAGTATTTATAGTGTCTGCAATCTAGCTATGACCATCAACCTGGCAACTCTACAACTACAACTACAACTACAACTACAACTAAGACTGCAGCATAAAACGCAATAAGCTGCGTGAGATTTCAAGATCTTTGCCATCCATATGCATGAGTAAAGTAGGAAACAATAAAGAATGCGATTGGATATTAAAGCGGAAAGAAGATTTGAATATCTTATCTTTTAATTGACGCCACTAAGATAAATGTGTTATTGCTTAAGTGACTTTAGATAGGGTCAAGTTTAAGACACAACCAAAACGTGACCTGATTGAGTTTCTATGCAGTTTGAATTGTGCTGTTGCGGAATTTGCAGATAAAAGCGCATAAAGTGATAGATTATGATGAATGAATTGATTCATTTTATTGAATGTATATTTAATTTTTGTTTGTCGTTGAATAAACTATAGCTTATATATCAGAGAAAGACTCGCGCGTGCCACAAAACAGACTCGTCTCGTCAGAAGAAAATTAAAGAATTATTTTGCTCTTTTCGATATTGAAGTTCTAAACTATTAAAGTGGCACCTTCCAGTCCTCGCATCTCTCTCTCTCTCTCTCTCTCTCTCTCTCTCTCTCTCTCTCTCTCTCTCTCTCCCTCTGTCTGTCTTTTATGTATTGTCTCCAGCTCGTCTAGAAGTCTTGCCTAAGGGCGGCACTTGATGGTGGGGAAAACAGAGCCGTTGATGATAATAATGGGACAGGGCGCTCAGAACGTAGAGCGCAGACCAGATCTAAAAGCTGAACAAAGGGAGCTTCGTAAGTGATGCGTCGCCTCGACTTGCCGACACACTGCCGCATTTTTGATGGATGACATTGATTGATGATGATTAATAATGTTGCATTTTTATTGCTTTTCAACGTGCTCTAATGTCCATATATACCCGACCTTCTTCTTTTGCTACTGCTGCTGCTGCTGCTGATCTGTCTGCTGTGTGCTGTCTGCTGTCTCAGCCACTTTTAGTTGCTTAAATACATTAGCACGCCGCCCCCATTCCGACTGGCGAGAAGTGCTCTTTGTCCTTTTGGGCCAGTTAATGTGCAGCATCAGCTGCTGCACCATCAGCAGGTTAGCAAACCATCCCAGCCTTACTTTGTATATTGATGTTGATGCCTGTATGCATCGCAAACTCATCAACTTGACTTGCCGTCCAGCAGCAGCGGCACCACACTGCCTCTCTCTCTCTCTCTCTCTCTCTCTGTCTCTCTCTCTCTCTCTCTCTCGGTCCATTTTAGCACTTCTACCCTCTTTATATGTGTCCACTCCACTCCTCCGATTGGTCGTCTGCACATGTTTCGCGCACATTCGCTCAATTAAAAAGCATAAAATTACATTTTCGCTTAAGTTAACATGGATTCAACGTGCCCCGCCCCTCGCTCCTCCCTCTGCCCCCTTGTCCTTGTGTATATAGCAGACAAGATTCGCCTCACGCCTTTCTCCTGCCTCCTGTTTTTGACTTTGGTAGACTTTAAATACAATTTTTAACTGATTCTTTTCAGTAGCTTTTCCCTTTTTTAGTCCTTGTTTTATTCCGCCTTTCCCTTGTCGTGATTATTAACATTATTTCGTTCATAATTTTTGCGGTTTTGTTTGTTTTTTTTGTTTGTTTTTTTTTTTGCTTTCCTATTTTTCTCGACATTTTTTTTTTTTTTTTGTTTTTAATTGAAGTTGCTTCATTGATGCTGCCACTTTTGGAATGCGGGTTCGGGTTCACTGAGCCGTGCAGTGGAAAATTGTTGCCAGGCACTCGCTAAAAGGTAAAAACTGTAAGCATTATAAAGAGTGATTTATGGAGAAGAACGCGTAAAAACGTCGAGAAAAGTGAATTGGCTGAAATTGTTTGTAAAAATGTGGCAAAGAATGAGTCTCATAGTAATGTAATGTATGTAAAAAGTTATAGTAACTGAAACGATACAACAGACTCTTAGACCGATAACTAGTCAAGTACTTGCTACTCATGACAATTCTTGATTCAAGCCTCATTTGGCTTGGATCATTTAAAGTTCAAACAAATTTCATGGGCCGTTCAACCACTTTATAAGACTAATGAAATGTTTTGCGGTTGACAGTTTTCCTCCTTTCGTTTTCCGACAGCATCTTTCACAGCTAACCGCAAACATTTCACTTTTCCACCACCCAACTTTGTTGCAAAATGTGAGAATGTAAATTTCATAGGTTTAATTTAATATTTATATAGGAAGTGTGTGGGGTCTATAATACATATTATGAAATGGCAACACATGTTGTATGCTTAATTGCATTTTATGTTTACAGCTGAGAAAACAGGTACCACAACAACAACAACAACAAGAACAACAAGAATAAGAACAACAGCAGTAGCATTAAACATTAATTACAACACACAAGATAACTATAAAAATGCGGCATGTCCCATTGTCCTAATTACATTCTCAAATCCTTGAAGCAGCAGCAGCAGCACAACCGCCCTTAAGTATGCTAATAACTTCCACTTTAAAGGGGGGGCAAGGGCAAGGGAAAAGATGCAGAGCAAAAAGGCCGCAACAACTACAACATTTGTAGGACGCACACACAAACACAACATACACACACACACACACAGAGACAGACACACACACACACACACACACACACACACACACAAACAGACACACACAATTTGCTGCTATAGTCACATATGAATTTTTAAGTGCAAACATAATAAGCAGCTTAATGAACACAACATTCACAGACCTTATCGAGCGGTCGCTGAACGGCGGGGGGTGGGGAGGGGCAGGAGTTGTGCCGAGGTGTGGGGATGGGTAGACAGTGTGGAAACCTTTCTGCCGCCTGGCGAGCACGTGCCGCTCGCACTTTGCTTATTCTCGTTTTATAATAGAGGAGCAGCAACCCTTTTTGTGCATGCAAAGCTTGTGCCATGAATTTAACACGTATGTGTGTGCATGTGTGTGTGTGTGTGTGAGTGAGAGTTGTATGTGACAGTTGTGTGTGTGAGAGTTATGTGAGTGTGAGTGTGTGCTTGGCGACGAACTTCATTAGAGCGTGGACGAGGTGGAGGGAGATGGGGAGGGGTCATTGGGAGCGCGGGTTATGAGCGGTGTCGAAGGAGCTGCCATGTGATATATATTTTATATATATGGCAACTCTGAATTTTTTTTGATTTTTTTTTTTTTGGTTGTTTTTCATAGTCGCAGCGTCGGCAGCGTGAAATCATCATTAGTAACATGATTATTATTATCATTATGCTTAACACTTTTTGATTATTATTCTTATTATTGTTGTTGTGGCTTTTGTTATTGTTTGTTATTGTTGTTGTTGTTGTGTTTTCTGTGCTTATCACTCACGCTCAGGCTGTCAGCGCGACGCTGGCCAAATACCACAAAGAACTGTCACAAGTCGTCGTCCTTGTCATCGTCTGCAGTGTGCTCAACATCATTATCACCATCATCATCATCATCATCATCAACAGCAATATCATTATTATTTGCAGTTGCTGTTGCTGTTGCTGTTTCTGTTGCTGTTGTCATATCATTCAGTTTTTGTGTGCTGCTCTGTTCTGCTGTGTTGTCCTTTGTCGTTCCCGCGTGTTATCCTCATCGTCCTCGTCGCCGTATCGCCTGCCATTTGTTTGTTGTTATTTTTTATGCTCGCACAATTTGCATTTTAATTATTTAAGAGAATTTTGATTAAAAAATATATGCACCGTGTAACGCTGGTTGGTTGGTGGCACCAGCATCATTCTTATTTGTTGTTATTTTTGTCATTGTTTTTGTAATGCCTTAACTGAAGGCAAGCACATCAGCTGCTCGAGCGGGCTTAGTGCTGTATAAGTTTGCAACTACACGGCTGCATAATTTGAATTGTTTGATGACGGTTTCTTCAATATATCAAAAGTTAACAACAATAAAAAGATTAACAATAAAAAAAAACTTTCCTGCTTAATTAAAAGAAAAGTTCAAGTTAAATTACTCCAAAAATCAATCGAAAATTTTGTACTATAAGCGAGCATTTTTAATGTTGTTAGGATATTTATATATATATATATATATATTTTTTTTTTGTATATCGGAAGTTTACTTTGGTTATTCATGCTGCTCGCCCCGCCTTTCGCTGACGAAGTGTTGTCTTAACATGTCTTTGTTGAAAGCCGAGTTGGCGGCATGACGCAAACGTTCCACCAGTTGAGGCAGTTGTCATCTGCACTCTTGAAGGATTAAGCGGTCCCATGAGTTGCCTTTTTCATTTGTCTGCCCTCCTTGCTCTCTCCGCCAGCCATCAAGCTTCTTAACACTTTTCATTTTTATTTATTTTTTATTTATTTTTTTTTTTTTGTGGTGGTCACATTAATTTTGTTACTCTCATCAAATGGCTGCTTTATGAAATTTTCATGAAAAGTGTTGAAAATTGCCCAACCCTACAGCTTGCACGTAATTAGAAAAAAAAAAAAAAAACGAGGAAAGGGCCAAAGAGGAGGTGGTAATAAGGTGATGGTGGAAGGGGCACATTTCATACGCCAGCAATTTATGAGGGGACGCATTATTTAAGCTGACAGCAAAGTGGTGGCTGCTCCCCTCGGACTACCTATCAAATGTTGTCTACAGAACTTACACAGCTACTCGAAAAGAGATGGGCAGACGGTAGCCTATGAGAGGGGGGATCTCAGAGAGATGGAGAGAGTCAGAGAGAAAGAAACATATACTTTTTGGCAGCCACCAAATTTAGTTTTTACCAACCCTCGTTGGCAGCGCTTACATCTCAGGCAATAAACATTTTTATAGTCATAAATTCTTGTACAACTTGTCCATCTGCTCGTTTTCATACATATTCTTCATGACACCTTATAGCGAAATAACCACCGCTGCCCCGCCCCTCTTTCTTTTGTTTATTTCTTAGTGAATTCTTCATAAATTTTGTATGTTTATTGCTTTTTTATACTTACGAAATAGTTTCATAAAATGTTACTCTGCTGCACTGTGTTTACCGTAAATTTTTAATATCTAATGCACGCTTTTCTTTCATTTTTTTTGTCGTTTCAGGTAAGTTTCCAAGCAGATTTTCCCCCTCGACCTGTGCCTCTTAGCCTTATCAAAAATGAAGCATACGTACTTTTTTTACACCAATTGTTAATGGTACTATGTAGTTCCATTGGCCACAAAAGAAAAAAAGATCTAAGATGAAAGTAGTTTCTTTTAGTCATAAGAAACATTTCTGTTGGTTGTTTCTGTTTGTAGTTTTACCTGAGTCCGTCAATTGGATTTGTCCTACTTTTCATTCATCTTTGGCAGCTAATTTAGAAACAGAAATCAACCATGTCAAGAACTAGTTCAGCGCATAGCTCAATTTTTTATTCCAATAAATTTCGGTTTTATTCCATTTGTTCTCTGAATTGTTGTATTGTACTTTTAACTGAAGCTTTCAGCAAACGCTATTTAAGTTAATTGACCTCATATCAATTGGCATAATGTGCAATCGCATGAATTCCATTCCACTTTGCTGCTTAATGTTTCTCGGCTTTTAAGTAAAACAATGCAACTAAAATTGTTCAATTTCGCTGCTCGACGTCCAAATACCCTTTTATCCATATTATTCAATTATTATTTTATAAACATTTTCTATCTGCGGATATCACTTGATATATCATAATGAGAAACTAGCTGGCAAACTTAAATATAATGAAAACTATTTTTTTGGTATAGTCTGTTTAGAGAATCTTATTAGGAACAGCCAGGTTTTCTATGATATAGCTACATTTTTTACTAAAAGTTACCATAATAAAAACTATTTTTGGTACAGTCTGGTAGAGAATCTTATTAAAAACAGACACATTTTTTATTGGAATAACAACATTTTTGACTAATAGTTCCTTTAGTTGCTTTTTATACACAGAATTGAATCAATGAAAAAATATCCTGCCTCAATGCGTAGCAAGTTGGCTGACAATCGCATCCCACTTTCAGAGAGAGAGAGTATAAGAAAACAAAGGAAACCAAGCACAGAAATACAATTAAATAAATAAACTCAAATAACGCTGAACAGAAAATGCCTTGAGCTAAATTTAGTTAACAATATGCCGCAATATGTTGTGTGTGTACTACAATATTTATAACAATAATAATAATAATTATTATTATTGTTGCTGTTGCTGTTGTGCCACATGCTCGACTGTTGTTTATAGTAAGTTGCTGTTGTTGTTGATTTTTTTCCGACTATATAAAGTCTTACTGCGCTGTAGTTCTGTAGTTCCATGGCATATAATTAATGTCTAGTTAAGTGAAATGGTCTTTCGTTCTGCACAGTTCTCTGCTTGCTACTGTTTCTGTTGCTTGCAGGCCAAGCAGCAAGGCCCCAGTCCCACCCAGGCGCAAGCAGTCTCCACTTATCTATTTGCAGTCTATTTTCAGTATTTTTTTTTGCTTTTTCTTTTTTTGTTGTTGCTTTTTCTTGTTAATTACTCACTAAACAGTCGAAACCCAAAAAAAAATAAAAAAAAATGAGGCAAAAAAAGAAACGAAAATATATCTCGGTATCTGAATCTGTATCTCAATGGCCAAAAACAGGCGAGTGGTGCGCAGCATAGCTACACTCACTGCGCTGCTGCTGCGACGCTGACTGCGACGTCGCTGTCGCTGTCGGTAACTACTAAAAATATATTGGCGCACACCTGCACGCTAGCAGCGCTGTCAGCGTCTCTCAGCTGCGCTGAGGTAAAAATGTATTTATAATTTGGAAAAATGATTTTTATTTTGCGTGGCGAGATGAGGCTAAAAGTTTTCAAAATATAGTATACATAAAAGAGATGAAAAAATATGCATGAAGAGCAATTTACACATTTTTGAAAATGACTAGACACAAGACTAAATAAATGTATAAATATATATCTCAAATAGACAAACACACACACACACACTTGTAAATATTTATAGAGCCCCTGCATCTGGCAAGTGTGTTTATTCATGAAAATAGCTGGAGAAGCGGGCAGTCTAATTTGACAGCTACTTAAAACTAGAATAGAACACGAGCTCTCGACAATATGGAAGCCAATCGAAATATCACCCCCATCAGTTGAGATCAGTTGAGTAGCTGCCATAATTCAAAAGGCCACTTGTAAGGGATGGTCTCCGAGTACTACTCGTATAATAAATGTACACATGGACGCTTTACCACAACACCCCCTCGCCCCCCGCAACCACCATTCTATATGGCATTCACATTCACTTTGATTTGTGCGCTAACAAGTAAATTGACCTCTTCACCTCCCCAACCCAACTCACCCCCCCATACACACACTGGGCCCCCTTAGTATCCGTTCTTGTCTTACTTGTTATCAGCATGGTCATAAACATCCCTCAACATTGTGTTGGGTAAATTAAATTAAGCAAACAAACAGATTCTCAGACAGAGGGCAGCTTATTGTACAACATGACAGTGGAAATCATCCATTTATGAATATATATATATGCATGCACTGAGCGAGAATTTGTAACACAAGTTGGTGGTTGCTGTAACAAGCGAATTATATTTATTTAAAATGTTTGGGGCTCAGGGGAGGTTCCCCTGCTAGCTAGTCAATAACGATGTTGATCCATGTTCCAACATAATTTAGTCAAAATTCAAACGATTTGCAAGGACAAATTTGTATTCTAAATTAAGATATCTAGATCCATCTAAATAATTCTTTACTTATACTTGTAGACTATTTTGGTTGGTTATAAAATCATTTCTATATCTATTTCCATATTTTAACAATAATTTGGAGGAATTTATACCCCAGTTTTGCTCAGTGTATGCATGTTGAAGTGTAGCTTTTATGTAGATGAAAGTTGCCTTGACTGTGTGGGTCAGAAATTGTTCGTAGCAATTGTTGCAATTATTAATTAAATTTTGCTCGGCGATTGCAAGTTGTTTGTTGCCTGGTTGCATGCTAATCAGCTTTTGTCCGTCAACAGGTGCAGTTTGCCTGCATTTCAATTAAATTTATCTTTCGTATATAACTCGGTATGTGTGTGTGTGTGTGTGTGTGTGTGAGTAGGTGTATTTATTTGCTAATGAAATATAACCCAAAGAAACCAAACAAATGACATCATTTTCATTTCCGTTCTTGCAGTTCACGTTATTATTAAGAGAGATCGCACTGCAAATTCAATTAAAGCTGTCCACTCGCAATGCACCCACAACTGTGGGTCTCTTGTCTCTCACAGCATCCACATTTGTTCCTACGCCATCCCCCCTCCAACCCGTTTATACATCCATCCACCATTTGCTGATGTACATGTTGGTTTGGTTTGGTTTGGTTTTGTTCGTTGGCTCGTTGCTTGGTTTTTGTGCGCCTTAAATGGATTTTGATTGAGTTTAATTAAATTTTATTAGGTTTTGTCACCCTCACACTGAACGAATCGTGCGTCCGGCCCGGCTCGGTCTGAATGAATGAAAAGCCTTCAATTTTGCCGTCGCCGTCGTCGTCGTCGTCGGTCGCCTCTTGTGAAAATCAAAGCATTTGCTTTGGACTTATTATGTTTAAAACCCAGATGCAGTTTTCCATCATTGCTTGCGTGTTCGTTCTACTTGGCTCATATATGCCACTCATTCAATACACATTCGCAGTCGCACTGGTTCTCCGGTTCCCCGGTTCCCCGGTTCGCCGCGTTCCCCCCGTTCCCTACCCCATGGTTTGACGTTGTCTGGTTTGGAATTTCTCTAGTTGTTTTCTTAAGTTGTCTTTTTGCTCTCATCCAACCATGTTGATATTGTCTTTCTCTCCTTAGTCGAACTCAATTGAATGAAGCATTGAACTGCATTTTGTAGCTTTTAAAAGCATAATTTTTTTTTTGCTGCACAGACAAAAGTTAAATTTTTGTTGCGATTTATTGACAGCTGCTTATTGAATTAAACAAGAGAAACTAATTAACATAGACGCAGCTGAAGATGCTCATTTTGCGTTTCTTTAATATCTTTTAATAGTTTGACAAAGCTGCTTAGTCACTGCCATTCAGTCTAATCTGCACTTTACGTCTAACCACCAACCAAATATGGCCCGATCTGTCTAAGTGTGTGTGTGTGTGTGTGTGTTATTGACAATCCTAAGCCCTACAGCTCACACACAAAATGTTGACACTTTCTCGTCGTGCAACAAAAAAAACAAAAATGAAACAGAAATCAACTCGTTGAGTTTTATGATGACTCTCGCAGAGCATTCACAATGCAAACCACTGACAGACTCAGACTAACCCACTAAAAGTGAAGACGAAGACGCAAACTAAACCATGTGTTTATATTGTTATTATAAGCAATAACACCTTACCACACAAACACACTTTGTGTGTGTGTCTGACAGAGAGAGAGAGAGAGAGACAGAGAGAGAGAGAGAGAGAGAGAGAGAGAGAGAGAGCTGGCGACACCTTTGTGCGAGCGGTTGCTTAGCTCAGCTTTTTAGGGTTTTATGAGCGGCAATTTTATACAAATTTAAGCTCTTAAAGATGACACTTTGATCTGTTTTGATTTCCCCAGAGAGGGGAGTGTCTCGCTTACAGTCGAGTTCTGTGAGGCAAGTTTGATATGTGTCCTTTGTGTGGTGTCGCCGTGTTGTTGCTGCTGTTACTGCTGTTGTTGCTGTTGTTTTGGCAGCCGCCTGCCTGACAGTGGTGTAACGTGATTTCTTGTTGCTACAGCACCACCTCACCTTACACCTCCCCCACAACTTTCACAACTCCCCACTTGCTGTGGCTGTGTTGTATTTTTTTATGTATTTCTTTTTTATATGCATGTAAGCGTGGACGTTTTGTATCCTGTCTCTTTTGTGTGAGGGGTCTGGCGTGCTCCCTCTCTCGCTCTCTCTCGCTCTCTCTCGCTCTCTCTCGGTCTCTCTCTGTCTCTCTCTCTCTCTCTCTCTCTGTCCCTCTCTTTCATTCTTTCGGTCTCATCGCATATCCTTAATACATGAAATATGTTTGATGGTAGCCAGTAGCCAGCTCATATGTCAAAGGTTAACGCACGTGCTCATGGATTCGGTATCGGATTTGGGTTCAAATTTGAAGTTGAAGTCGCAGTCAGAGTTCGATTTTCCCAAATCGAAATTTAATATATTTGTGCACTGAAGCGCAACTGTGAATTTTAGTGTTTGTTACGTTTTCCAGCTCGTATTTTGTGGCTGGTTTTCATGTTTTGCTTCCTTCCCCCCTTGTGTTTCTTCCTTCTTCTTTTTTTTTTTTTATTTGTGCACCGAAAAGTATGCTGCAGAATTGAATTATTTATGATAGAGCGGCTGCCCAAAGTTTTTCATTAAAAGAACCAAAAAAAAAAAAAGATCAGGAAAAAAACATTTGATATGGGTACGATAACTACAGGAAATGTGAACACACACAACGGACACACACAGTCAGAGTCTGTAAGCTTGCCCAACAAATAGAGGCATTTACTATCTCTGATTCCGCATCGATACGGTAGAGCAACAACAACCAATAACAACAACCAACAACAGCAAAAACGACAACAACAAGTTCTCAACAACTTTCAATTAGCCGAGCCACAATAATGGAAATTGATTGCCATTGTCAGTTCAGTTGTTGCTTAGAGCTCTCTTCCGGCTGCAAATCAATTATCAGCTACTCATTCAATGGAATCGTGGCGGTATTCTCGCTCTCTCTCTCTCTTTTTCTCTCTCTCTCTCTCTCGATATCTCTTTTTTCTACTTACCTTTCGACAACAACAACTAAAACGAAATCAATAATTGATCAATCTGTGACTAACATAGAAAAGTCAACAAAAAGTGTTGTTATAGTTGAGGAAATCTCGACTCGACTTGAAAACAACTCGTACAACGACAGTTAATTATATTGAATGGCTCATTTGGGCTTGGTTGTTGTGGTTAGATGATGGGCGAGGGGGGTTTCTGAACGCAGTGCCCGCAATTGACAAACATTCTTATCAGTTCACCCACTTGAAGAGCACTCTTCTCCTGGTGGGTGTGCTTTGAGGGGGACAACAGATAGACATGTTGACTATTTTTTGGTTTCCTCATAGTTACACTTTATTTTTATCTTTGCCGCAATGTGGCCGTAAATTGCGCCGTCAACATTGACACAATACACCAATTATCTATTTATAGTCCACCAAAAAGGCAGAACAAAAACCGAACTCAACAAATTCAATCCCATTTCAATATATGAAAGTTTAACAGTTTCACAAGAAAAAGTTTCGCATCTGGATGTATATTAGATGTTGGAAATTAACCTACAATAAAAATAGCCAATCTCTCTCAAAAAAAAAAAAATTATATAAAATCGAACATAGTTTCAATATATGAAAGTAAAGCTATAAATTTAGTGAATACTATTTTAGTTGTTTATAATTCGGTTTATTAAAATTGAACAATTTGTAAAAAAAATACATAGAATCCATCGTCTTCTATTTGATTCAGTAGTTTTCCTTCGCATTCGGAACATACACATTAAAATCTCAAGTCTCCCCACACTTAAAATTGAAAACTTTTCGCTTTTCGTGGACAACATTCAAACAAGCAATTTGATTATAATCTTTGCACTGGTATTTATACAAATCAAGCTCAAACTCTCGAGAACAATCAAGGCAATCTTTCGAAATCTTTATAATCTTTGTTTTTCTTATAATCAGACTTTTAAGAGGTGTTCGGCTAATTGTTGGGCAAACAATGCGGTTGCCGTTTATCAAAACTTTGTCTATTTGCCGAAGCTACCTGCTAAATAAATGTGCAAACACACACACACACACACACACACACACACACATATTTATATAGGTATACATGTATAAACCGTTAGACACGTAACAGTATAAATCTTAAGCATATGACGTGCAACTTTAAGTGGCAAAGACCGAATCGCAGTAGCAGCACTCGTATCATATGATAAGCGCAAGCAGTTCCACGGGGGATACAATTTAAGGGGTTTGGGAGGGGGTTTGGAATTTTATACGATGCTTGCACAGATTTCAGCACCATTTTTTTTTATTTTTTTCTTTTTTTAACCAGCCACAGACATGAACTGATTTTTTTTTGTGGCGTGCTCAACCCGTGATGTAATTTTCTACAAGTTTTTCGTGTTGCGATGAGCAGTAAGCCCTCCACCCAACCCCCCAAGGAATGCTCATACCCGTAAACCCTCGTCACATTAATGTCTCTATAGCTGTCAGTTTAGCCAGAGCCAGGCAACTAGATGGCTGCCTCCTGTGGGTGACTGTGGTGGGCGCAAGGGCGTGGCGCCTGTCTGCGCTTATCAGCAGCGGCAGCAAAAAAAAAAAAAATGAAAAAAAAAAATAAATAAAGTAAAATACATTCTGTGGCACTTTAACGGGTTGGCCAGGTGAGATTTTTGGCTCTTGGCCGTGTCTTACTTGCTTCTGTGTGTGTGTCATAGGTGTGTGTAAATGTGTGTGTAAATGTGAGTTGCTTTGCCACACGCTTTCAGCCACCTTCAGCGGCTTTTGTCAAAAGCTTTAAACTTTGCGCTACTCTTTCAGAAATGGCTGCTGCTGCGACATGCGGCGTATGTGTAATTTTTGCCACTTTTCACCCGCTTGCCGCTTGATAGCAAAACTTTTGGCATCAAATTGGCGCCCCCTTTGTGCTGCAGAATTGCAACAATTAATCATCATGAGCCCTCGCATTCTTTTGTCAACGCTGTCACTCCGCCAGCCAGCGTCACCAGTGCTTATGACGCGCGACTAAGCGCTAAACAATTGCTTAGCATTCAAATGGCAGCATAATCACATTAATTAGCAATGTCGTTGCGCCTCAGTTGCGCTCACTTAGTTGCTGCTGCTTGGTAGTTGGTGGCGTTCTTCTTCTTGTTGTAAGTGCGACAATTGCCAACAAAAATAAATAATGAAAAAAAAACATTTTTCACATTTTGCTTGCACATCTTTGATTCTTTCTAGTCGGTAATAAACGGTATCTCAACATCGGACTTCTATATCTAGACATCTTTCGTTAGATAAAATCGATTAGTATTTTTTTTTTTTTTTTGGAAATTTATATTAATATCTAAATGTGGGAAATTCGACTCCCGTTTAAGTGTATACAAAATTTGGGAATGCTTTATATATTCGTTCTTTCTTATAATATTTGTATTCTATTTTTTCTATATTTTCTTTGCTTCATACACATTTTTCTAACGTATTGTAAATGTGTTCTCATTGGGTTATAAAATTAGAAAGCAACTCAAAATGTAAATTAATATTTTGTTGTTGTGTGTTGCGGCAATTGCTTGATATGTTCGCATATTAACAATTCAATTATTGCTGGGGTTCATTAAACTTTTACAATTTTAATAAAACATCTGTCAGTGAGCCGAGCGTAATCGCTTCTGCTTTTAACATTTTCATAAGCTTTAAGCTTACTTGAGCGAAGGTAATAAGATATATGTAGAAGATCAGCTATAACATTGAGTATATCAATTTAATATTTCAAACATGTTATAGTCACATTTTTTCCGCATCAGTTCAGTTCAATTGAACCAGTTCGGTTGAATGAACACTGCTGGCTAATTCAACGAACAATTGGTTTTCTTTGTTGGCCAATACGCAATTATTGTTGCCTATTTGCTTATGACTTTCATATGCATAATTACTGACATAATTTCCAGTTAATTGCGATTTAATTTTTGCGTAATTTGTGTGTGCAACTAAACAAAGATAAAGTTGAGGAGAAATAAAAAAAAAAAAACTAACAATATACAAATATTTGCTTTGCTTTGTTGCTGCGGTACAAATCAAATCAACGTACAGCTCATTACCATTACCTCCTCTACCTCCTCTCAGTTTATTCATCTATTTGGCCCCAGCTCCATCCAGCTATTTATCCATCTAACTGTTTGTTTGTCGGCCTGCCTATTCATTGGTCATCATTAGAGCCACATACAGAATTCATGTTTTAGATGTTCTAAAATTGTTGAATAATTGGGAATTTTATGTTCTTTGAATACCCTGTACTCATATAAATTGCCAAGAGAGGTGTAAAGCTAAAAAAAGAAACCCGATTCTAGTATATAGAATATATATATTTTGTTGATTCGATTTTCTTCTTCTACACTATCTCCTAGATGAAGTTTACTTAAAATTTTGAACAACTTCCCAGCCGTTTAAATTCGTATCGATATCAATATTGCCACGTGCATCTTTGACTTTAATTCAGGGTATCTCCCCGTAAAGCACTCTTGTCTATAAACCATTTCTACGGTTCTGATGGTTAGTGGTTTTCTTTTTTTTTTTTTTTCAGCACACGCATTGTTTTTATTTACGTTCAACAAATGCCGTTGAAAGATAAATTATGCAAAATTTATTTATGGCTCGGAGCAAATGGATCGATACAATTTGTTTGGCGCGGGGAGAGCAGTTGGGGAGATTTGAGTGCTTGAGCAGCAGAGTTTCTAGGGGCGGAGGCATTTAATAAATCGCTGCTCATTAAAAGTTTTTAGGCAGTTTAATTTACTTGGTACAGGAAAACATTATGAACTGACCTTAGAAGAAGCTGGTCAAGATCCTCATAAGCATGTATTTTTTTGTTCGATTTAAATCGCGTAGATTTAAAACTTAATTAGGGTGATTTATGAGCAATACAAAGTTGAGTTGAGTTTAGTTTAGTTTTTGTTTGCTTTGGTTTGGTTTGGTTTGGTTTTTTGCAAGACTTTGTGAAACTTTCATATTGTAATTTGTAATTGTACGTAATTAATGCGCAATAACCGCAGACATAGTGGGCAATTGCAAGTGCACAGGGGTTTAGCTAACCACGACACACACACACACACACACACGGCTCACATGCATGCTCACATGCATGGGATTATAAATAATTGAAACATTTATTGCAATCATGTGCAATATTGTAGCTAATTATAATAAGCAAGCGGATTGAGCGACTCTCACCTCGCTCTCTCTCGCTCGCTCGCTCTCTCTCTCTCTCTCTCTCTCTCTCTTTCTCTCTCTCTCTCTCCATTTCTCTCCCGCCACAATTTGTCATAATTTATACGAGCTATGCATATTTTTTTGCTTTGGACACATCCAACAGCCAAATATAAGTGGCCAAAGCAACACATCGCATTCCTTACCTAGTTTTTGGTACTCAGTGCTCTCAGTGCAGCTGTCAGTTACCAATTTATCTGTTTGAGAGTGCACTGGCAATGATTTACAATTTATTAATATTTATTATGCCGCTTGAGCCCTCACAAATTATATGCATATTAATTACGCTATAAGAAATTTAAAATTCTCTTACGCAACTTATCATTGCGCTTATGCAGCTGTCAGTTGTCTGCTCGGTAAATGATTTGTATTTTTGTTTTTCATATTTATTCACATTTTTATTTTGACGCCCAACTTTTGTGTGTTTTGTCAAAGCCCCATGAATTTAATATGCTAGAAATTTCAGCTCGCTAGCTCAAAAAGATCCTGAGATATTTGTAAAAATGTAGCATTCATTATTATTTTTGTAGCTTCTGTTATTTGCTACGTGCTCTGCTCATAATGAGCACGGTGAATGATGTTTATTATGTTGATTATTATGATTGTATTGCGAGTAAATACAATTTTTTTTGTTTCTTTTTTTTTTCTTCTGTTACTTTTCTTGTTGTTGTTGTTCAAGCAATTATTGCTGACTGCCTGTCTTGTGTTTCATCTGTCATGTTTATTTATTGTTCCTTATTCTGTTGTTGTTGTTCTGCTGTTGTCTTGTCTTGCTTTTGTTGCTGCTGTTTTTTTTTTTTTTTTTGTAATATGGCTTATATTAAATGCCTCATTGGGTCAAAAAAATACTAACGGCAGGCCAAGCAGCGCTGCGCCTATTAATAAGCTTCGAACGTGGCCGCATAAATTTGTTGATATATTGTTCTACACTTAATTACGCCCGTGCTGCCAAGGGATCGACTTAAAGTCGCCTTCAATCGAATGAGTTAACTAAATTTGGCTAAGTGCCAAACTAACTGCATTTGCAGAACCGAACGAGTGGCAA
This sequence comes from Drosophila quasianomalipes, assembly GCA_035043665.1. Classification (NCBI taxonomy): domain Eukaryota; kingdom Metazoa; phylum Arthropoda; class Insecta; order Diptera; family Drosophilidae; genus Drosophila; species Drosophila quasianomalipes. The sequence goes on along the minus strand of JAWNMU010000317.1, from coordinate 248,583 downwards.
AGGTAAAGCCCAAAACTCACTAATAAAAGCGTAACTAGAAATAAAGTTTCTGCCACTCGGCAAACTATGCAAGCCAGATATGAGTGTGTTGTGTGTGTGTGTGTGTGTGTGTGTGTGTATGTGCATGTTAACCTCGCTAACGATTTACAATTTTTTTCAATTTTTTTTTTAGCTTTAAAAGTTGCAAGCATAAATCTCAGCGTGTGTAGCCACTCATATTAGTGTATCTATTCACACGAGCAGTTGCACTTGTGTATCCCCCAGATCTGCAAATAGGCGTCTGTCTGGTTATTTTGGTTTGAGGCGATTGCTTTGCAATTTGTTCTGGCCGATGAGCGGCAGCCTAGCAGCAAATTGCTGGGGCATCATTGGTACTACCAAAAGAAAAAAAAATACAAATTTAAAAAAGGGGCTGTGAGGGGTGAGGGGGCGTCAATCAGTTTGTTGCTTGTGATGTTGTTCGGGTGTTCGTTTTCTTCATGTTCGACTGCAATTAATGCAGACACTTAATTAATCATAAAAAATTGGCGAAATGTGCTTATGGCTCATTTAAATTGACAAATGTTGTGTGGGCTGCAACATCAAGACCGAACGACCTCTCAACATTAACATCATCAACACTAGGATCATCTTATGATCATCAACGCCTACAACATGCCGCCGATTGCATAATTTCCGAATCAAAAATCACAGATGACCTGATTAACATTTTCATTTTCCTTAGACAAACACAGCTCGAGTTAACAATCCCTTTTCCGTGTATTTATTGTAATGTTATTCATGAGCAGTGCTCATCATTTTGTGATTATGATAACAAACTCATTTATTTGTAAGTCACCCCCAGTCTGTCAGTCAGTCTGTCAGTCAGTCAGTCAGTCAGTCAGTCAGCTAGTCAATCAGCTTCTCATAACTTTTGAAAAACATCTGTCTGTCTGTGTTCACTTGCATACTAATTTGTTGGCTGACTGTTATCTGGTTGGGGATACTACTAGATTAGTTTGCCACAGCTTGTTTGTTAAGCAGCTTTCGCAAACTACGCATTATTACAGCGCAAATGATTTCGAGCACATTTAAGAGTAACTTTAATATATTTAATGTATTTCTCAAATATTCCATTCTAAAACAAAATTATCCTGTGATATTGGCAGTTGAGGATGGATTCGTTTCGTCCAAGATCCTGAGATATGATTGGTATCTTAAGCATTTCAAAGCACAGCTTAAGTTAAACTGGCGTGTTCGTTCCCAGTTCTAATTATCCGTCCATTATGACACACCCTCTTTAATCTTTTGATGCCCAACTCAAATTCCAAGTCTTTTTGTGCTGCCCTCTAATTATGCGATACATCACAAATAAACAAATTTCATCTCGAGCTGCTCGTTTCGCTAATGCCGCTCACGTACACTGCCCGTTCCATCTGTACATACTTTCAGCGCTGCACGCGGCCGCACTAATTTTATGGCTTAATATACTTGGTATACTTCCATCATTGGAAGTCACTTCCCTTTGGCGCACACTCTCCACACTTTCACCCCCCTCGCTTCTATTTCTCAAGCCTTAGAACTATGAGAGCGCAAGATTGGCACTCAACGTCGACGTCGTCGTCGTCATCGTCGTTGCTGTCGTGAACTGTCAGTAATGCTTCACTCATTCACCAACTCCCCACTCCACTCCACTCCACGCCACTTCCCTCCCCGAACCTCTACTTGTTCATCACTCCTCACTCAGCTTGTCCAAGGCATTTGCCATTCATTGTGCATAAAAAAAAAAAAAAGAAAAAAAAAAAAAGAAGAAAATGTGAAAAAAATTTGTCACGGCAGCTTAGGAATTCTTAATTTTATTACACTTTTGGCGTGCGTAACGCGGCAAGAGACAAATAGAAAGACAGACAAGTAGGCAGGCAGACAGAAGGACGGACGGTTGGACAGAGAGATAGCTATGGAGCTAGTTGGGAATAGGCCAGGCAGCCAGCTTCCTTCACGTTCCCATCTCTTCTTATTTCTTATTTTTTCTTGTACTTCGCTAAGCATTCCTGCATGCAAATTTCCATGCATCCCGCCGCTCAGTTCGTGCCTTGTCGGAAATGACATTTTCATGCGTAAATTGAAATGTGTGCGACGTGTTTGGGGATTCGAGCATATACATACATATATATGACTTGATGTGTGTGTGTGTGTGCGAGTGTGTGTGTATGCGAAAGCAAAACCAAGTTGTCATTGCTTTTAATTATTTTTCATCTAGCCGCCTGTTAGCGTTGTCGCCCAAATGCAATTACAGGCTTAGAAACGCCTTAAGGCAAACGCAGAAGGTCTTACATATAACTGAAGGCTCTTTACGATGGGGCATTTATGAAACTTATTAACTTTCACTTCACCATTGGCGTTAAGGGCATGAGCGGCATGAGAGAGGAGAAAATTGTGTAGAAAACCTAAACGAAATTTAATTCAATTATTTATGTAACCAATTTGATAGGATGCTTAATATTTTCACTTTATGAAATTTAGTTTTCATTTGAAAACGTTTGTTTAATTCAAGTAAATCAAATTTATCTGGTTTATAAGAGCATACGAATGTTATGCTTAAATCTTCTATTAAATCTAAACGATATTAAACAATTTACTTTGAACTTTCTTTTGGTTTACATTAAGTTAATTTGTATTTTTTTGTAGATCCTGCCGTATTCTAGGAGCTACTTATTATTATTAACTATGTCCCTGCACCAAATATATCGATAATTTCTAAATTTGAATCAAATTCTAATCAAAGCATTTTCGCTATGTTTTTTTCTCTCTTGCAGGTAAGTTTCTTCTGAACCATAGCTAAACTGGTACGCAACAGCGAGACTGACGAAACAAAATAAACGCCTACGCAAAAAATGAATTGGCATTGCAGCTAAGTTGCCAGTTGACTTCCGTTTAACTTTTACTATCAGAGTTGTATCATATATATGTGTAGTAAACGTATATCTATCATATATCACAGTCTAAGCAGCAAACAGAAGCAAAGCAGAATTTTAATCAGAACATAACACAAAGCTGTCAGATAAATGTGGGTCACAGGCCTCGGTTTCAGTCGTATGGGTTGTTGTTCGTGTCACTTGATAAGCGCAATTTCTATAACATTTCCGGTGCGATAAAGAACTTGCCCAGCCGCTGTGTGCAAGCGTAGCAAAAACTACAACAACGAAAACAAATTGCAAAACTCTGTTGCAAGCTAGTTATAAATATATAGAATACATATGTCAAATATTACATGTAGTTGCACTGACCTTAATTCTGATGGCAAAAAAACTTCTTGCACTTCAAGCTTTTGATTTGGAGTCAACATCATTTAGTTCGCTCTACACTGGGCAAAAAATGGTCAAAGTAAACGGGGAAAATCGAAAATAAACAGCAAAACAAGTCGACAAGAAGCCGCCGCCAACTTTGGTCCCTCTTTGAGCCTGGTTTTGATTTCTCTCCTACCCTGTCTGCCGTCAACATTCAATAAAAATTCAATTTGCAATCGAATTTGTTTTCTCTCAACTCCCTTCTTCTTTCACGATGCCTTCCCCGCTGTTGTAGTCTCGGCTCTCTGACAGCCATTGAAAACTGTAAACATTGCAAAATTGGCAATAACATTACTATGCATGTACTCACCCTGCCCCACCACCTCCTTACACACTCCAGCTGTTAGGATCGTTTGCTTGGCCTAGGCATTTTTGTATACCCTTCAGTTTTAAATTGTTAACGATCTTATAAAAAATATAGCTGGAACTTATCGATAGATTTCTAAAAGTGGAACAAAAATAATAATAATATTGCATTTTAGAAATTTATTCTCAAAAATTATTCGCCTTTTGACTTGATTACTTCTAGTTGGGTATATACTTTCAACGGTCGCCATTTCAAAATGCACATTTTGTTTGCACTGTGATATTTATTGCAACTGCCGTTTAGCAAATTGGATTTTGATGTCAACAATGCATAGTTTTTTTTTTTTGTTTTTTTTTTGCCTAAAAAGTGCAGTTGAAAAAAAGCAATAGTATGTGAAGGCCAAAAAGGGATACAATATACAAGAGGCATGTGTCCTAGAAAAGCCCCAAATTAGCCACGAAAACTGAAATTAATTAAAAGCGCAATCGAGTGTGACTTTAAAGCGGAGACAAATAAATTAAAAACAGACAACAGGCGACAAGGCAGCAGATGATGACAAGAACAAAGCAGAAGAGCACAAATAAAATAAAATAAAAAAATACAAATTCAAAAAATGGAATCATTATAAAAGGCAACAGTTGACAGTCAAAAGAACGGTTTGCGCGGGTTTCCATTGTTTCTGTTTTACTCCAAACAACAACAACTATATAATTTTTTCAATGCTTATCTTCAATATGCAAATGGTGAACTGGCCTGATGATGATGATGATAATGATATTCTTGATAGGGATAGCATCCGTTGCGCGGACTCTTCACAATTTTTTAACTTTGCCACGTTCGGAAAACAGTTCGGACAACAGAGTCACGTTAAACGGAAATGGCAATGTCTAGACTTTAGATGGGCCCCACGGCCCAGAGTCAAAAAAAAAAAAAAAAAAAGAAAAAAAATACCGCAAACATTTGCAACGGGGTCGGGGCACAAAGCTTTCTGTTTTCATTCTCTCTTATGCTTTTTGCTTCCCACTGCCAGCTGCAGGGAAAACCGCAAACAAATTCTGAAACCGAGACCAGGTACTATCTAGCAGGCCCCAAGTTTTGCCGCCACCCAACAAGCAGCAGTAACCACATGAAAACTGCCAAAAACGATTCATTTTCAGGGCTTGGACAAGCTTTTCAACTGGGTAGTGCGGTATGGGGATGGGGTATGGATGGTATGTATACCTTGCGTTCCTCACACTCCCTAGTTGTCGGTCAACAAAGATTGCGGCCAGTTTAAGGCTATATAGCTGCCTGATGTGGTTGTCATAAGTAGCCTGTAAGCGAAACATTGCCGCAAGTTTTGTATAAATACTTTCGGTAGACTTTAAACTTCCATAGCTTTGTGAAAACCCAACTGATTTTCTTGACTAGACTTTGGTTTCAGCTCTGATTATCTGATTATCCATCTGGCTGAAGAATGTCAGAAACTAGACAAATTACGTGACACTAGAATACATTTTGCTCAAATTTGATATCTTTATTAAAACTATATCTTTACAACTTTGAATTCATTAGCCTTTGTCATTTGAGTGTGATTTTCCTATAAATATCTTGTTAGTTATGTTTTTACCTCTACTATCAGTTTGAAAAACAAAAAAAACATTTTATTAAACATTTGAAGACATTTTCGCAAACCCTTCGCTGTGCAATATATATTTTTCTTGGGACCATTTCATGACCTTTTTGTATATAAAATATATGTGAGGAAGCAACTGCTGATAAATGGGCCATTTTTGCATTTTGATTTCATTTCCGGTGCGTTCGTTTCGCTTTTGTTGCTGCCAAAGCAAATGAAGAAGGCATGTTGGTATAAAAAAAAAAAAAAACAGCAATTTCCGTTTTATCATAACTCCCGGGCGCTGGCGCAATCAGACTGACGGGAAAGGGCGTTGCAGACAGATAGACACACAGACAGAACCAGTGGCAGCCACAATGATATGGCAACCATCAGTTTTCTCTATTTTTCCCGCATGGTGTCCTTTTTCTCAAGGCCTTTTTGTTCTGCACGTTTGTCTAAGACCAAAGGGCTGGGAAATTTTGTAGAGTTGCCGCGACTGCTACTGATGCATAATTCGCTTTTCGCATGTGTTGCACTCGTTTCATTTCATATGCTGCACATTTCATCTCTCTTCATCTGCAACAGAGAACGTATGCAACAGCAGCAGCAACTCCCAAGCCGGCGACGACTGTGTATTGTAATACATCTACCTGCCTCTCTTTTTCTCTTCTCTCCCTTTCAATCGCTTTATATATATATCTGTAATGAACATTTGTTACATTTTTCTGCGTGTCTGGCTGTCATATTTTCTCATCTCTTGCACGTTTACCTCTGGCAATTGCTGCCTAGTCATACAATTGCTGCCTCGCAGTCTCAGATGATGTACTTGCCCGTGCCTCTTGCCCCGTTGTGGTGCCTCATAATTTCACTTGTGCGCCATAAATGCCAAACAGCAAACAGTCAGCGAATTTCAGTTTCAGTTCTCAACGACAAACATTTGCCTAAACACCAGAAAAAAAAACCAAAAAAAAAACCCAAAAAACCTAAAGCTGAAGCCTGAACAAACAACATGAACAGCGAGAACGTGAGCTCCAAAGACATGAAGTCCAGTCCCGAATGGCTGCAAACAATCAAATTGCATTCGTCCTCTTCCAGGTGTTCCTCATGTTTGTATTTTGCTTTGGTTTTTTTTTGTTGTTTTTTTTTTTTTTCTTTTTCTTTGTTTCTTTGCTGTTCCGTTGTTTCCGCTGTGCAAACAATCAGCAACAAGAAACAGTCGCCAGACGACGCTGGCCAGCAATCCAGCACCAGAATCCCAAACATTGTCCAGCATCCGAAACCAGATATCTGCACAGGTGAAAGCCAAAATGATACACTAAGTTTTTGATATTTTCAAAATGAAATGTTGACTTTACGATCCTATCAGCTAAATGTATAATAACACACGTAACCCTACATCTATTATATATATTCTAGTTTCTATTTATATATTCCGTTGGGTAAAAGATTAAATTATTAAAAGGATCGCAGCAAATTTCAGTACATATGCAAAGCGATTATCTGCAAATATAAAATGTATCAGATTATTTATCTGCTTTTCTCAAATTATCTCTTTCTCAATACTCAATGGGTTTTTTTATAAATCGAAAGTTTGCAAGTTTTGATAAAAATTCAAAAGATAATTTATTGATTTTTTTTCTGTATCATTTACCTTAATCCACTTAAAATGCCAGCAGCTCTACAGAGCAGAAGCAAAACTGTTGTCCTGACTGCAGTAAGTATTCAACGTCAGCGACGTACACAAACCTACACACACACACACGCACACACACACACACACATTTAGCTAAGTTGTTGGTGTTGTTGTTGTTGGGGGACAATCTCAGAACTGCTTATGACCAGAAACTCCACATTCTCAACTTGGGTTTGGGGCGGATCGGAGCGGATCTGGTACAGTGATGAGTTGTCATAACGAACAGGTAGTGCCAGCCACCCCATGCTCTCTCTATCTACTCATGTGTGTGTCTAGCTTGTCTCATTGTGCGCATTAACAACCCACACACACACGCACACACACACACACACACACACACGTGAGGGAGACAAATGTGCGCCATTTTGTTGGCTCTGCCCGTTTCTTTTAGCCTTGCTGTGTGTGTGTAAATTTTTTTCTGTTGTTATTACTTACTCGCGCATCGTTAAAGTGACTTCCGGTGCCCTTACACATATACACACACATACACATAGACACACATACGTCTGTTATGTATGCGTGTGTGTTATGGTAATAGCGCATTTTTTATGTGCGCGTATTCTGTAGCATACATTACAGGGGCACTCGTTGGATTCAGGCGTCTTCTGTCTGGCATCTGGATGCCCTAAATTATGCACAGCTTTTGCCTTTTCTCCCCATCCCCCGCTCCCAGCGCACTCCTCTGTTTCTCTATATGGCGAAAAGGTGACGAAATATTACAACTTAACCTTTTCAGCAAATTTCCGCTAACAAAATGATGGAAGCCACCCCTTCCACTTCCACACTTCTTTATCTAATGCAAGCAGTATGCAAAGTTTTTTCCTTTCTAGCTTTATATATTTTTTGTGTTTTTATTTTTATGATAAACTGTTGCAGGAGGGGTTGCCGACGGATTTTGTTTTATTAAATTTTAAAGTCTCATACGAGACTAGCTTTTTTTTCTCTGCCTGCTTCTTGCTGCCGCTGATAAGGCACAATGCGCTGCAGCATGTCACAATATGGGAATAATATGCCAGATCATAAAACAAATATAGATAAAGATATATACGCACACATACAAATATCGGATCACAATTAATTGTCATGCGCTTGTGTCAACAGAAATTCATGTGCATTCTGCTAAATTATTATCCGTCCATTCAATACGTGTATATAAATATGTATATGAATAAAAATATGTGTATGACATATATATATATATATATATATATATATATATATATATATATATATATATATATTGTTTTTTGCGTGTGCGGTTTGGCTATATTTATTCAGAGTATTTTCGTTGGCATATTTTCAAATTATTTAACACAACCGCAACAGCAGCAAATTGCCAAAAGCGATGAACAGATAAAAATCCAGAGAACCCAAAATTTCGATTATTTGCAAATAAATGATGTGAGTAGATTTCACCAAACCAAAACCCATCCGACCGATTGACGGACAAACAAAAGCAAATTCTGCGGGTTTTATCTATAAAATTCCATAAAAAAGTATATGATTTTTGTACAGTTTTTTATGCTGTATTATTTTGCAAGATTTGAGCTGTAAAATGCATATCTTTGATGTTCGATTTTGCCATTCATTTATGCAATTTCATATATATGAATCGAAAACAGACGATATCAATCTGTCTGCACCAAATTAAGTTTTTCATCTGTATATAGTTGTGAGACAGCGAATTTTTCATGTCCTTTAAAAACTCACGACACAATATAAACAGACATTAATTACCAATATTTATACTCTTCACATATCGCAGATGATACTTAATTATTGGCTGTGCTTTTAAATAAGTGCGATAATTGCCAGATTTATGACTAAATGATGGAGTCCGAACAATACAAAAATAGATGCAGAGAAACAGGAATACAGAGAGGGAAACTGTAAATAAGAGAACCACTGCATATTTCAAGGCGTCACCGGAAACAAATTGCACCACAAAACTGCGCACAAAATAAAACACTAAAATTAAAAAAAAAAAAAAAAAAAAAAAAACAACGAGAGGAGAAAAAGCAAAGACTCGAAACAATTAAAAGTGCGAGGCGTGGTTGAAGATGAATGCGGCACCAAAAAATTGGGGAAATGGCGGGGCGTGCATTGCGAACAAGTTTACCAAACACACGAAAAACAAGACAGAGAGAGAGAGAGAGAGAGAGAGGAAAGAGTTAGCGAATGAGAGAGTGAGAGAGAGAGGGAGAGACAGCCGTAACTGCAAGTGACTTGCTTCATGGGCGCTTTTACTGAATCCCATTTTTTTTTTGCTCGTTGGACAAAGAAGTAAAAGTTGAGAAACGGAAACACGTAGGCGTGGCTGGCGGGGGCGTGTCGTGGCAGTGAGCAAGGCAACATGGCCAACACTTTACGCTGCAATTTGCACTTCATTGCCAGACCAAAACGGAGTCAGCGAAGGAACCGACCCCACCCACTCCACCCCACCCCACCGCACCGGAGCTGCTGTGGGGCAGTCTACTCAAAGCACTTTATAAATTTTTTTAAGTGCCATGCAAAAAACTTTTCCCCCAAGAGACGACGACAAAATGTCGTATTGGGCTTTAGTTCTTAGTGTTGTAAAGTGGCACGAGCACCAAGCAAAAGAGCGCTACCAAACACACACCCACCCATAAATACAGGACGACAAATTTGGAGAAATGCGATTTTGTCAAAATTAGGCTAGTTATATACTTTTTATATTAATTAGATGGACAGGGCAATGCGATAAAATCGTCTAAAATGGTTTTTAGCTACGAAAACAGTCAATAATGCTGCGACATCTGGTGGTCAGCATTGTAAACAATCTAATTGGATTTTTGCAATTGAATTTCCATTTTGGTTAAATGCTTTTTATTAGTTGCGTATTTGTTTACAACACGTACACAGATGCATTGTGCGCTGGTCTGTACAAAAACCGCATAATTTAATTAAACATACAAAACCCAGACATGTTCAGTTACAAAAACAACAACAATAAATGTATCTAAAAATTTCCGAAAAGCGCGACTTAAAAAACACTCACAAACCGCATGAAAACATGTCACAAACGCGACAACAACAATAGCAACAGAAAATCAACAAACAGCGAAATGAATTTTTAAATGCTACAGCAAACATTGCAGTCACAAATATACCAAAACAAGGGATATTAAATAAAAAATAAAATAATGCATATGCATTGCTAACTGGCTCACACAGCTCAAAAAAAAAAAACAAAAAAAAAAAAAAAGAGGGAAAATATGTCACGAATTTATTGTTGCATGTTTTGTTGTTGTTTTTCGTGCAGCATTTATGGCCAAATCGCATCTACCAAATTGATATTCTAAACGCGTAAAAATTTATATGTGCCGAATATGCATAAAATGGCAAAATGCTTGCTCTCTCCACATTTTCCTGCCTTTTTTGTAGCATTAAAAATAAATGTTGCATACTTTGCGGGCACAACATAAAAAGTGCGATTTTTTTGTATTTTTTGTTGTTGTTATATTTTTCAAATGGTTTTTATGGTGCAAATGCTATAAAAAGGGCGCGCTGCGACACGCCTCTTTGCCTGATTGCTGCGGATATTACCTACATAAATATACATAAATGTATATGTTTTATCTTTACATGTGTTTTTCTTTACGAAATGGCGATAAGAATGGCAGCTTAGTGACTTCATTTAACATGCTGTGCGAGCTTTTGCTTTTTACAGATTTTAAAGGTTGTCGATATATGTATAAATGTGGGTGGGTGTATGTGTGTTTGTACAAGAAGAAAATATAAGCTGAGCAGCACAGATGCAATTGTGTTTTTGTCATTTTTTATATTATATATATTTATATTCTTATGATCTATTGTAGATTTTTCACCTTTCTTGAATACATAGAGAATATGTAGAGATCGTTTTATTATTTCGAGGGAATCAACTCGAAGGTAAACGTGGTATTGTCAGAGCGAACTCTGACGATTTTGTTGAAAGTGTGAAAGAATCTTCTAAGTATATAATAGCAGATTGTGTCGCTTTAGCCATCAAACCGGCAAAAGATTCTCACATTCGTGCAGAATATTATATATATATTTGATCCCTAGTTAAACGATCAACGATTAAACGATTTCAGTGCATTAACATTGACTTTAATTGCATATACATATTGATATTGTCCGGAATGTTATTCATCAATTTTGTAGAATTCATTACATTAACATTAAAACGCGTTAGTCAAGAATTTGTCACTAATTAAGAATTGTCATTAGCTATCGACCAAATTGCTGCAATAAAATAACATAATAAACGTATTTCTCTAATTGTTTAACTGTCTGTTTGGATCATTGCTGGATGTTTCGAGCAATTGTTGTTGAAATGCGTTTTAGCCATCTAAATTGAATTGAGCAAAAAGTTTGTTTGCGAGTTATTTGGCATTTAATTGGATTTATTTGTTGTTTTTTTTTGTGTTTTTTTTTTTTGTGTTTTTTTTTTGTTTGGTTTCTGTCTGTAAATGTGAAAATATTGCACAAAAGGTTAGACAATTTGTTGCGCTTTAATTGGATAGAAAATGTGGCAAATGTAGATATTTAGCGAACAGATGCAAATTTTGATACAACTGGCCAAAAGATTTCAATAATCAAATCATAAATAAATGGTTCCCCTTCTATGCCTCCGCTTACCCCGTCTGCCCAGCTACTGGCTGTAAATAAGGTCGCGATAAATGCGTTTGCCAACAAATGTTGCAGCTGCTGCACAATTCTGTGTCGCAATTGCAATTATGTCATTTCTTTTGCAATTTTTTACGCTCTAATTAAAGTGTTGACAGTTATTCAATTATCCGAAGCAAAACCTCCCCACCACAGCCCCCTAAATACACTCAATTAAATGCGCATTTCTCAAGGCGTTGGGCCATAAAATAGGCAAAACATTCGAAACGCCAAAGCTACCAAAAGCTTGGCTTTTTCTGCCGCACTCAATATGTGTATAATGGCCAACAATGAGCACTCAAAATCGCATTAGTACCAAGTTATATGTGATCTCTCTCGCTCTCTCTCTCTCTCTCTCTCTCTCTCTGTCTCTCGCTTACTCTCTCACAGTCTCTTCATCTCACTGTCTTGCTAACATAGCCTAAAAGCAGACTTCGAAAAGACTACGCAAAGTAACATCAATCAATTTTTGGCTTTCAAGTCGCGTACGCAGCAATTTGTTTGTATAGAAAATGCCCTGAAGAGTTTTTTTTTTCTCTTCCCTCTCTTTCTGTGCTTGCTGCCTAACTTTTAATGTATTTCGGGCACGTCTAACCGCAGCCGAATGGATGTTGTGAGCTGTTCGGGGTAGCGTGTGTGTTTGTGTGTGTGGCGACAGTATTGATATGCCTATTGATATAGCCAGGCATCATCGACATCATCCCCCCATCATCCCCCGATCATCCCCCATCATTGTCATCATCTTCCGTCAGCTGCCAACCACTGGCATCAATTTCAACACCCTTTTGTCGTCATGCCCCCCATCCATTACTACTCCCCCTATCCAGCTGTAGCTGCCACAAAATGTTGTTGCTCCTTGTGCCTATTACTTGTAATAATATTTTAGCAATTTTTGTTGCCATGTCACATATGCGAACGTCTCTCGTGTCAAGCTGGCAGTTGAGTTTCTTTTGCCTGACTGCGTTCACTCTGCTTCCTTCCTTCCATTTTTTGGCCATGTCCTTTTTAAAGCCATCGGCAAAATTTGCATTTTTATGTCGCCTCCGCCTAGGCCAAGACAAAACAAACACAACAAAACAGGCCAAGACAGGCGAGGCCAGCCCTGGCAAGGCTAGGATAGGCAGCTGTCAAGGGAAATTGATTTGATGCAAATTAATGACAGCTTCTTGTCAGTTTCATGAGTTGAACAGAAATGGTAGCCAAAGAGCAGAACCGAATTAATGTTTACACTTTAAATGATTGTCAATTGTTTGTCTCGTTTCACTCTTTCAAAAGATTTGTATAGCAAAGGAGAATTTATGTATGAAAACGTAAATATAATTTATTTATTCTCGGTTACATTTTTAAGTAGCTTAACTATTGGATAAAAGTTATCAATTCAATTTAAATTACGTTGTGGTCACTTTTATTTTATTTTTTAAATAACTGGCCAACAAATTTTAAGTGGATTTAAAATTCAAATTTCTTTTCTTATACGTAATATATATTTTGTAAATTTGTTCATAAGTAGATCCATTGTAGATAGATTTATTATTTGTAAACTATAATTTTAAATTTTGTAAACCTCTCGGCTTTTTACCCTATACATTTTTAGGGTATTCTAAGTTCGTTACGCAACTCTTTGAATTCTTTGCTCATTTGCTGGTCTTTTTTTATGGATTCATGCAAATTTTTAATGGATTTTTAAGTAGGCCTCTAAAATTAGGCAAAGAAAAGCCAATTTAATGCAAAGATTTTGACAAGATGACAACGTCGTCTCTCCTATATCTCTCTCTCTCTCTCTCTCTCTCGCACACACGCACACACACACTCTGGCCGACTTGGATTTATCTTGTCACTTGTCTCATTTTGCAAATTCATGTTGCTGTTGAAATTAATTTAAATTTAATTTGCATTGTGTTTTTTTTTTTTCATTCTAGGTAAGTTCAAGTCGCCCTGAAGAAGATATCTTTTATTTTGGGCACAAGAATTGCGTAAGTTAGCTTTAAGTTTGTGGTCTGCGACCAAAAAGGACATTAAGGCAAGATGTATTCGACTAATCCAAGGACCGCATTTCAGTAAAGCGAGAGCCACTTGACAGCAGCCGCATAATTATTTTCATTCTCATTTTCCAATTCAATCAAAAGCTTTTTGCAGCGTCCTTAAACCAGCCCGACCACAAATGCGCTTACAGTTGAAGGAGTCGCCGGTGTGCTTTTCGTCCTGGTGGCAGGGCAGTCTTGCTGCTGAGCCATATTGAGCTGGATTAGGCGCTAACTGCCGCAATGTGCTTAAGGGCCAGAGCCGCAAAATATCGTAACCAACAGCTCTCCAAGTCCTTAGTCCTGAGTCCAGGACCATAAATTAATCAATAAAGCGTAGATGAGAAAAAGTGAAACATGAGCCCAAAAAAAAAAAAAAAAAAAAAATTATTTAAAAGCTGCTTGGCTTCCATAGAAAAATGGACAACGAGGCTAAAACAATTTTTTGTCTGTTTTTTTTTTCTTTTCTTTTTGCTAAGCCTCATAAATGGCGTTTAATTCACTTTCAACGCGGCAAAGTCCGGCACCTGGCGCAGCTGTACCTTGTCCTGAGTCCCTCACGTAATGCTTATTATTTACTTTATTAATTTAAGTGTAGGCCCATGCCAAGCAACGCCCTCTTAAGTCTGGGTGAGGGTGGCAAATAACTTTGTTGCCTCTCTTCTTTTTTTTTTTTTTAGCCAGAATTCGCTTCTTCATCGTCTAATTCTATTAAAGCCAAATATTTACGCACACTGAACAAACTGCTCCTGCTGTCCAACAAATGGAATACAGACAGACAGACAGACAGACAGTTCAGAGTGCAAGCACTTTTGGGGCCCGTCTGTAAACATAGCTACGCCTGGCCCCCTCACCCCTCCCACCCCACCATCGAATTGTCTATCTGCGTAGGTGTGCTGACCACAACCAGGATACACGCACAGGACTGACACTAGCCACAATAGGCACAGAAGCAGCAGGCAGTCTAGTTTCCGTAGACTTTATTAAAAGTAATGACTCTCTGCTTGCCAGCATTGGGCCTGGTCAGGTGTATTATGTACAATTTCAGTACAGAATTGTTGTTGATGGTTTTCCCTATACGCAGTACAGGAACTAACAACAGTTAATGCCCGTAAACAGTGCAAGAGAAGAAGCCTCTACTAACCAAATTATGTTTACCTGGCTAACAAATATCGCAGTGAATTTCATTTGTCTATCATAGATAGCATTGTTAAACGAAAACTGGCTACAAATCTGTTGTACGTTCCACAGTTTTACTGCTCTCAGTTTCTCTCTCTCTCTCTCTCTCTCTCTCTCTCTCTCTGTCTCTCTCTGTCTCTGTCTGTCTATCTGTCTGTCTTGTGAGGGTCATTTTAGTGCAACATACTTAAGCATTTTACTGACTGCCCATTTTCCTCCAGCAACGAATATCTTTGTCTCTCGAGAAAGCCCTATGATTTAATCTTTCTGTGCCATACGCAAACGCATTACTGTCTGCATTCAACTGGGCTATCAAAACGTTTTAAAACCGCTTCAGGACTGCTATGAAAATCAATTTTCTTGATAATGCTCACAAGTTTTTTTATATACCTTGTTAAAAGCTTGGGCTTTATTTGCTCAATTGCTAAAGATTTAAATTAACCTTTTCAGTTCTCTTTTAAAGTTGTAAAGTTTCTCGAATTTTAATTGCTGTTGTTGTTGTTCGTTCGACTCATTCTGAGGTAATAACAAGTTGCTGCAACTTGCTGCGGGTCGACATAAAATATGCCATGCCGCAATCCTCTCCACCCTCCCCGAGACTTCAAGCAGTAAGCGAAGTCGTAGCGCCCACATTAAACGCTTGCGACAATGCTGCTGCCACACTCGCAGGATGCGCAGACAAAAGGACATTTTGTTTGTCAAATGTTTGTCATTTGTAAATGTCAAACGGCGGTCGAGCATATTTTGCATGCATACATGACAGAGAGAGAGAGACTGACAGAGAAAAAGAGATAGACAGAGAGAGAGAGAGAGAGAGAGAGAGAGCGCGAGAGCGAGAGTGAATAAAAGCAAGAGCAAAAGAATACCAAAGTCCTATATAAGTGAAAAAGTAGGAGTTTTTGATAGATGAGAGACGGGTGTGTAAAGTACGACCCGACCCCTGACCCCTGCCCATGCCCCGTCTTCAGCCACATGCAGAGTCAATGCTCAAAAATGTTCCTTTAACTTGAAATGCGGGCTTCTTTGGGCCCCCACCGAACAAAGAGAAAGAGAGCGCTCGAGGGGTGGGTGGGGGTGAGGAGAGGCAAGCAAATCGAGGGGAATGACAGGCAGTAGCTGGAATGTCATCAGTTTTAGAATGAATTTGTTCAGCAGCCCAAAATTATGAGACATATTTTGCTCTTGTCTGGGGCTTGTTCAGCGGCTCTACTGTTTTGAGGATTTCATAGAGCGGTTGGTTTTGATATTGTGGTTGGGGGCGGGGAGGAGCAGTGTGTCTTGTGTCTGTTTTTTGTCATATAGAAATCTGACATTTAAATATTTACTTGCGTCAACTTGTGACATTTTACTCATTATGAAAGCCAAAGAAGGATCTTGGGATGATATGCGTTTCGTTGTCAGGTTGATATTGTTGGGTAGTTAAATGGTTGGGGGATTGGGTGTTTGGGGGTAGGTTGGTTGGGTGGGTAGTGGTTTTACAAGGATTCGGTTTTGCAAAACTTTTGTCATGCTTTAATTTGCCGCCTGAGTATTTCATATTCATAAGCTGACGCAATTTTGACAGTTTTTAGTGCCTTTTGTCATTGTCTGAGATGTCTGAGAGAGAGAGAGAGAGGCAGCTTCTTTCTCGACTAATGTTTAGATTTATTTACACGCCCAACTTTGACAAGGGAGGTGCACTGGAGTACGAATTTTTGGGTTTGTTGGTGGAGTGGTGGCTATCATTTATCAGCGCTTCCGGGCGTCAGTCTTGTTCCTGTGTTTTGTGTTCATCCTGACTGACTGCTGTCTGCGTCTTCGTTTCAATTCCGGTTTTAGTTTATTCTTGTTGTTGGTGCTGCTTTTTTTTTTTTTTTTCTCCTCATCTCCTCTCCAGCGACTTCTTTGGCCTTGGGGCAGGTATAAATGCTGTTGTAAATGTATTTGTAAATGTAATGAGATTATTACGCAATTAGTAAAAGTTTGCTGCGGGCGACGGTCGGTGCTGCGGGTGAATTTTCTTTGGGGGAGGAGGGGGAGGAGGGGCGGAGGGTTTTCCATAGAAAAGTGGGCCCTGAGGTAGGCTTTTAACTGCTTGGATTTTATAGCTAATTTATTTTTGCGTGCGGCTCTGTTATTATGTGTTTTGTTGGGGGAGCTTTAATGTCTGCCTTTTCAATGAAAGCCCAAATTGGCCTACAGTGAAAGAGCACAATGTTGGTTTTAAACAGCTTGGCAAACAGATAATTTAACAATAATTCTACTTTTGAGCATAATAATAATAAAGCAATAAAACTGAAGAAGCATGATTTATCAGCAACCAAAACGCGCCTTAACTTTTATAGACGGTCCTTAGCAAAATTAATGTATGCATTATATTTCTTTGTATATTCGTTCTTGCATTTACCCTCAGCTTTCAAAAGTCTGTCGATATTCATTCCATTCACTTGTATATTGTGAATTTTAATTGTTTGCATATAATAAATTATATGTGCTTAATTCGTAATTGAATTTGCTGGTTCCTAGAGCATAACTGTCGAAACTGTAGCTTTTAGACAACTTGAATTTCGCAATTTTGTTGCCAGCTTTTAGGCGAAACTCTTAATTAATTATAAAGGAGAGCACTTTGTAAATGCGTTGCTTTTTTTTACTAGTGTGTGTGTCGAATACATTTTTGTCCCTGTATGTGTATGTACACTTTTTTATATGTGTGTTGTGTGTGCGTGTGTGTAACATTTAGGGTCAAAAATATAAAATTTCTGCATAAACAACGCACAAGCGAACACGGTGAACATTTTATTAATGGCCAAGCACGTAAGGAACACAAAAACGTAACTCGACTACCATCCTCCCATCCACTGCCTCTATCCACTTGCACTTGCATACACACACACACACACACACACATACACACACTCACACACACACACACACACACGCCAATGAGCTGAGTTGCTCTTGTGTGTGAGGCCGCTTAAGGGCTCAACAAACACAAAAAGTCAAGACATTTACACTGCACTTCATGCTTCAGCTACAACAACAGCAACAGCTGAGGAACTTTCAACATGGCAGAGGCAAATGAACCTTAAAAACAAATCACTATTAAAGACGGCGTCCCTATATTCATGCCACTGACTTTTCTTGCCCGTCCAACTTCACTTTGAGGCTGCTGTTGCTGCTGCTGCTGCTTCATATTTCTAATTATGTAAAAAACTTTGCCCCATGTTGCATTTTCGTTCTCCACCAGCTGAGAATGTGTGTGTGCCCAGGGGCAAATTGTAGTTAAACACAAGACTCGGTGGCTGTTTCTTCATTCTTACTCCCAGCCCATTTGCCTTTTTCCTGCCTCCCTTTGATAGGGGAAAGTGTATTGCAGAGAGCGTGTGGTGGCTTTTCTTCGTATAGCTGTTGCTGTTGTTGACACACCAGCGGCAATTTTGTGCTGTGCATTTGCCCATTCTTTTCGCTCTCCTCCCACTCTCCCCTTTCTTTGTCTTACTCTGTCCTTTTCTCAATTTCTCCTTTGCTCCATGCAGAAAAGTTCACCCTCTACAATGCTAACTTGTTGCAGTCTGGCTGGGAACCTTATGCGTTTTAGAACTGGCGTCACATTTGCCCCCTTAGGCATTCAACATGCTTCAATTGCTGTCTCTACCTTGCCCCATCCCCACTCTGTGCACGCTTCGGTCTAACGCTGCTCGTAAGCAGCTTTGAAAATTGTTTTTGATTGAAATTTAAACAAAAGCTGCATCGTTGCTGCCAACAACAAACTAAACGCCCTGCTAAACGCTTCTAAGCATCGTCCTGGCCAAAATGGAGCCAAACTCACCAGAAAGCAATAAAAAACGAAACTGAGAATTTTGAAAATGGGGCATATCAACTATAAGACTCTAAATGTTTGATGTTGAAACGAAATCTAACCAATTTCAACTGTTGTCATTTTCTAGCTGATAATAGCTGTTCAAAAAAATCATATTAATCTTGATACATTCTTTTTGATATTTATTCGAAAGCTCCGAAGGAATCATGTTATATATCCCATAATGATTTCTTGCGGGACAGCCTACTGATTGGCTTAACTTAAATGCCTTCCTTCAGTTGTAAAGAGTATATGAAAAAATCATTGCATACTTTAGAGGGCTGCGCGTTGGCGTCAGGTTATACGACGACAACGCACCTTTGTTGTGCGACGTTTATGTATACCTTCTCTGCATGTGTGCGTGCTTGTATCTTGAGCTATGTGTGTGGGTGGATTGGGTGTGTGTGTGTGTGTGTGTGTGTATGTGTGTGTATGTGTAAAGTGGCAGCAAAGTTTTTGCGTTGAAGGCGCAAAGCAAGAAAAACGAGGCAACGTCCCCAGCGGCGCGAAACATGAAAGCGAAATTCCTTTTATTACACTTTGTTGTTTTGTGCTGCTTTTGTTTATTGTTTGTTGTTGTTGCTGCTGCTGTTAAGCATCTGCTTCAAATGAAATTGTTTATCAAGTTTGAACTTTGTGAGAGAATTATGTAAAATATGTTTTGCGGAGTACGTCTTTTGTCCTTACAAAATGTTTTACATAAAAATTAATTTTCTGCTCGAGTTATTAAACATTTATGTGCCATGTCCTGTTGTGGCCCCATTGTCTGTCATCCTTTCCATCATCCGTTCCTCAGTCCTTTAGCCAACCAGCATTCCTGTATAACAATACTTCAATCCTAATCCATAGCAACTCTCTCTCTCTCTCTCTCTCTCTCTCTCTCTCTCTCTCTCTCTCTCTCTCTATCTCTATGTCTCTATCCGTAGTTTCAATTGCAAACTGTGCACTAGAATCATTCGGTAAGCGCAGCTGCCCAGTTGCCCAGAACTTCCGCTGCAGAAGCAGCTCAGGCTTCTCCTCAGTACGTCGAGTAAAGCGCTTAACATTTGTGGAATGCAGCGCAACCAACTGGTAAAGCGCTTAAATCTGAATGCTCATCATTGGATGGGGGCTTCGTGATTTGCTTTTTGATAGCAGTCAACTTGGGGGAAAATGACCCCCTCAACATGCATATTTATTACTATTATTATTAGGACTAGGCCAGCAGCTAACAGCATAAATAAGAAATATCAGAGCACAGTGGGGCAAAATAATGAAAGACTTTAAAAACCAGTAAAACGGCAATAAATTCAACTTTGCTGCACAGGTGCTTTTAATACTCTAATACTTTTAGCTACATTTCCTTACAATTTCATACACATTCATCAATAAATTGTTCGTTTAAACTGGTCGCATCGTTTGTCTGCGGTTTGTTTCCATTGTTCGATTGTTGACTACTTTCGCTTCCAAATGAACAGTTGTGGCCATTGAAATCAAATGAGTCATGAACCAAGCTCAGCCATGCGATTTCTCTGTGAATGTGAAACAATAAAAACACAAACCAAAAAAACCCAACGGCGACTGACAAACCCGACGCCCACCTTTAAAATGGGGAATGAGGAGCAGAAGCGACCCTGACAAGGACTCTCTCACAGCCTCCAGCGCCTTTCTGGTCAACTGAGCAGCAACCACCGTCCAAACATACACTGAAGGTCATCATCAGCAGCGTTCTCCCTTTCTCAATCATCTGCATTATTATGAACATCATCATCATCACCATCATCATCATCATTTTCATTCTCATTCTCAGCCCTATTTCGGTTTATCCTCATCATTGAGTTGTGCATTCTGCGCTCGCCGGAAGTTGGCAGCCGTTTGCATTGTTTTTGGCATTTCATTTGGCGTCATTCCATTGTTGCTTTTGGTCAGCAATACTCCCATGGCCATCGTACTCTATCGCCACCACTTCTTCCCCATTTTCCCCATTCATCTTCTTCCTGCTCCATGATTCGTGCTCAGCCATTGAGTTGATGATTTCCGTATGCATAGCCCATTTTATGCACAACTTCCGGAAATTTCATTGCGGTTTTTTGCAGCGGATGTTGAATTGTTGTTGTTCCTTGTTGAGTTCCTCTGTTCCTGTACCTGACTACTACTATTCCACACCTGCGCTCTTTATCTCTCTCTCTCTCTCTGTCTCCGTCACACATACTCATTGTACTCCTTTAACAGATCGCACCCATAGCCAAAGTTTGAAAGGCTAGTGTTTATAACAGTTTTGATTTTGATTTTATATGTTTTATTTCTTCTTTTTTTGATTTTAATTGAATGGCGCATATCTATAAATATTCATATAAAGCAATATGTAAAATTTTGCACCGTTGCAATTTCCATTAGGCTGTCAATTTTCATATACGGTACGTATCACAAAAATTTTGATGTATTTCTGAATAACAAATTGGATCGATAATAATAATGTGCCAAGAAGTAAGCTACGGTTTTGATTGCCTGCAGTATGTAGCTCGTGCTATCTCATTCAATCACTCACATAGATTACGTAACCACATTTCCGGTTGTACTCCATTTAGCATCAATGTGCAGCTGAAAGCAGCAGTTTCGCTCCATCTACCTCCTCCAATTTCTGAGTCCATATGCTCGGTATATGTCCATCTGCTCTACGCATTTCAATAGATTTGCGGTCGACTCGCTTTTCACTAAATGTGCTTTGTGGCATTTTGTATAAGTAGCAGCAACAGCAGCAACAGCAGCACCAGCAGCAGAAGCAGCGAGACTGTAAACTGGAATAGTTAACGTGTTGGCTCGTTAACCATACGTTTCTAACTTGAATCGAATGTCCCTGTTCGAAACGGGCAACTGAAACGAATATCAATCCCGACTTGCCTGTACAGTGATTTCTGAGCTTTATGAAGTGCTTAAGATGGCTATATAATTAGAGAAGTGGATTAATTAATATAGTTCATTTACTTTTGCATTTTTTAAAGTATTATGTTCTCTCTTTTGAATGATTTAAAGAATATTTCATCGTTCTGGGCAAAAATATATTTAGTAAACCACTTAAATTTCTGATAGAATTCCATATCTTTAACATATTATTTGGTTGGAGCTACTTCAATCTTTTGTTTCTTGATCTTTGATCTTTTTTCAAGAGTAATCTAAGCTCTATAGATATGTTTTCCATTTATATATATATCTACATATACATCTCTTGACTTGCTAATCTAGGCTTTGATCTCCATATTGTATTATTTTGTAACCATATAAAGACCACCCAATCTTGACTTTCATCTAATCTCTGGTATTTGCGTAACGTTTATCTTTTATATTCTATCTTGTGGGTTTCCAAGCTTTCGTCATTTCTTATTTGCAGTGGACTTGGCGATTCCTTTCTTACCCCCAGTTTATTGTCGTTTCTCCTTTTCTGTCTGCTCCTTGTCGCATGCCTTACCTCCCAATCACTGGGAACAAAGGGGCTGGCTGTGACGCTAACTCTAAGGAACATTTTAGTATCCCATTGTTGTTATTGTTATTATTATCATCAAGTTGTCATGTTAAATGACATTTGCCATATTTCATTTATGCAGAGGAGATTTATACATGTGCTAGTTGCTAGTGTCTCTCTCTCACTCTCTCTCTCACACCTTTTCGCATTAAATGTGTGTGTGTATAGAAAAGCGACAAACGCAGTTGGTCCAAAAGACGCAGAACATAAAAAGTGCTGTGGCATATCCTGCTGCTACAATATATATCCTGCTTCCTTTTGACCGTTGAAAATGGAGGCATGTGAACTGTTGCGGCTGCTGCCAACAATGTAGTGAGTCTGCAACCTCTTTTCTCTCCCCACCTTTCACTCTTTTACTCTTTTTCGCCCTCTATTGTTGTCGCTTTTGTCAGTATTTTGCTTGGAGTCCTATATGTGTGTGTGTGTGTGTGTGTGTATGGCACTGTATGGCGCTCCATTTGTGGCATGTGTCGGCAACTGGTAACTAGTTATCAGCTTTGGATTCTCATATTTATTTTCATTTACATGCATTTTCATAATTTGTCGCTCTGCTTCGCCATCGGGTCGTTGGCTGCTTAAAAGTTTAATTGTCCTCGGCACCATTTGCATAGCTCCTTCTAACTATCTCTTCAGGTGGTAGCTGTCTTGCCATTCTTCATTCTCTTTCTATCTCAATCTATTCTCGTTCCTATAATTCACTTTTCCTTAGCTGTCACTCGCAGACGGCATGTGGCACAACTCCTCATCCTTTTGTCTCCTGTACTGTGGTGCTGTGCAGCCTTTTGTCAACTACAAGCAGATGGCAATTATACAGACATACATACATACACTTAAGAAAAGATTTAAGGACATATATACTGACGGCAAAAAAACAATTAAGCTATGAACATGTGGGCGGCGCATTTTCTTCATTTTCTGTTCTATGTTCGATTCTTTGCATTTCAATCAACATTTCGCATATTACATTTTAAGCCGGATATTACAAAATGGCCGCTCGATTGATTGTGCGCTCAGTCACAATAAAATTGCCCCATTTTCTACCCTCGTCCCCCAACTGCGAGCCACTTGCCATCCCACCAAATGATTAAAAAGGACATCAAAAGAAGTTCTCATAGCATTTACATACTTTCGGACGCCCAGTAGCGTCAACCACGAAATTAGTTTACAGTCAGCACCAGAAGTTGGCGAATCCATCCAAACCCCCTCCCCAAACAGTATATTTCAAATGAGAGGTGGAAGAAAATCATAAAGCGCAGACAGCCAAATAACAAAAAAAAAACAAAAAAAAGCCTGTAAAGAAGCTATTGACAGTACAAGTGTCGTCCTTGTATACCCTTCTTTAAATGGGAATTTTAATTTTTCATTTATTTTGGTACTTTAACTGGTGTATAATTAAAATATTTTAAGTTGAGCTCTCTTATTTAATTTACAGATGTATTTATTTAATATACCATTTCTACTAGGGTATTTCAACTTCGTCAGGCCGAAACCATTTTAGGTTTTTCTTGGTTTCGGGTTATTCGTTGTTGTTGTTTGTTTTGACTTAGCTGCCAAAGCAACAACCGCCGTCGCCGACAAATGTAATTATCCAAAAGTTTTTACTATTTTTGTGTGCAAAAAAAAAAAAAAAAAAAAAATAGCCTTGCAGATTGAAGCCAGCTGAAAAACATTTTAAAAGGAAGCAGCCGTCGCACTTGTGTCAGCCGCAGGCGTCTCTTGGTGGCTTTTGCTGCGGCTTGTTTCTATTTGTCTGGCAGCCGCCAAAAAGTAGAAAATTAAATTTGTTTCAACTGCAGACTTTGCTCAGGTTGTTCCACGCAGATCTGCCCTGCCGGCAAACGAAAGAGAACAGCATAAATACACGCCCGGAAGCTGATTTTTTCCACTTGTAAAAAAAAAAAAAAATTAAATGTCTGCTTTTAGCGGCGACTTTTTTGTTGATGTCTTCCGATGCTTTGGCTTGTCGCCATTTTACTGCGAATTGAAAATGCTTTCCCAGAAGATTGTTAGGCGATTTATTAAAGTGAAATGCCAATTTTTGAGCCTGCTAATCGCAGAGAAATGACTGGAACGTGCCTCACAACCAGCCCTACACAAACAAAATACAAAAAACGTATTTGGAATTTTGAGCTTTATTTGATTTGTTTTTTATTGTTTTGTTACAATGCGTCAAAAATGTGATACGACAAGAAACAATGAAAATTTACACAATTCATGAATAACTTAAGCCAAACGTGTCATGATCCCCAAATTGATGGATGATTATGCTTAATTTGTCCTATTTCAAAATGTTAAATGATGCTGATGAAAACGTGACACGTTTATTAACTATGTGTTTTATGTAAATCGGTTTACACAATAGGTTAATGCCATATACCTCCATATTATGTGAATATGTTTGCATATGGTATTCATTTGAAAGTGATAGCAAACAATTTTGGATTGTTACAATAAATTAAAGTTTAATTTTAATAACTTGATAATGAAATATATATATATATATAAATTACTTCAAATATTATAGGAATCGAATGGATATCTATTCTTAGGTGGATGACATACACTCTTTATAAAAGTTCTACGTATTTCGAGATTTTTTTTGCTTTATCTCTTTTCGAAGAGATTTCCATGAAATAAATGAACTCTTGTAAATTTAAGCTGTCATCCAAAACGGTCACAAAAACTCAAATATAAAGATACACCACTCACATATCAATCTTTAATATCGGCATGTGTCTGATATTATATATTAAACAACAATATAAAATATGCAATGCAAATGTAGGCAAAGAAATGAAATTGAAAAGAATATTTTGTGTAATTTATTTTCACTGCATTTTAAGTATTCATGCGTATGGCAAAGACGACTATGTAGAGACTATATATATGCATATACGTACATAGTTATGGGCCTCAATTCTCCAGAGGCTCACACACACACACACACACACACACAACATACACTAGCACAAAATTGAAGCTCTGTGTGCATATTTAAGGGCCTACCATCTAAAACGGAAGCCGTTGAAGTGCTGCGTGCCTGGAAATCTTTACATTTTATGACTTTTTTTCGCCAAAAAAAAAAAAAATAAAAAAGAAAGATTTCCTTGACTCGACTCTTGATGCTCGTTTTTAAGGTTCGTTGCGGCTCAGGGCCTGAAGCATGATTTTTAAATATTTTATAACAATTTGTGCGAAAAGTAAATAGCAAAAACCTCCATTCATTCACCTCCTCCAGTACATGTGCTCCTTTCGTAACTGGGAAAAGCTATTAGCGTTGAATTGTGTGCTGATTGAAATTGAAAGGCAGCTGTTTGTACAGGTTTTTTTTTTTTTTCTGAGGTCGTCCCGCCCAACCAAGTTAAATGATGTGTGCCAAAAGCACTTGAAACCTTTATGAATACCATGCTAAAATATGATACAAAAGGGACGTAGTTCTATTGTGCGTTTACAGTTTGATTTATAGCGCTCTTGTCAATTTAAAGCATTCGATGTAAAAGGTGTCTTTTTCATTAAGCAGCATATCGATTTTAAACATATGACCGGAGGCCAAACTCTAATTGTTAACCACTTAAGAAATTTAATTTGAAATTTAAGTGATGTGCACCCCAAAGTAGGCAACAATTATTAATTTATTTTTTTTTTTTTTGCCTGTTAACAAATTCACTTAGCCATTGGCAATTTGCGCATGTGTGCAACACCTGTCCATATATTTATTTGTGCCATGGTTACTCAGAGCTTGGCCTTAGGATAGGGGTTGTTTTGGTTTTGATACTCCAGCTTTTACAAATCATATTATAGCAACCGCCCAAAAACTTCTTGTTAACGCTTATGTTGTCTGCTTACGGTCTGCTGCATTCTCGAACATTTTTGGGCCCATCGATGCGTTGCGTAACACACATATTTGGGCAAAGAGTGGAAGGGGGGAGGTGTGGACGAGCTGAAAACTGTCTGAGTTAAGAAATGTGTTTCTAATTTTCTAGTTGCAATCACTTTCGGTTATTGCTTAATGCTCTCTGCCTTGATTTGGGTTCAACTCCAGATCCAGGTTCTTGTCTACTTTTTGTTGTTGTTGTTGTTGTGCCCTTAAATGTTTATAATTTG
Source organism: Drosophila quasianomalipes (assembly GCA_035043665.1). Lineage (NCBI taxonomy): Eukaryota > Metazoa > Arthropoda > Insecta > Diptera > Drosophilidae > Drosophila > Drosophila quasianomalipes. The sequence goes on along the minus strand of JAWNMU010000317.1, from coordinate 222,348 downwards.
CCAAAGTATTCTTTTTTCCTGTTTGCGGGATAAGGAAGGGAATCAAGCAAAGTCCTCAATAAAAATTACCAATATTTACTTTGCAAAATGACAGTTCCACTTGGATATACTTGAGCGCTGTGGAGCGGAGGCCGTTGGGGGTGAGGCCTCGAATCCCTGTCAACTTTGCTACTTAATAAAATATGAGTGGCAAAGTGGAAGATACAAACAGGACAGGACTCGGGCAGAGGACTAAACGACAAACAACGTGCAACGGGACAGATATAGATTCAGGGCCAGGGACATGGACAGCGACATGGACAGGGACAGGGACAGCGACAGGGACAAGGACGTGCCACTAATGGCTGCCAAACTCAAGTGCCGCCGATTCGCCTGCCAAAGGGATAAAGAAATAAATAGAAAATGCAAATAGATGGCAAGACATTTGGCAGAGGATCTGCAACGCAAAACCAGACGAAAACTTTTTCAGGTCCTTAACAACCAAGCCTGTGGGACCTGGACGGTTGTTGTGGGTGGTTTGGGTTAGGGCAGCATTTTCCTCTGCCTCTGCTCGTCTAACGTCCTGCCATACTGCCACTCAAGGACACGCGTTGGCCATAAACTGTTGATTTTTATGTAAGTTCGTGCCGCGACAGTAGCCAACGGAATCTCGTTCCCTGCACTCCGATCCTTTCTCTATCCTGTCTCAGCCGTGCACTCAATTCCAGGTGTGTGGCTACTAAGAGCTCTTGTCTGCTCACATTTTCTCTCTGTGTGCACTGTATGACATGTGTCAAACTTAATGTCGACTGTAATTTCAGTTAGCGTAAGCTCAAGGTCACTGACTTCATCCCTCATTCCAAACGGCACACTACCCCCTGCCATAGTATTTAAGTAACAGCTTTTGTGGCATGGCATTAGCCTCGAAATTATAGCGCCCAGTTCTTACGCATGTGATCCACCCCAACCCCCTCTTCTACTGACTCCCACCCTGCTGGTTATAAAGCAATTTCAATAGTTTTATGTGTGTGTGTGTGTGTGTGTGTGTGTGTGGCATGCATTTTACGACTTAATACTTGTACATATTGGGCGCCTGCTGCTGCTCAGCTACAATTTCTTATTGCTACTTTGTGTTTCCACACATTACATAATGTCATTTTGTCATTGTGTGTGTGTGTGAGAGTTTATTGGATATCCTTGGAGAATTTTGAATTTTGATCTGCTGGAGAAACTAGAAATTTTTGTCTTTTTATATAGACATTGACTCCATCTGTAATTTTATATTCCGTTTGACTATAAAGCCAACTTCTCCTGCGTTCTCCAGATTCGTGCTTTCAAATTCTATTTTGCTGCACATCCGTAAACGGTTTCATATTTTTCATTCTGTGTTTCATTGAACTATAAAATGAATTGACATTCCAAAGGGAATGTGATTTTCTTACACATATTTTAATCTAACAAATATTAATTATAACTATTCATTTAAGACTTATAGTGTATTTCATGGTTTAATCTAACTTTCACTGTCTTCTTTGCTTTCTTTCAGGTAAGTGACGACGTGCTTTCGCTTGCTTTGAGTCAGAATCAAGTAAGATACTTTTTATTTATCATTTGCATTTTCATTATTTTAATAATTGTTGTAGTACTACAGGCTTTACCTTTAAATTGAATCTTTAGTATTTGTTGGTTAACACTCGTGCATCGAGTCTAACACCTTTTCTGCCTTCGTTGTCAAATCGTTGTCTGGCTTCATAAATCAATCAGAGCTTGTATGGCGTTCTGTACGTTGGAGTGCTCATGGGATGGGAGGGTGGTGGTGGTGGTGGTGGTAGTGGTGGTGGTATGGAGATCCATCAGGGTGTAGGGAATTTGTCGTTTCTGCCTGCCGAACGTTGCAACAACATTTCCGGCGCAAAGCAGTTAATTTGTCAAATGTCTGCACTTTATCACCATATCGTCAGACTTGGAAAATTCCAACCCGCAACTTTTGCTCCTACCCCTTATCCCCCTGGGACTGCACTGGGGCTAGTCCCGGAAAACACATTACGCACTCAGGCATTTTGGGGGCTCGCTTCTGTGAAATTTTGGAGCGATGCTGCGCAATCAGTGCACTGATGCGGTTCCCTCAGGAACGAGCAGAGAATCGCAGCAGCAGTGGTAGTCAGAGCTCGTCTGCATTGTCAGCTCCCTCTAAGAGGAAGAGAGAAGAGCATGGGGGCTCTCAGAACTGTTAAAAAAAAAAGTCACAGGCAAAGCAATTTAAAGTTGCATCCATAACAGCAGCAACGAAAGCATCTAGATTTTTGGCCTGCAGGGAAATCTGTCCAGACTAATGTTGGCCTGGCTCTGGCTCAACCTCACACAGGCCATCAGCAGAAGAGAGCCCGTGACTCCGAGAGAGAGAAAAGCCACACATCCAAAATTGTAATTAGAAAAGTGCTTGCATGATAACTCACTTTTTGAGTTGTTGCGGCAACACTGGCAGCGCACAACTACCTTTCTACTCAGACAATTTAATAGCTTTGAAAATCAGCTATTAAATGGAAAGCGAATGGTCACCCTATCCCATCAAATTACCCAATCTATTTACATAAATGGTCACCCTAATTGCCAGAATAATTGACTAGGGACTGTGGAAGAGCTGTGGCCAGGCTGCCTGACAATATGTTGCATTGCAAGAACCAAAATATTTTAACATTGGCAACTCTTTTGCATGCAACATTTTAAAGGGAGCAAAAATGCCATCAAAATGTCATTACCGGGGCATAGAGAGAAGGATGCTGGGTAAATGTTATCTGACAACGAAATTGTTGGGATTAGGCTTAAAAAAAAAAAAAAAAAAAACAAAAAAATTAAAAAGTATAAAGCATTTCTCTCGACTTTAACGTTAAATGTAAAATGTAAAATAGAAAGGGATCAATATATAGTACACACAGTTACTCACTCCAAGTTTTATAAAAAGTTCCCCTCTGAGTTTTACCCAACCAGTATGGTTAAAAGCTTAGTATTACGGAAATTAATAAAATTGTTAAAGATTAAAAATTGACGACGCCCCGCAGCTAATACCAATACAATTATTTGCACGCATCTCGAGCCTTGGCAACCCTTGAAAGGGTTGCCACCATAGGGTGTGGGCTGTATATACATAAATAAACTCGATTTGCCACAATGTGCAACAGCCTGCGCATAATTTCAATGTAGCAACCATCAATTAAAGCAGACGCGTCGACAGCCGACATGAAATCAACGCCTAATAAAAGGTCGGACACCGCTTGACCAGGGTTGTCGTCTGTCGCACCACCACCACCAGCACCACAAGCCTTACAGTTTTATGCTTTGTTCATGTTGTATGCATTTCGGTCGCTATGCGGTCTCCATTTTGTTGTCCAGCCACAATAACGAGTCCCAGCTACTATGATGACGACACCGACACCCAACAACAACAATAGCATAGCAACAACAATAACAACAGCGGCAGCGACAGCAACAACCCATGCAAAACAACAGGAAGAACAGCGGTCCGTGCTGGATGTGAGGTTGCATAAGGGGCATTAGGCCTGGTCTGGACTCATCTGAACTGGGCTGAGGTTTTTTGACATAGTGTTGTTGTGTGTAGTCTGTGTGGGATGTGGGGTGGTGTATGGTGTTGGGTATGGTGTATGGTGTATGGGGTGTCATAACAACGTCATCAACAGTCGGACAGCAGCAGCAGCTCTAATGACAACCGCACGTCATCAGTGTTGTCATCGTTGTTGCTGCTCCTGTCAACGCCTACATTTGACACGCCCAGCCAGGCAGGCAGCCAAGCGCATACATTATAAACATGCAGATTACTAAGGCGCCCGCCCACAGCGCAATGGTGCCATCGAAATTGAGTGAAAGAAATTAAAGATTTCTCAAATTATAGACAAGGATAAAATGAAAAAAAAATGCATTTGCAAACACAGAAAATTAAATAAATTATTGTTTAAATACAAATGTTGCTCAAAAGAAATATAAAAAAGAGCTTAAAAATGAATAACACCAAATTATTACGACATCATTCTTAAAAAGCGTTCTATTTTATATGTATATTTTCATATATAAATATAATGGAAATATGACAAAATATGCCAAATAATAGTACAAAATATATGACATATGTTATTTATATATCAATTTTCATATACCTATTTACCTTGATCCATAGATTGAAAGGAGGGAAAAGTTTATTAAAAAATCATAATAAATGACAGCAAATAACAAATCAAAATTTTATGTAACAAATTCTTTCTTAAGTTTGACATTTACGTTTTGAAAAGTATATATTTTATACCACTGTGCCATGGAGCGCCCTGTTTGTGTTTTGAACAAAATTTTGTTACAGCCGGCAGTGTTTTCAGTTGTTGTTGTTAGATGGTCATGTATTATTGGCATGCATATTTTTTTGACTATTTTTTGGGGATTCATTTTGACATAACACAATAGCAGGCAGCAGCGCAGAACGTCTGTTTGGTCTCGCTCCCTTCCTATCTCTCTCTCTCTCTCTCTCTCTCTCTCTCTCTCTCTCTTCCTATCGCAGTCTGTCCCTATTCGTATCCCTAGTTAGAGCTTCTATTGGGATCTCCAGCTGCGTTCATTTACATTATCGCATCTAATGATTGTCATCATCAAACAATGTTGCTCGTTAGTTTTGCAACACGACGGAAAATTTAACGCACTTTGGTGGCTCATTTGAAACGCAAACAAAAGGGCAGCCAACAGAGAGGTGCGGCGGCGCAGGCTTAATTTGGCATTGGCGCCGTCAGCCATTGTTAACCCATTGATGCTTTAGTCGTGTTACTGCATTAGACTCCCAGCGGGAAAATAGCACTCACACAAACCCCTATAAATTGCACATTTCCCTCTGGCTGTCTATGTGAGCGATTTCGTTTTTAATGCAGGCTATTTTCATTTGTTGAAAATTGGCAAGCAAATGCAGGCAATATCAAATGAAATGCCAGCATCAGATCTCCACCGTAAATTAAAATGCATTTGCCAATTTTTGTTTTTTTTTTTTGCTGCAGCCTTAAAAATTGTCAATTTGTAGGTGTGCGATAGTTTTAGCTTTTAATTTGTGAACGAAAATAATACGCATTAGCAATAAATAAGCTCAAAAAGTCAAACATTGTTGCCATTTGCCATTAATAAAATTGTAGCATACATTTTGGACGTTAAGGCTTACAAAGAAAAATGACATGAGCCAATGGAGAACTCAGATTAGTTTAAACATTTAAATTTACTGCAACAATTTTTGTTTTTATCTTTAAACATTTGTGGACTTAGTCTAGCTTAATAAATTGTCTTAAGATATTTAGTTTTTGACCATTTAATAATAAATTACAACTAAATATCCTAAAACTATTTTTTATCAGCACAAAACTAAACCAAATTTATTTATGAGAAAATATTTGTTTACATAAAGTAAAAATATAGTAGTAATAAATATAATTTTATCGATACGAATTCCAACATAAATTTTACATGAATCGGAATTCATAACGAGCTTACGGCTTTAGACGAGCTCAAGTAGCAACCTAAGTGTGGCGATAAGGGACAAATTTTGATATATGTCACAAACCCTCTAAACAACCATAGCTCAATGTCAATGCAATTAACGGCTGGCTACAGAATCCAAAGGAGAAATTATGAAATTATCATAACAAGCTTGGAAAATGCCAAGCAAGGAAAAATAAATTTCATAAATTAAAAGGAAAGAAAAAAATGGCCAAACCAGAGAACAGCATGAAACGAGAGAAGTGCAAGCCAAAAGCCTCAGGGCACATAATACCACTTAATTAGCGTTGCGTAGCAAAAACAACAACAACAACAATAACAAGAGGAACAAGAGGAACAGCAACAAGAACAGCGAGAACACAAGGATAACAACAATAACAAGCAGCCCTGCATTAAGACCAGGGAGCCAACACGAAATCGCCGCAAATCAAGAAGAAGAAAGCTCGGGAAATGTATGGGGCACCGCAGAAGTAGGAGTGAAAGCGCATGTGAGAGTGGGAAAAGGACAACGAATGTGGGTCAACTGCATAGCTCATTGTGAAAAGTTAATGCAGATGAGGATGGAGGCATATGTATATATACATGCATGCATATATTTATATATATAGAGCGAGAGAGAGAGGAAAGAGAGAGGCTAGGCAGTGGCAAGAGGAGCCACAATCACATTGTGCAGCTTTTTGGAACGTTTCGCATTTTGGTTTAAATGTCATTTGCATTTTTTTTTTTTCTAAATGAGCAGCTGCTTAATGGGTTTGTGTGTGTATGAAAGAGAGAGAGTCACTCTGTCTGTGTGTGTGTGTGTGTGTGTCACGGCTGCCATTTATTCCATCCTTCTTACTTGATTTAATTGTGCATAAATATTTTGCCATTGCCAGCTGCATATAAATTAGGAGCCAGCAGGAACAAAGCACAGCACTTATGTGTGTGCGAGTGTGTGAATGAATCTCAAATGTAATGAGATTTGTATTTTTAGTCGGGGCTTTTTTCAAAATATTTAAAAAACAAATGAGGCGTAATGAAGTTAAACAAAGACTTTTGAATAAAGAATAAGCGAGTCAGATAGATGATTGGATGGATTTTCGTTCACTAAAGTAAATCAATCTGAATTTATATTTATCACAGATTTGAAATAAGTATTCAAAGGCAAATTTATAGTATTTTTGCAAACCTTTAAATATACTATATAAATATTATTATTACTAGGTAGCATGTGCAATGCGACTTCCTCCCAAAAACTATAATAATATAAGAATAAAATCTGACATATATATGCTAGAGAAGAGTTTAAAGACATAAAGTTTTTATAGCAATTATAGTTATCGAGTTTGAAGCCAGAATTGCCAAAATAGTGACCTTAAAATTCGCTGAAAGTAGTTAATATTTATTGATCTATATTTCACTTATTGCACAATTTATTTATTTATTTAAAACCCAATAGATTTTCACAAAGTTCAGTTTATTGTTGTTTGTCATTAGCGACAATAACAAATGCCGTTTATCTAAGTTATTCTCGATTTTGGCTGCATTTGCATTATACATGCAAATAAAACACTGAAACACATTATCGCCATTTTCAAATTGCAATTAAATTACATTCTTGGTTAGCGAATTTGGCAAAATTTTCCCTGTGATATGCATTTAATTTTTAATTAGTATAAATGAATTTGATGGCATTAGTCGTTGAGTCGCAACAAATTGCACATATGCCAAATTGGTTTACATTCCCGTTGTTAATGAACTCTCCCCAAAATGTAGCAGTCCTGCAAGGCCCTTATCTGTATGCAACAAAATATATCATATAAAATGGAGGGAGATGTGTCAGCTGTCAAATGCCAAAGCTTAACAAAATTAATATTTATTTTTCTAGCATCAACCAATATCCTTTAAACATATAAACTAATATCGAACATAAATTGCAATTTGCAATCGACAAAATTACAAATTTGCGACTCTTGTGTCTTCGACAGGGGAACAGTGACAGTGTGACATTAATGCTCAATTATTTGCACAATGTACGCGAGTTAAGCTCAAAGTTTTGCATAGTCAAATTTTCTAGCATTTATATCTACAGGAAATAATTGCGCCTGTAATATGGTAATGAAATCAAAATGAGATTACGTTTTCGAATATAAATTGATGGTTTCTTTTTTTGTTGAAATTTGTGCTGTACCTTGTATCAATATGTCAAGGTATATTATATATCATTTGTATGCTTTCCCTTGCAAATTATTACAATTCAAAACTTATCATATTGTTTACAAATCAATAGCGATAACTTAGCTAAATTCATTTAAAGCAATTTCTTATTCGATTTACATGCCATTTAAGTCTTTGATTGTCTCGTTTTCTTTTTAGCATCCTTTATATTTATGATGGGCTAAGATATTCCTTGGGCAACTAATTTCTTCTTCATTTCATTCAATTTCATTTCGATTCAGCAAAAACCCTGAGGAGCCTAAGGATTTTGCCCCAGCAATATGCGGCAGATTATGATGCGTTTAAAATAACAAGTGCTTCTTTCCCCACTTATGTCTCGTCTCTTTCGCTTGGCTTAGCTGGTCAAGTTTGAACTTTGATTAAAAACTGATACGCATCGAGTCATCTAAGTAACATTGATTGTTTATTTGCCTTTTTGCTGCTGTATTTGAGTCTCAGTTGAATCGCATTTCGTTGCCTACAGCTGCAAACAGCTGCAAAAACTTCAGACCAAAGAGGCCACCGTGAAATGGGGAGTGTGGGAGAGTGTACACAAATGTTATGATACAAAATGCACAAACTTCAATTAGTGCATGCAGCTGTTGAGATGGTCTAGAACCACAACACTTGCTCGGTCCTTAGATCCGTTTTGGTAACCTGATGCATCAATTGCTGTCGATGCTGCTGCTGTTGCTGCTGTTGCTGCTGTTGCTGCTGTTGCTGCAGCATATTTTAGGCTGTGCAGCGTTTGGCATATTGACAGGCGCATAATTAACACTATTATCAACACAACGCATAGAGCAAGAGAGATACCGAGTGTGTCTATGTATGTGTGTGTGAGTGTGTGTGTGTGTGTGTGTGTGTGTGTGTGTGAGAGAGGTAGAGTGAATGGCTGCCAAATGTATTTTGGTTGGCCATTAAAATTGAACGAGCTGCCCAAACTGACCCGAGCTGACCAGAGACATAAGTTTTGATTACGCTGCTGCCTGCTCTGCATATATATGCATAAGCCTAGGGCTTTGAGTGTGCGAGTGTCTGTGTGTGTGTGTTTCTGTGTGTGGTCTCTGCATGTATTAGTGTTGATTGCATTTAGACCCATCTAAGCCATGGGCTGCATACACTGGCAACAAATCAAATTTGCGAATAATAATCATAATAATTATAAATACTACAATAAAACGAAGCGGCTAAAATAAATTTCCTACTTTCAAAACGAAAGTTTGGCAACAATTGCTGCATGCAATGGCTCGTTGGTTTTGCAACAACAACAATGTTTTAAGCATCACAAATTAGTAACTAACTAACTAAACTAACAAGCAAGCAACTTGAATTGCATAGTTCATTTTACGCTTGGCAAAGCAATTTGAAAATTGTGCGTATTATTTTGGCGCCTGAACCATGCGAAGTGTGAGTGAGTGAGTGTGTGTGAGTATGTGTGTGAGTATGTGTGTGAGTATGTGTTTTAATATGGCAATATATAATTACTGAAAGGTGTCAAACGTCAGTAACTTCAAAATTCACAACAACAATAACAACAATCATCATCATTATTATCTCCTCGTCATCTTCGCTTTCGTGTTTGTTTGCTGTGTGTTCAACTGCTGCAACTGCAACTTTTGTTGCACAAAACTTTTGGTCTGCGTGAGCTGCAACAAGATCTGCCAACACACAATTTGTCAGTTGCCATAGCCATCAAAAGTTTGTTGATTCTGTGCCACAAAATTTTATTGCGATTCTGTGAGCCAAAAGATTTTGTCGCAATTTGTTGCGATTCTGTTAACTTGTGATATTTAGGGAATTATTATTATGTCACAATTGCTATGTGTTAGATATTCTCAGCAGTGGGCTTATGTAACAATTCATTGTCTGGCATTTCATAAATTTTAATTCTGTTAATATCCTCACGGACTTGTAGGACATTATTTAATGTGATTTCGAGCTCAACATTTTAACATAATGTATTTCTTATAGTAGATTGATTGTGTTCGAGTGATCATAAAACAACCTTTAGAAATTAAAGTAAAGTCTAAGCAAATGTAACTACAATATTTTAAGTGTAGTATTGTATATAAGAGTAATGATAAGATTACAGTTTCCAAATTCATATTTAAAATGAGCATGAAGGAATTCTAGGAGTACTTTATTGATTCATTCAGTGATTTGCTAAACTAAATAACTTTCGATGTATTAAAGCTGCTAATCAAGCAATACTAAAAGTTCAAGTTATAAATCATTTGAACAACAATATATATGGTAGCATTTTCATTTTCCAAAATCTTAAAAACGTTGTCAATATACTCATTTACGCATTTTATTTTTAACTCGATAACATAATTTATGCCAAAATTTTGCATTTTAAATACTCTATATGTGCCTGACTTCAACTAATACTAATCCAATCGTTTCGAATCTTTTTATCTTTCTAGGTAAGTTCATGTACAGTATAGAATACCGTAACGATAAATGTTGTAAGTTCGGATCGAAGTATTCATTTGCATAACCAACAGCGTACGAGAAGCAAAACCATAAGCCTGAAATTCCGCAGCGTTTTGCATATTTGTTGTAAATTAAAAATAGAATAAGCCATGCAGCTGAAAAATCTATTGTAAAAAATGCACTTCTATATGAAATCGACGAAGCCGACTGAGGGAGGCGAAGTTGAGAGTAGGGAAACATGGAAATACCATCATATGCCAGCGTCAGCCATTTAATAAATATTTTATGTCTCTCATTTTGTAGTTATAGTTGCTATTGCAGGCACACATTTTCCAAGATTTTTTAAGCCCTAACTCGTATGCAAACCCGTAAAATGTATATTTACTTCAATTTTTATGTTTTGTTGTTTTACATTTTATACACGAGAAATGTGTTTTGTGTGTCGGCGCATTTTATAAATTAAATAGTAGTCGCAGTCGATTTAGACAGACATTTACCCACCACCCCCAACCGACCACGCGAATCGTGCGTGTTAGCCAGACATAAAAATTGCGGCTATAACCGGTTTAACCGTTATAACTGTAATTGTTGTGGCCGCCATTTTTCGTGCCGTTCCGTTAGGGTTTTAGTCGCGACAACGAAACGCTGCAGGAAATCAAAGTTTATGACATTCACTCGCCATAACTTTCAGCAACATTTTACGCTATCCGCCAGATTACATTGCGCCGGCAAAATGATATGGGAATTTTAAGTGGTATTTCTCCCTCCCTCGTTTATACTCATCTTTATGTAGTGAAAAAGGTTTTCGAGTATAAGGTCAATCCAATTTCATTGACTATACATATTCTATAATAGAAGTGTCGAAATATATGATTTAATCTAGACGTATTGAATATTATTCTGCCAAAAAACAACATTTTTATAATTCCAGATCCCTCAGATCTCTCAAGCATTGTAATTACTAACTATTTGGTTTAACTTGAAATGCTGTTGAACATTACCAACAATAAAAGAAGAGAAAATACAGCAAATTTCACTTAACTTTATAACCCCCAGACTTATCATGGAATTATGTCATAGTGAAAACTGCGCTTGCCCCTCTCCAATCGGTTTCACCTTGACCTTTTCAACAAACACTCCCCCAAGTAAATTAATACTTGTTCTGTTCATTTGCGTGCACACCACATGCGCACCACAATCATCATAAAAACCACCGTGCGCAACCTTTATGACAATCACAAACGCCCCTGGAGCTGATTTGGCCATGCTACTCCCCATCTCTCGTCCCTTCCATGCCAAGCTTGTCAGCTGACACTCATAAAACCAAATAGAGAACAGAAAGCATTTCAATATTCATCGATTAACTGTCACATTATCTGGCCAGCATTTTTCAAGCTACGTTAACTGCCCCGCTAGACACTTTTCACAACCAACTAGCATACCCGCCCACCCCGACCCACCTTTTGGCCATAAATGTCAAAACTTATCAAATGCGTCGCTATATAAATCAGCAGACAACTTGCTGCAAACTGAACACTAAACTGGCTACTGTCAATCAAAGAACTGGGTGTTGATTACAACTGGCACACTTCATCACTTACCACCCCATCACTCCCTCCTGGGTTGCCTGACTAGTGGCTTAGTAAGTGTTAGGGAAATATTAAAAACAATTTAACCAGCTCGAAAAGTTGACTGAACCAGTGCCAAAAAGCAGGTGAAAATGTCAACGACAATTGCCAACACCAGGTGGCGCTTTGTGTCAAAACAACAACAAAACAAACAAGACTCGAGGCAAGGCAACTAACAATGAGAACAACCGACACATTTGCATAAATTTCAAGCAACCCGCAGCGGGGCAAAAGTTGCTCGCCAAGCGCTGAAAGTGATTTACATCAACACCACAAAACAGAACGCCACCCACAGCCGCCCACCCACAGCAGCAGCACCACCACCACCACCACCACCCCTCTTAGCATTTGTGTGCCTTGTTTGTTGCTTAAGTTCTGTTTAACTTTTCATAAACTTGCAGCACGCTTCGCCGCGCTACTTTCTGTTTGCCCCCCCCCCCCACATTCACCTCCACTCTCTCACAGTAGGCGAACGTTCGCACTTTGCAGGTTTTTAGTTACTTTTTTGAGGCGGGGGGAATGGATTTGGAGGTTTTTATTAACCACATTAGTTGATTTTTGTCACGCGAAACTTTTTTCTTTTGCCGGCTATAAATGTGATTTATGGCCAAATTTTTACACACACTCACTTGCAGGTAACGTTTGTTCGAGTTGTTGCTGGGATTTATTACCGTTATTGTTGTTGCATATTTTAACAATTTATTTATTTAGCATCAAGGCGTGTTTTTATTTAGACTCACGCATTGCCTGCCCCTATATATATATATATATATATATTTATGTATTTTTACGAGTGCTTGGAACTATTTAGCTGGTGTCGCTGTTGCCACGCCCTCACTTAAGCCACCGCCTGCCCTTGCATTTAGTTATTGTAATTGCAGGTGCTTGATGATGAGTGAAGAGGGCTGGAGAGGGAGGGAGGGGATGGAGAGTGGTTTTGTTTGGGCAAGTGTGCGTGTACTTGATTTAATGGTCCGGGCTGCTTTTTATTTATTTATATTGCTTGAATTTAGTCAACAATTTGTTTGATTTGATTGCTCTGCGTGTGGTGCGGGAAGGGGTGTGGTGAGTGTTCGCTGGTAATTGGAGAGCAAACACTGAGCTAAATAAAAGGACATCTCTGTTGAACTACTTATGGACATATTTATTCAGCCGTACGTTAAAGCGTTTTAGTTTAGTTGCGAAAACATAAGAAAATGTAATATTTTCTTTGGGGTTATTTCGAGTGTTTCCGATGAAATGTAAAATAAATATAGCCAAAAAAATCAACAAATAATACAATACAAAGCAGGTACATTGATTTGTATTCAATTTTTATGTTACAGTTTTTGAACTGAGAATATGAATGTAAAATATGTAGTTAACTTTAAGCATTTTTACATTGTATCCAATAGTATCATAAATTCAATTGCTTTTTATTGGCCTATTTCTCGGGAACATCATTAATTCGAATCCAGAGTCTTTCCTAAATGTTCCTCAACTTTATTTCGCCATCAATTACGTGACTTTCGTACTTAATTGCTATGCAATTGGCTACTACTACTGCTACCTTTCCCTCCCATTACCATATTGCCAGTGGTTAATTGTTATCTCCCCCATCCCTTTGATGGCCACACCCTTAGCTTATTCATTTGGTTTACCAATTTAATTGGCTTTTAATTGTTGTTGTTTTTGCGACTACCTGCTTGGCTACGTGCTCAGCATACATATATCCATTTCAATTGTTGGCTTAATAAAGGTTTTTGAAACCAACTCGAAATGAATAATTACTAATTTAAAAACAAATCAAGCGAATACTTTCAATTGTGTCCTTCTTTGGCCTTGTCCTTGCTCGACACTCTCTCTCTCTCTTTCTGCATCTCTGTGGCTTTTGTTAGGCACATTAATTGGTCGTAAATTAGTTACTCTACGCAAATTAAATACTCGGACCTCCTTATACATCCTGTCAAAGTTTACCGAGTGACAGGCACGCGGACATTGCCACAGTCGCAATTTGCATATAGGGAAAGGGACGACGACAAGGACGTTGACAGTTTTCAATTTTGCCTACGTTAGTCGCTTTGACTGGCTGATAGGCATCTGGGCTTTAAGAAGGTTCTTTTGCCAAGGACATGGCAGCTGTCTACAACATTTTATGCGGGTGTATATAGTGTGTCTTGTAGTGTGTGTAGTGCTAAACAAATAGCAGCAAATGCGCAAAGCGGCAAAAATCGATAACCTGATTTTTCCAACGACAAACAAAAGGCAACAGCAACAAGGAAAACAAAAACGACAAACGACAAACGACAGGCGACAGACGACAGGCGCAACCGACTCACGTTTCCTATGGCTGTCAACGTTTTGGCCGTCCCTCATGACGTGTAGTCCCTCTGTGCATATGTGTGTGCCTGTGTGCCTGTCTGTGTGTGTTCATGTGTGTGTGTGTGTGCATGCGACACCGCCCACAGGAGTAGGCAACAATTTTTTTTACCTAGCCACCGCCGCACATTAATTTTTAATGCATGGCTCGTTACATTGCAAGCCAAGTGTGTGCTTATGTGTGAGTGTGTGTGTGTGTGTGTGTGTAGTACATAATAAGTGGCATATAGAAGTGGCAACTGTGACTGCAACACGCGTGCCATTTGTGCTGTCATTTTGTCTATGTGCCGTTTAAGGCCAGACCCCGGCAAAACCCATTAAATAAAAACGCAGAGGAAATTCTAAATGAAATTAAGTCCACACATATACATATATACTATATCTATTATACACATACGTGAATATGACAGTGCGGTTTATGTGGCACCTACACCACCCACAGCTTTACAGAAAATGGCTGTCTGCTCCATTCAGCACTCGTCTGGTTGCCATGCTCAGTGCGGTGGCTTTTAAATTGGCCGCCAAATGGCCGAAAAGTCAACTAATTGCAGCTCTGGGTTGACCATTTGTGAGCTCGCCATACGGTTAGGTTATTAAATATGGCAAATAGAATACGTTTATACATTTATGTATATAAATGATGAACTAGCAAACAATTCAAATAATACTTAGCTTAGTAGAGTGCTATAAAAGTAAATCATATTTGAACAATATAATGATCTCCAAAGAAGATCTTTATTGTTCCGATTTATTATTCAATTCGATTGAGGAATTTAATATTTGAAATGCAATGTACATGCAAGCAGTGCATTTATTTGTAATCTATTATGAACTGCTTGCCATTTAAAACTGAGCTAATCTCATTGGATTAAAGATCAGCTCAACAATTTTCAAGAATTGAAAATATTTTCTCTTTATTTGCACCAGCTACCTTAGCAGCTGAACGTTGAATTCACCTACATTGGAAAATATGTGAAAAATGCGTGTTTTCCATGAGCGGTGCATCATTTGGACTGCATTAAGTTTACGAGTTATGTGCACTAAAATACCAAAGACTGTAAAACATGACTTTGTCAGCAAGTTGTAAAGAAAAGTTTCTTGGAGCTTGGAGCGACGACAGCGCAATTCAATGGCGCCCAAGCTATGAAATATGCGGCAAAGTTGAGGCGTAAATAGAAACTATAGCAAAAACACGAGTTAAATCAATGCCACAACTTTCACACAGTCTCTCTCTCTCTCTCTTTCTCTCGCCCTCTCTCTTTCTTTCGCACACTGTTGTGAGTCATATGCGTCGTGCTTGTCTTGCCGCACGTTCCAACTGCAAATAGCGGAGTAACGACCAAAATTAAAAAGCAATATACAAACAGCAATCACGCACAGAGTTATAAAGAAATAGAACAAAGAAGTGGGTAGGCAAAGTAAAGCCCAAACTCAAATTAAAGAAAGCGCTGACCAAATTTTCCCATATGTACGTCAGTGTGTGTGTGTGTGTGTGTGGGTGGGTGTGTATGTGTGGGTGTGTCAGCGCCTAAAAGTAGGCATCAAAAGCACACGCGTGCGGTCATTAAGTAATTTGCTATAATGGTCACCCAGCCAGTAGCAGCAACAGTAGCAGCAGCAGCGATTGCCGAGTGCCGAATGGCATTTGGTGGCAGCCAAAATTGGTTGAGTGGTGCAGAGTTCTGTGTTATGTTGCCCATCGGCGTGCCTAATGAGCCACGCAATGCTGCACGAAAAGTGCGCTAATGTTTTTTTGTTTTGTGGCATTATTTTTGTTTACAAGTCGCACACAACCACCCACTCTCCACTCTCCACTGTCCACTCTCCACTCTCCACTGTTTACTGTCGCCATGTGTCATTCATTAACGGCTTGCCTGAAGAATGGCTCTGGATGGGTCCGCCGTACTTAATTTGGCCTGCGCCTTGGCGTCCGTCTACAAATATTTGTATTTGCGCTGCACTCTCGTTTTTTATTTAAATTGATAGACGGTGAAAACGGCTCTAATGAGGGTAGACAGAGGACGGGGAACGGTAAGAGCAGTGTTGGGGATGCTTACACTGAAGTCGTTACAACTAGGCATACTTAATTGATTGCTTTTCAGCAGTCGCATTGAAGAGTTTAGCTGACTGCGTAATTGATATTTAATTAAAGCACAGCTGAAGTTGTTGCCGAGTCACTGGCGAGTGGACACTCGAAAATCGGATAAGTGCCTCTAAGACAGCCAACTGGAGCACTGGGTGCTTGGCCACTGAATTACTGAGTTAAAAGTATCAGAGAACTAGTCAATTTGCTTTCTAAGAAGTGTGACTTAATTTAAAGTGAATAGTTTTCATTTTAAGTTCTAATTAATTTGTATAATTATACAGCACGTTTAAATTTCATTCATTCATCATATAGATAAAGCAGAACCAACAACTTTAAGTAAGCAGCTGCTTGCTCTGTATGCAAATAGTTGCAAAATTAATGATGCATTAAGTAGTGCATTCTATAAATGATTTTCGCTTGCCAGCAGTTTCAACAAGACTCCCTGAGCAAATGTCAAGTATTCCAAGCACCGACCATCGAGAAGTGATTTCCTTGTTTCATTCGCTTCTTATTTAATAATGAAAATTACGTACTTTTTATTTCTTTTTTATTCGGTTCCATTATTTACCCATTGTGTTTGTTGACTTACTTATTTAATGAGTGCTGAGACGAGAACTGTAATCGTTAAGAAAATGTGACCTCAATTTCTGTCTCTCTCTCTCTCTCTCTCTCCCATTGTTTCTCTTTCTCTGTTTGTTGAGCCATGTAAATACACGTTTGATATATGGACTATATAAATTGGAAGCGGAATCGAGCAGTAAGGCAAGGCAGGTAGTCAATCCTATAGAGTGAGTGAAACCAAATCAGAGGACCGCATCATTTACATGAACAGGACATTTAAGTAAAATATTGCCGACGTTGTGGGTAGCTGTGAGTGCGATAAGCGCGGGTTCAAAGAACGCTGCAAATTACCCGAAAAAAGCTGCTCTTTCCCCACAAAAGCAAACTTAGTTCACAAAAGAAGCAAGGAGCCAGCTACATGGTTGGCGGGGGGGGAGGGGCTGAAAAGGGCATGCACATAAAAATGCTCAAAATGAAGCCATAAATGCGCAATCACGAAATTACAAAGTAGCGCGAGATATCCAGTGGTAGAGAATTGGGGATGAGGTAGAGGTTGAGTGAGTGTGGCATAGCTTGAAAGTGTTTATTTATGCAGTTTTTTTTTTTTTTTTTTTTTTTGATTTTATTTTGTTATACCGAACATTGCGCGCCAAAGAGCAGTCAAATTTAATTGGCTTGCAAATTGCCCAGCCAAAGTTGGCGCACTTAAGAAAGGGAGAGAGAGAGAGGCGCCTTCCTCCTAACTCCCCACTACCCCCGTTGCCGAGACTCGTGTCCTTTTGGCATTTCATAACAAATTGCTTCAAATTGGGGCTGTGTGTGTTAGTGTGTTTTTGTGTGTATTGTCTTCACGCAGATTCTGGCAAAGTTGCCGTTAAAACCGCCGCCCATTAAAACTATTTGCCGTAACAAACAAGTTGCCCCAAAGCGTGTCCATCCATGGGCGAAGGCAGGGTGGCGCTGGTGTGAATTCATGCCAAAAGTTGTGCCAAAAATAAAAGTGAGAATGGGAAAAAGTTGTGCGTAAAGATTTTTGGGGTGTACTGTGCGCTCTACTAAAACTTTCGATTGTCTCAACATTGTTTTTGCACCATACTATTTGCACAACTATTAGAAAGTCAATTAGTTTTCTTTTTCTTGTATGTTGTGTGTTGTGTGTTGTGTGTGTTTCATGCATTCATGTGCCTGTCTGTGTCTGTCTGTGAGTGTTTTCGGTTTGAATAGCTTTTTAAATGCCTGAAATGGTCATAACAAATATGTATACATATATATATATATATAGAGAGAATCCTGGCAACGTCTGGCCCAGTCGATTGAATTACCTTTTGCTCCTGAAATTCAATTAAAGAGCCGGTCCACGCCCACATTACATTGACGTATGGCACACCTGAAAGCTGCCAACAGAAAGCACGTATTTTGTAGACTTTTTTTTTTTTGTTTTGTTCTATTTTTGTCGGCTACAAAAATTATTGTGCTTTGTCAAACTCTGCTCTGTTTACCGCATTTCAAATAGTGCAAGCCTTTTCAAATTAATTTTATTTATTCATATTTCAATTCGTTTTTCTTGACAATGTTTTTTAAATTGGCAGAAAAAAGGCTTTAGAAGTTATAAAATAAAGAAAATGTCAAGAACGGGTAAACGATTTCCTACTTAAAAAGTCTCCTCAAGCATTTTTCTATGCAAGCAATAAAAAAAAGAGAGCATATTTTAATGCATAAACATTCAATTCGTATAACTTGTTACCACTAGAAGAAACTCGCATTAAGCGCTAATAGAAACTAAATGGTCATTAAAATTTCTCACAACTACATTTTGCCTTTATAACTCCATTAACAACATGCTTGAATTCAATCTTCAAAGCCCATAAAACTTCAGTAAGCCAAATTAAAATACAATCTCAATAATTATTACAGCTTTGGGCCACACTCAAAAGAAACACTTCTTCAATTAGCCGAAAGGTGAAACAATGAAATGCAGTTGAAGAACTTTTTGTAGTTAGTACACTTGAAATTTGAAATGGTAATGGAAATGGAAATGGAAATGGATACGAAATGAGAATTGTACTAGTTGGCGTTGGTTTCGTGGTAGTCGTAGTCTTCTTTGTATCATAATTATAAATCAACTAGCTACCTACCACCTACCTTCCAACTTGCTGCTGCTGCTGCTGGTAACTACAACAACTAATCCACTCAGGCGAAAACAGTAGAAAACAACATTAAGGGACTCTGAAGTTGTTGTTGGTATGCGACCCAATTGCAACAAGTAAGCGAGAAGCGACTATAGGGGTAGAAAAAAAAAACGTTAGGGTTGCCGCCGTGGCTGTTTGTTATACGGTAGGACAAGGCAGCAGGGAGTTGACTCACTTTCGTGTAATGTTGGGGCGGGAAGAGGGCGGAGTTCCCCAGTGTATGACATCAGCTATAATTTCCATTACGAGTCGAGCGCTGAAAATCGTACACCTGGGAGCTTATTAAGTCAAGACCCGCTCGCTCGCAACTGGGCAAATGTTGTAATGTAATGCGCAAATTAAATGAAATAAAAAATGTTCAACTCTAGGGGTGGTGGACAATGGGCGGGCGACTGGCGACTGGCGACTGGTGTGGCTAACAAATTACAAGGGCATGCAAAAGAGAGAGAGAGCGAAGCCGCGCGAGACTGTAAAGCGAGTAACTTGTTGATATTTCTTCAACGAAAGAGTTAGCAGCACTGATCCGTAAAACTAACCCCAAACAGTGGCCTTCAACTTGAGGCATTTGCTCCAGCATAACTCAACTCATACAGTGCACACATGCAGACATACTTATTATCATTTATAGGCCATATAATGCGCACTCGGCTCCGATAAATGTGATGTGTTTCTGCTTCTTGCTTGTGCATCGCAAATTGCGCACTGGACGCCTATTTGCATAAATCACTTGAGAGAAGGGGCAAATGGGCAAAGGCAAGCGAGCATTAAATTATATGTTGTGGCATTTGTTGCAAACGGATTGGAGTGCTGTGAGGGGGCAATAGAGTCAATTCATGTGACTGTAAATGTGACTGGTCACACTGTGCCAACTGTCAGCTGTTGTTAGGCGTAACGGTGAAGATGGGGCGAGGCTTGTCAACTTGAATCAAAAAGTATTGCGTACTTTAGCGCGCGTGAAATTACATAATTTTTTTTGCATTGCTCCTGTTGCTTTTTCGCTTTTTTGCTTTTTTGCTTTTTCGCTTTTTGGTATTGTTGTGTGTTTTCAATTTCGCTTTTAATAACGTGAGCCAAAGTGAGGGCTGGAAGGTTGATGGGGGGGTGGGGGGCAAGGAGCAGGGAGGAAGGAGGAGGGAGCAGGAGGCCGGGTTCAGATTTCAGCGCTTATTTGGTTTCTGATTATTATTTTATACGCTGTGTGAGTTCACTGTGAGTGGGGAGTGCTGTGTGGATAGTGGATACTGGAGAGTTGAGAATAACGAAACACGGAGAGCGGAGAGTTGGCAACGCGTCACGCGCCTCAAAGTATGCACCATGATATTTGCCTTTTTATCGCTGCGTGCCCAAGTTTGCCAAGTGCTTACTGTGTGTGTGTGTGTGTGTGTGCGCGCGTATATGTGTGTGAGTGAGTGTGTGTGGCTGTGTGTATTATTATTTCAGTTCTGCAATCTTTTGCCACGTTTCGTATTCGTTGCTGTTGGTTTTTATGCTTTTATTTTGCGTCTGCCGCTGCGCCATTCATCAATAATTCACATAGATTTCTTTTGCTTTTTTGTTGCTCATTTTGGTGCCGCTGCTGCTGCTGCCGCTGCTGCTGCTGCTGCTGCTTCTGCTGCTTCCCACAGCAGCTGCTCCTCAGTGCTGTTGTTGCCATTGTTGTTTTGTATGTTTGCTCTTTGGCGGCTTCGTTTCGCTTCTCGCAATTCTCGCATGTAAACAATTGACAGAACTCCGATGGGAACAAATGCTAAAAATGCCACTTTGTTAGGTTATGGCCGAACATCTAAGAGACAGCTCAGTAATGCCATACGGTCAATCGGCGAGAAATTGAGCTTCTGAATATTTAAAGCAAATGATTTTTACCACTTCTTCCAGCACTCAACTCTCTCAAGACTTTCTCTCAATTCAACTGTGTTGAAGTACAGTTTGTACCTTAAAGTGTTGCGTTCATGCGGCTCATTCAACTCGTCGAATGTTAACACTAGTTTTTGTATAATGCTGTCGGTACTCGAATGGATTTTCGATTTGAAGTACAGTCTGCAATTGGGCATGCCAACTTGTCAAGTGGCTTTTCATTAATTGCAACTGCTGTGCGCAGGGCTGTCTCAATTTAAATTGCCAACACTTAAAGTTACTGTAAACCACACTGAACACGCCCAACACAAGGGCTACACTTTTTTCCGCCTTTTACGCCCAACAACCATTTCTATGCCGAATGGATATTGTTGTTGTTGTTGTCGTTGTTGTTGCTCCTGGCATTGATATGACAACACTGCAGCAGACATTTGAAAAAAGAAGAGGAAAAAAAAAGGCGGAAAACAGAAGAGAAAAGCATTCACTCATGCGTTGCCATGTTGTGTTCCCTATTTCCCTCTATAGTAACTTTCCTGTGCACACTTGTTATATAAAGGTATCTTGTATCTCTTGTATCTCTCTGTGTGTGTTCGTTTGTCGGCTGGATATCACATGCTGATTTGATTGGATTTGATTTAATTTTCCAATTGAAAACACTTGATCATGTTTCCCAATGCTAGAACAACACAGAGCTGCTCTCCTGCGTCGTAGTTATTACATTCTTTTCTGTTCAGTACACACAAGACTGAAGGATACACATACAAGATGCATGTGATATGACACGATTGTTGTGTCTTATTATGCGACACAGATTCCCTGCCATACAAGCCAAATTGGCACTGGAAGCTTTATGTGTTTGTATTTGTGAGCCGACAACAACAATTGCAAAATGATTTACGCGCCTCACAGAACAGAACAGATAACAAAAGAGGGAAATGAAATCACTTCAAGTGTTTAGCTTGTTATGAAAACTTCGCAAACTTAAGCGATTGTTGTAATCTTTTTTTCTTTAATTTTAAGTCTAAAGAACATATAAACTGAGGACTTGACTTTTAGTTGAAACGTTGACTAAACATCAAGAAAAAATTTAAAGATTTTGCTTGCAAGCTGAACAAACTGTTCAGTTCTTCATAATAAGATAGCCCTTGGTATTTAACGCCTATATAGATTCAAATCCGAAAGTATTTAAAACATAAACATGTATTTTTGTATAAGTAGAACTTACCGGAATGGGGACCAGTTAAAGATCATGAGAAATTCGAGCATTTTAACTTCGAGCACTTAAAGCATTGATCGTTAATCTAAACTTTGTAATCCCATAATTAAAAACATCTCAACTTAATTTTTCCCTGTCTCCTCTCTCTCTCTCTCTGTTTTGCAGCAACTCTTTCGTTCACAGAATCAGGGCTTTGTGGCTGCGGTCGCTGCCACATCGGCGGCAAGTGCAGCGGCCGCGGCCGGTGCCGCACCACCTGGTGCACCCAATGGCACAATGCAGGCGTCGCAACAGCAACAGCAGCAGCAACAGATGCAAATGGCGGCCGTTTCGCAACAGTTTTTGGCTGCACAACAGGCACAACAGAATGCAGCATATGCGGCACAGCAGGCAGCGCCGTATGTCATGAATCCCGGACAAGAGGCGGCGCCGTATCTGAACATGATTGCTGCCACTCAAATGCCGCAGTATTACGGCGTTGCGCCCTGGGGCGTCTACCCGGGCAATCTGATACCCCAGCAGGGCACACAGCCCCGACGCCCACTGACGCCCTCGCAGCAGGGCGCCGAGAATCAGCCGTATCAGGTGAGCACAAATCGGGAAAGGGATTACGTACGAAATATAGGGGACATCAGCAGTTCTGTATATAGTATATATAAAAATCTGCGGGGGGGCTGTAAAAATCAGTGTAAATTCTTGTACACATTTAACGCATTTAATGTTGGAGTTTTATATATATATATTTAAATATATTTTATATATATTTATATATATTTGTATAGTTAACCTACAACTTAACCTAAAACGTTGTATTTTTCTCTCTTTTCTTTTTCTACATCAAATAAAAACAAAAACCAAATGCTTCATAACTACCAAAAAATACAAAAACCAAATCAAATGCTAACCCCTGTAAAAACAAAAAAAAAAAAATCAAATGCAAATTGTGTAAAAAAAAAATCAAATCTGAAATCTGAAATCTGAAATCCAAGGTCATACCGGCCTTCTTCGATCAGAGCGGCTCGCTCGTGATGGGACCACGCACCGGCACGCCCATGCGTCTGGTTAGCCCCGCCCCCGTGTTGGCGGTGCCACCGGGCGCAGCACGCGCCGGTCCGCCGCCGCCACAGGGTCCACAACTGTATCCACCACAGCCGCAGACGGCCCAACAGAATCTCTACTCACAGCAGAACGGATCCAGTGTTGGAGGTAAGCCAAATTGCATACATAACCCTCATAATACCCATACACTAAACCCCAACTGTAATTAGCCTGTAAAGTGTGTCACATACCCATCTATATATATATGTATATAAATATATATATATATAAATATGCATATAAGCACTGTCTAACTCTGGGCATGGCCATTAATCTATCTAACATTCCATAGCATTACCGTAAATATATTCAGCAACAACAACAACAGCAATTACAACCCAAAACAATACCACCAAGACAACAGCCTCGAAATCCATTTTGTGTATATCACAGCAATTATAATAATGTTATACAGACTTTCACTTGACGCATTCGGTGCTTGTGGCATGACACCATCCCACTTCCAACATGTCAGCATATTATTCAGCCATAACAAAGTAATGCAATTTATAATCTCAAATTCCATTTCTATTATATGTTGCGTGTCTGCATTTGCGCTACAATTGCAATTGTGAGGCACATCAGCTAGGTACTACATAACAAAATAGAGTAAGTTAGTCGAAATTTACAATTTAGAAATGCATTAGTATATGTATATATTATTTATGCATAAAGTATAGTATAAAATTACAGTGTAGAACAGCAGAACAAATTTAATTGCAACACTCAATTATTTTAATAATAATTTAAATTTAGACAAACGACTGCAGGTTATAAGTTCTACTCAACCAGTGTTAGGTAACACTGCGTTGGAGGGCATGACAAACAGTTTGTGTTGTTCCACACTCACACACACATACACATCACACACACACACACATCTATAACAAATAAGCGGAACACCAACTGTTTTGTTGTCCCCACACACACACCCAGCAAATAAACGAACACCAAATGTTTTTGTCAGTACATTTTCTTAGTTTTCATAAATATCTAATGCATAAAAAAATAACGGAAAGAAAAACAATAACAATAACAACAACAAAATCAACAAAAAACAAACTGAAAACTGAAAATCAACTGAAAAGCATGCAAGCACACAAAATATTCGTATTTCACAAATGTTGCAACAACGTTGTTGTTATCCTTGCCATGCAACTAACTCTGTCAGCCGTCGACTGGATCATGCAATATGACTATAAGTGTGTTTGCGTGTGTGTGTGTGTGTATTTGTGTGTGCGGATTAGTTGACTTTGCTGAAAAGTGCCAAAACGAAGCTCTGCACTTCACTAGTAAGACAACCCTTCATATATCCTATATTTTATGATCCCCATACAAGAAAACCGAGCCATATGCAGTGTTATTTAATATTATTGATTATTAATATTTATGGTTATTAACAAGCAGCATTTATATAATTTGTAGAGACTTAAGTCTATTAGAACAATATATTTAATATGGTAATTAGAAAGTAACATAAAACTTAAAATGTCTGAAATTAAAACTTGACAGCGCTCTGAGGAAGTTCCTGCCTGTGGCATTTTCCAAGTTAGTCTCAAAAACTTAATTCAAGCATCATCTATCCACGCACAACACTGTTATATATATGTATATATATATATATATGTATATATGTATATATGTATATATGTATGTGTGTAATTTTTGGTTTTTGTGTGAGTCGAGTGTATTTTCTGTTTAGTTTTCGAGCTCAAAAATAGCAGTTGCAATATGAGCTAAAGGAATTGTGTTTGTTGGGCAGGAGTGTGGCTGTGGGGAAGAGGGGTGGGGGGAGCTGGTAACCAGAAGCTCGAAGCTTGGCAATTCAAAACGTTGATGGCTTTTACAAAGAGCTGTATTTGTATTTGTGTTGTTATTATTGTTGTTGTTGTTGTTGTTGTTATTGTTGCTGCTCCTGCTGGCAATTGCTGTAAATTTATAGAATTTCAAATTATAATTAATAACGGCAGTCAGGCAATGAAAGTTTACACTTTCGACGGAGTTTCCTTGTATATAGCCCACCCCTTGAATACCCCCACTCAACGCCCTCCTCCCTGACTGCGATGGCATTTTCTATTATTCGAAAGCTGCTGAAATTGTTGCGGAGCGCATTGAAAAGTTTTAATTTTGTAGCTATAAAATAGTTGTTCAGCTTTCGCTGCTGGTAAATTGTTGCCCGGAATTATGGCGCCCACAATTTAAACTGTGTTATTTATTTGTCGATCTGCTGGTGTATATAAGCGTCGAAATTTAGGCGCTTATTGAATTGCTTGTCCGAAGCGCGAGTATATTACGACCCGAAGTAAAAATCAAATTGACCACATGTAATGCCGTTTAATGGACGAAAATTTCGTATTCCCAATTTCCAATTTCCAATGGCCATTTCTCACTTCTCACAGTCACCGTCGGCCATTTGCATGGGCATCGCATATTCGACATTTTGCTCAGTTAACTCACTTAACACGGTAATGGCTCAACTTTCACATTATTTCGTTAATTAATTTCCCTTCGTATGGCATTTTAATGAGAATTTCTTCTCGCTTTTCCGCTGACTCATTGCACTCCTGGTATATGACTGCAAATTCCATTATGGTATATTGGTATATGGAGAACAGCATGCCGTGTTGCAATTGCATTTTATGGAATTCGGTTAATGATAAAATTGATCAATTGATATTTTTATCCAGTTGGGACTCGAAACTCGGTTTGGTTGAACTGTTTTTTAAAGTTCGCCATATTTGTTTTTTATGATCATTAAATGCAAGCAGAAAGAGCAAAAGTGTGTCACATGTGCATCATATTTTCACTGCTACCATCCACATACATACATATGTGTGCACATATACGAAGCCCACTCAAGCATCTCTCTTTGGGGCCTGACAATCAGTCAAAAATCAATTAAGTGCATTTGTCATTACGCCCATCTTGACATTCAAACGATGGCAATTCACAAGCCACGGCCGTTTGTGCTACAGCTGATTGCGAATTGCTTCTTGGCGTGTGGTTCGAGCATTGTGCCTGCTCTTCAACAGATGCAACCCACATAGACTATCACTATCAGAGACGCACACGACACAGAAACAGACCCAGAAACAGACACAGAAACAGACACAGACACAGACAAGTTGATGCACAAGTCAATTGCAATTAGCACTAACGCAAGTGAGTCGCTTCTCATTTGGGCAGCAATCCATCCTCCCTATAAATGGTAGTTTCGCTTACTGGCATCCATAGTCACAGCTCATTACTGAAGCAGTGCAATCGATGCGCCAAGACAACAATTGAAAGCCTGCCTGCCCCTTCAATCGAGCACAAGTCACAGTAGCCGCCCATACAGCTCTGGCCACAGAGTCACGTCCTGGCTTGGCTGTTCCTGGGTCTCTACTGTGTCTGCATGCAATGTCAAAAAGCTTTTTAATGGAGATTATATTGTTTTAAGTGGCTGGGCAAGCAGAATCAACCGCCGCTCTTCTCTTCAGCCTCACCACTGGGAGAGGCCTGTGCCCAGACAAGCTGCAATTACAAACGCTAATACGCACATGGGGGAACAGTGTGTATGTGTGTGTGTATGTGTGTATGTGTGTGTGTGTGTGTGTGTGCGTGTGTGTGTGTGTGAAACTCGCACAGCTTGACTTTGCAACCGCCAAACCATTTCACCATGCCACAAAATAGTGATTGGGTGGGATGGTTGAGGGGCACGGGTCCAACAGCTCGGCTCTCTGTCTGCCAGTCAAGAAGGATTTTGCTTTTGCCTTTTGTCTTGCCATGCCCACAAATTGTTATGTACACCTTTCACATGTTGGCAACATGTGATTGCATTTGGGGGAAAGTGAAAGCAAGCCAAACAACAACAACAACAACAACAACAACAGCAACATCTACAAAAGGCCCAAAGCCAACACCAAAACCACTATACATACACATAAGCTTCATCTCTCCCTCACTCTCTCTCTCACTCTCTCTCTCTCTCTCTCTCTCACACTCTCTCTCTCTCTTCTCTCTCTCTCTCTCTCTCTCTCTCTCTCTCTCTCTATGTTATACAGGGCGCATATTGTTGTTATCCTTCTTGTTGTGTTCAGTGCAGACGTCTGCTGCTGGCTTTTGTGCAAATGAATTCGTTTATTTTGTAAAATGTCAATTGCTGTTGGGCTACAGACGAATAGCAGCAGCAGCAGCAGCAGCAGCAGCAGCAGTATCTGGGATTTAGGGTGGAGAGTGGGTGTTTGCAGCAGCAGCAATGACAGCTTCTGAGTAATTTTGTGCCTCATGCAATGGCACTACCAGCAGCAACTTGCTTGACACTTACCTCAAAGGCACAACAGCTACTGTGTGTGTATGTGTGTGTGTGTGTGTGTGTGAGGGGGCAAAATCCAGGCAATTGTTGCATTTTGCGCTTAATAAAATTCCCAATGACGTGTACAACGTGGCGTATGCGTAACGATATTAAATGGGCGACACGCTTTAAACCCAATTAGTTAGCCAAAAACGTTCGATGAAGTCAAAGCGTTTCATAAGCATCAAATCTGTATAAATGCTCGATGCAATTCCTATTATTTAAAATTAATCCGATGAAGTAAGATTGTCGCTTGCATCAGGATTATATTTATGTAAATATGTGTGCATAATGATTTGATTTTAATCTATATTTAAGATATGTAAATATAAATGGAATATTAGCATGCCTTAGATAAAATTCCTTTGAAGCCTAACCAGCTGAGCGTAAGATATGGATGAATATATAAAATATATATGCAGCAGAAGATGCTGCAACTGTAGTGGCATAAATTCAGAAATACGGCACACACACACACACACACACACACTTGTGAGCATTAAAAATCTTATGTGAGGTGCATCTTAAAGATACAAAGATATCTCTCAAGTATCACTCAAATTGCTGGCTTGCCTCACAGCGCTCATCACACGCACACCCCCCACAACCACACAACCACACACACCCCCCACAACCACACACACACACACACACACACACACGTGCCATATTGCATTTATTTTGAAAGCTTTATTTTTATGGTCGCTGGTTCTCAAACACTAATTATATTTTTGTGTAGGACTCTTAAAAATGAGTCTGCGTTTGTTGTAATTTTCTCATTGCCCACTTGAGGACGTTTACAAATTTGCCAGCTTCTACTTATTTTGAAATAGTTTCCGAGCATTTAAATAACTTGAACATTTTATTTAATGCGTTTTCTTTGTTAGTGTGTGTGTGTGTGAGTGTGTTGAGCTCAGGTGTATATATATATTGCATACGTGTGTGCATTTGTAATTCATAAAATGATTACATTAGGCTGAGCAAGCGTCACAAGAAGAAGGGGGAGGGCGGTGTCGACTATGAGGTGGCACCTGCTCAGCTTGTGCTCATGTGTGGAACGTGTGCAAAAACCACAAAATGTCGCCTGCAATAAACGGAGGCGTCTTTTTAATGCCACACACACACACACACACAGATGTGTGAGGCAGCATTAAAGGCTGCAGTTTCGTTTGGGAAAGTGTCCTTGCGAAGGCAACGCATGCACTCACAAGAGAGAGAGAGAGAGAGAGAGAGAGAGAGAGAGACAGTCAGAGAGGCAGTAAGGACTAAGGAGGTGGCGTGTGGCGTAGGTAGTTTAGTTTCCTCTCTTAATTATTATCACTGTTTTCGACTACCGATACTCACACTGCAACATCGACATCCTTCCACTCTTTCAATCTCTTTCCCCCGTCGCTGCATGCACACAAACACAAATTGCATGAATAATTCTCTTTTAAATTGTTGCAACTACCACGCGGCAAACCGAATCCACAGCATCCCATGGGGGGTGTCAGGCGTCTGCATGATGGGCATGATGGTGCACAGCAAATAAAATAAACAGACTGGCAAACATCCAAACCAGAAGAGTACCGCTCTCTCTAACCCTCCACTTACAATACATATATATATATATATAGCATATATATATATATATAGCATATATATATATATATACACTCTGAGGCCGCCCACTCGACACTTTCATTGACGCAAATTGTTTGTACTACATAATCCATTTCAACCCCACTTCCGTCCCATCTGCACCACTTCCCCTACTGGCTGCATGCTCATTGCCTGCATTTGAAATGGAATTTAGCAGTCGCGTCTCTGAAGTGCGTCAAATTAGTTGCAATTTAAATGCAAAACTTAAAAACTTTTGCAGACGCGTCGACTCGCCAATTGTTGATGTCATTTATTAAACATTGTATTTTATAACACTGTCTACCCTCCCCCAACCACTCCGTCCCTCATTTAATTGAGTATTGAAATGAAGATAAAGCCGAAGAAGTGAATAGTTCATAGTCCATTCAATGTTATTGCAATTTTAATAATTTTTGCCAACACTTTTTTAAGTGATTATATTTTTCACATGGCAAGCTTCAAGTCTTCACAACGAAAGGGCATATATTTTATATTTATTAACTAATTAATTGAAATATCTTATTGCAGTTTCGGAAACCTTCGCAGTTTTCTCGCAATAATCATTATAGTTCTTTAGCGCTTAGTTCAGAAAGAACGCCACAGTTTGTAATCTCTATAATTAAATATGTATATCATTGTGGTACACAAGAACCAGCTGCATCCCTTATAACTTGGATAACAGACCACAAGCCTTTACAGCCACATACTCTTTGTGGCACATGCAGCTTCATGCATCAAACAGCGGGCAGCAGGCAACGAATTCATTTCGGGTGCAAAGTTGCCGTCTTTGGTTCTTTAAATATAAGTTGCAAGTGGCAAACAGCATTGTGTACTTTCACCTTTTTGCACCGCTGCTGCTGCTGCTGCTGCTGCTGCTGCCTCATCCTTGCATGCCTGCCACACACGTCTTGTCAGGCTGTAAATTTCTACTCATTTTCATCTTTCTCGGCTGCTCTGGGCGAATCAATGCCAGTGACATATTACAGCATCCATCAAGTTGGCAGCCTCCGCAACTAGCTGCCCCCTCTTGTTGCTGCTGCTGTTGTTCTGTGTATTCGTTATATTCTCTGTCTCATTCGGTATATCCTTTTACATATCCCTGGAGCTTTGCTGTATGTGGAACTCTTGGAGCGCATATGTGTGTCCTTAATGGGTGACATTACGAGTACTAGGCCGTTTTACTCACCCCCTGCTCTATCTCTCTCTCGCTCTCTCTCTCTCTCTCTCTCTCTCTCTCGGCTAGTTAAATATGTAAGTGGGCAGTCCTCTTGTCGGTTGCCAGCTCTCTCTTGGCCACTTACACACTTGATGCTTGCTTGCCTGCCTGCCTTGCAACTAAAACTAACGGCACAGCTGTGCCTTAAAGTAGGCAATTAAGTTTATGAGTGCCTGTAGTAAGGGCCTTCCGCTCGACGACGACGACGTAACTCGATTAATTACAAAATAGCGAATACTCTGCCATTACTTGTACGCGTCCCCATCCCTCTCCCTCTCTCTCTCTCTCCCTCTCTCTCTCTTTCTCTATTTATCTCTATGTCTATATAAACTAAAATAGTCGTGCATTAAGATAAATGAAAAATGTAATTTTTCTACACAAATCCATCCATCTCCTTCCATATCTCTCTCTCTCTCTCTGAATCTCTCTCTCTCTCTCTGAATCTCTCTCTTTCTTGTTAGCTGACATCTCTCATACGCAATATTAAACTCAAATTATTTCACTATATATCTCACACAGGTCTTGCATTAAACACAAACTCATTGACCGGTCGTCGCGACTCCTTCGATCGCACCACATCCGCCTTCAGCCCCTCGGCCATGGACTATACCACGAGCAGCGTTGCTGCCAATGCGGTCAACAATAGTGTGGCCCAAGCGGCTGCTGTGGCAGCTGCTGCGGCACGCGCCAAATGGCCCGGGGCCATGTCGAATGCCAGCGCTTATGGAGCGCTCGGATCCGCTGGCGTGAATGCGTCGGCCAGTCCGTTGGGCGCACCACTGACACCGCCACCGACGGCTCAGTCGTGCCTGATGGGCGGCAATCGGGCGCCTGGTGCCGAGTCACGTCAGCGTCAGCAGCTGGCTGTGGGCCTGCCGGCAACAGCAGCCGCACAGGCGGCCGTTGCCGCGGCGGCCAACAATATGTTTGGCTCGAACAGTTCGCTCTTCTCGAGCCATCTGGCCATGCCGGGCACCACACCGGCAGCAGTTGCCGCTGCGGTCGCGAATTCGCGACAGGTGGCAGCTGCTGCTGCTGTGGCGGCTGCTGCTGCTGGTGCGGCCGGTGCACCGCAGCCGGGCAGATCGCGGCTGCTGGAGGACTTTAGGAATCAACGTTTTCCGAACTTGCAGCTGCGCGATCTGACCAATCACATTGTGGAGTTCTCGCAGGATCAGCATGGTTCGCGGTTCATTCAACAGAAACTGGAACGGGCCACAGCCGCCGAGAAGCAGATGGTCTTCAATGAGATTCTGGGCGCCGCCTACAGCCTGATGACGGATGTCTTTGGCAATTATGTCATTCAGAAGTTCTTCGAGTTCGGAACTCCGGAGCAGAAGAACACTCTGGGCATGCAGGTCAAGGGTCATGTGCTGCAGCTGGCGCTCCAGATGTACGGCTGTCGCGTGATCCAGAAAGCACTCGAGAGCATCTCTCCCGATCAGCAGCAGGAGATCGTTCACGAGCTGGACGGACATGTCCTTAAATGTGTTAAGGACCAAAATGGCAATCATGTCGTGCAAAAGTGCATTGAATGCGTCGATCCCGTTGCCCTGCAGTTTGTCATCAATGCATTCAAGGGTCAGGTCTACTCATTGAGCACACATCCCTACGGTTGTCGGGTTATCCAACGTATTCTCGAGCATTGCACCGCCGAGCAGACGACACCCATTCTGGATGAACTCCACGAGCACACCGAGAACTTGATCCAGGATCAATATGGCAACTATGTCATACAACATGTTCTAGGTGAGTTGAGCAAACGGACTAAACGAACTCCATCTTGAACAGAGAGTTTTTGAAGCTTCATTTGCTAAGAGATGATTCGACATATTATTAATTCTTGTGGCATTTGCAGAGCATGGCAAACAGGAGGACAAATCCATACTGATCAACAGCGTGCGGGGCAAGGTGCTGGTGCTATCGCAGCACAAGTTCGCCTCGAATGTGGTTGAGAAGTGTGTGACACATGCCACACGGGGCGAACGCACTGGCCTCATCGATGAGGTGTGCACATTCAATGACAAGTAAGTGTTCTGATCATTTTTGATATAGCCAGAAGGTGAACATTATTTTTAATTGATTATCGTTCTGCTGCAGTGCCTTGCACGTCATGATGAAAGATCAGTATGCCAACTACGTGGTACAGAAGATGATTGACGTTTCGGAGCCTACGCGGCTGAAGAAGCTGATGACCAAGATACGACCCCACATGGCCGCCTTGCGCAAGTACACCTACGGCAAGCACATCAATGCCAAGCTGGAGAAATACTACATGAAGATAACCAATCCCATTACTGCCGCCACGGCCAGCGTTGGTGGAGCCTCCAGCAGTGCCAGCACAGCAACAGCAACGCCGGCTACCGCCAGCAGTGCTGTCTCCGGTGCCGGTGGAACATCCCCCTCGACGTCCTCGGTAGTGGCCAGCGCCAGTGGTGCGACCACAACCACCAACAGCATTGCATCGCCCACCCTCTGTGCCGTGCAGGAGAATGGCAACGGCCTGATGGTCGAACCAACATCGCCAGCCACCTCGGAGTCATCTGTCTCGGCGGTCAGCGGCCTGGGCCCCATCGGACCACCACAACAACAGCCAATGGAGTGCTGTAAATTTGAAATAAAAATGCAACACGTTATCGAATTCTAGTTTTTAGTATCGGGATGAAGAAGAAGGAGGAGGAGAGCATAAGAAAAAGCAAAGCGAATGCATACTATAAATATTATACAAAATATACATATACATATATATATATATATAATACGGATAACAAATGTAATGTAATTTATTTATAAACACGCAGAAGGACAAAACTGCAGATAAACACCACACACAGAATACAAAGATTAAAACTCATCCTCAAATCGGGATAGAGAGTTTGGCTCCAAATTTGTGAGCAATCGAAAACTTGTATATTCAATTGTAACAAACTATAAATGTTAAACGCTTTTGTAAAGTGCGTAATACTAATACACACACACACAAACAAACAAACGGAAACACACACAGATGAGTTTAAAATAAACTCGTTGAATGCGAAAAATTACGCATATTTTTGTGTGTTCAATTTTTTTTGTATTCGTTGCTGAAATTGTCAAATCGATTTGTGAAAAACAAAAGCGACATAGCGAAAAGCTGTCGAAATAAACAAAATAAAATCAAATAATCGAGCAAATGAAAATAAAATTGAAAAAATGTCTACGTACATTTTTTGTTGTAATAACTTTGTATAAAAAATGAGCGAAAAACTCAAGAAATACCAATTTGTAAATGTTTAAGTACGTGAATCGACTGTATATTTGATTATTGAACAAGAGCGCGTGACGTTCAGTTGCGAAACAAACAGTAGACAGAGGATCGAAAGAAAGAAATAAAAATAATGAAGAAAAGATCATGATTATTAGCATAGAATTTAACTGCAACCATTTCAAATATATAAATATATAAAATATAAATACAATAAATATAATGAACAACTTAATTGTAGAATGTAGGCTAAAGAGCAAATTTAATATGTGTAAAGAACTTCATTATATAGAGCCAGCAGCCGAGAGCACTCGAAAAACACAAATACACAAACACAATACACCAACACACACAAAAACACACACCAACACACACACACAATCAAGAACTCTTTAGCGTTGCGTTTTGCAACAATTTCACGTCGCTTTTGCGCTATGTAAAATTTTGTACAAAAAAAAAAAAACAAAAAAAAAAACAAAGAAACAAATTCAAAAGAAAAAACCACGAAACTAAAACCATGTAAAACAACGTAATAGTTATTTATTTTGTTTGTCAATTTGTTCACTTGTAAATTTAAAACTGTTTTGTAAAATTCTCATTAATTTTAATCGAACATTTGTTTGTAAAAATGCTTGTAAACAACAAAAACTAAATATTTTTAAAGAAAACCCAAACACACACATACACACACACACACACACCGAAAACTCATACAAGACTCTGACACACACAAACATATACATATATATATATCGATAAAAAAAGCACGCATGCATTGTAGCAATTATAAAATGTACCCCAATTACGAACACTATACATATACTATATACATACTTATACATATATATATACATTTATATTTGTATTTTGTAAATTGTTTCGTTTTTAAGTCGCAAGTAACTCCCCCCCACACACACACACTCACTCATATATACATATTTACACTACACACATTGTATTTATATCGTAATTGTAGAAACGCGCTTTTTTAGGCCGTCGAACCGAACCTTTTTGTTTAGCCACTAAGATTTAACTGATTACTGATTTATGATTTTTGTTTTAAGTGTCTTTAAGTTATGATTTTTCAAAGATATGTTTTTTTTTAACGAGCAACTCACTCACCAGAATCCATCTACGAATGTGTGCAAAACAAAATAAATCAAAACCATGTATGCAAAATATTTCAACAGCTTTGAACTATTATAATTTACAGTCATTGTTCAGTTATCCCACCTTTCATAATGCATAAAATAATATTATAATATTTTGTAAAATCTCTCGTCGCATTGCTTAGCTGTCTCGGTTGCTGTGCGCGAGGACACTCAAACTGTGTGATGTCAAGCAGTGCTGTAAATATTGCACTGCTTGCACGCAGTCTCTGTTTACAGTTGGGCGGTCACTGGCAGCAGCCATGTTGACGCTGGCTATTTTAATCGTATTTTAATTTTTGAATATCTTGTATATACATATGTAAATGATTCCTGCGCAGCTTGAAATGCATTCGATGTGCTAGTATCCCCTAACCGTGTATAAGTGTATAAAATTGTTTTTAGCCACAAACAAACAAAGACACACAGAAACACACACACACACACACACACCACACTTGTAAATTGCCAACACAAGATTGTATTGTATGTATGTAAACAAAAGCACACACAAAAACACACTAAGATATTGTAAAAAGTCAGGATTTTTGTACATTTTGATAAATACATTTAGAATATTTCGCGACGTCTTATTCGGGAACTGAACTGGAAGTAATCAAAACAAATATGAAAATTGTACTATGAGTAATACGAATTTATACTCTTTATTTTTTATATACATTTTGTTGTTATCCGTTAACCTTCTGGTCGGTTTCACTCTTAATACACAAAACGTATGTTTTGCCAAAATTGTAAACTGTAAATTTGATTAGAAACTATTTTTATCAGAAGACACTCGCACATGTTCAATGTTGAGTTGCCGTCGGCGTCGTCGTCGATGTCGTCGTTGTCGTTGCTGCGTTGTCGTGTTTTTGTATATAGGAAAATCAAGCATTGAGCAGATATAATTTTGTGTAAATTTCAGACAAACCACAACATCAACCACCCATCCAACAGGCGCATTTCAAGCCTTGGCGCAGCAAACAATTCTCTTATTATATGCATATGTGTATTTTTGGATATATTTTGTTTGTTTTAATTATTTAGCTATTACCTAATCAACCAACTGCCTGTCTACAGAGCGCAATGCACTGATAATTTTAATTTACATAAATCATAAAATAAACATGAAAACAACTCTATATTTAGATTATCAAGTTCTGCATAGTGAAGGCAATGGAAGTAGAGATGCTTTCAACATTGTTAAATACACACACACACACAGACACACACACAGACACACACACAGACACATAGACACATACAGTACACTATACATACACACGCTAAGCTGCGTAGCTGTAGTAGTTAGTCTAAGACAAGGTCTTTATAATACACGAGAACATACAAGCAAACTTACTTACATGTATGTATTGTGTTGCACTTGATTACGACTTGCAGTTAAGGCAAAGATTTTAAATACTTATAGAGTATATATATATATATATAAATATATATATATATATTTATATATGATGTATTTGTACATGTATTTGTATATGTAAAATAAAATGTGTGTAGAGAATGAGGAAGAAGCAGCACAGTAAAATTTAAGACGCAACTAGCGCTTTCTACATAAATATATACATACATTTATATTGCTAGTTTTTACAAGGAAAACCTTTTGCACGCATGCGAAACACTTTTGACTAAAACAAGAGAAAACCCCCATTTAAAAATTAAAAATTAAAGAGAAAAAACACAATTGTAAACAATGTAACTTAACTTATATAAAAATGCATATAAAACCTATGATATAAGCAAAGCATAGTATATATATATATATATATATATATATATATATATATATCAAGTAAAAGAAAATCAGAAACTACAACGGACTTGTGTGAGATTGGTTTTTATACAAAAATTATAATCGAGAGAAAAGCAAATGCAAAACCAATTTCGATGCTGCCTATGCAGTCAAAAGGAACCTTTTTAAATTGTACATTTTATTTTGCCAACTTATTTGTAAAAACCAAAATCGAACAAGAAAATACTAAAAATGGCATTAAATAATAATAATCCAATATTTAAATAAATCCTAAATATACATTTATTATACATACGAGCAGTAAAAATTTGTAACAATTTTTCGACAACAAAAGTATGTCAACTAAGCTAAGGACATAGCTAATGCATACACTGAAAAAAAAAATTTGTAATTTGTTGTAAAAAGTATAGAACGATAGCAAAGATGTAAGCATGGGAGCTATTGAGCAGACGTCAAGTAAAAACTATAAATTATGCATATATATATATATATGTATATATATATTTATATATATATATATATATATATATATATATATATATATATATATATATATAAATATTAAACATACAAGTACATACTTATAAAGCATAACTAATTATATTTT
The DNA here is from genome assembly GCA_035043665.1 of Drosophila quasianomalipes. Classification (NCBI taxonomy): domain Eukaryota; kingdom Metazoa; phylum Arthropoda; class Insecta; order Diptera; family Drosophilidae; genus Drosophila; species Drosophila quasianomalipes. The sequence continues at coordinate 185,270 of JAWNMU010000317.1, read as the reverse complement.
GTAGTTACACACACACTCGACTCACAGACAAAACCACACATACAGACAGATACAAACACACATACACACACACACACACACACCACACACACGAGGAACCTTTAGTTTTGTAAACAGCGCCAATCGGCACAAGTTACGTACAGTCTATATATATAAAGAAACAAGTATAAAATTCGTTGATAGCATTCGAGCTTTCGAGCATTTGATTTAACTATGCATTAAACAAAACTCTTATGTTTATTATAAAAATTATATTTAATGCTAATTTCATTGTGAGAAAAAATAAAAAAAAAATACACAGTTTATTATGTAGCAAAGATCGAAACGTTTTATTTCAACAATCCGATTGGTTGATCCAATTAAATATACTTATATTCGGTTTTCAGTTTCACACGTTTTACATTTTACATTTCATATTCACTTTGATGTTCAAGTTCCAACCAATTGGCTTCAATAGAAGGCTGCGATGACAACAAATCTGAAATCAAAATTCATATTAATATGGCATACTTTTAATGGATAGCATACTATATATATATACATATATACATACTCATATATATATATATATATATATATATATACATGTGTATAACTAACCTATAACCATTCCAACAAAACCAAATCTATAAACCAAAAGACAGCGCATTGTTCGAGGCATTTTATACGGCGCATTTTTTTATATAAACAGACTAGCTGTCTATACATACGTATATACATGTATGCATACATATATACATATAAAGATATACCCAACAAATGATCAACTTTTATATGAGCCAGTAAGTAAACGGACATATTTTTTTATAAGCCTTGGCAAGCTACAATTTTTCCAGGCCGAACATTTTAACAAAATTACCAATTACCGAAATTCACTATAATAAAAAGCAAAGTCTAAAACTAAAACTAAAAGCATAACAAAAATAAATACATTAAAAAAAATAAAAATCAAATTATAAGGAATGATAAACATAACCCCCAAGAAATAATTTAAAATAGTAGAATTTTTCCATTGTAGAAATGAAATGTATGTATAATCATATAGATTTTTACTTGAAACTTGTTGGGATGTGCAAATCTCGTTATGTAATATGGATATGATAACGATTCATTATGTTGATCGCTTTGCAAAGGCGACATAATCAACAACAAAAGGCAAACTTGTAGAGAACCAACAACAACAAAACCAACAACACAACTCAATATAAAACTGTATATACAGAGTACTCATTAAAAGGCATGTGTTTGGAACTGGGGAGTAAGTGACTGGTACAATTGCAAAACTTTCAAAAAAAATACTTAATTCAATTTCAATCAGCTCTGTTCCTTGGTTTACAAAAGATTCAGATTTATGATGTCTTTGAACCGATCGACAGTTCTTTTCTTATGTATCATTAAGCCAAAACAATTTTATTATTTTCGTAAAAATATGACAGTTTTCATATTTATTAAGCTTTTAAAAGGTATATTTATAATTAGTGTTTTTTTTTTAAATGTTATATAGCGTACGATAGGTAGTAATTAGTCCTCGTACTTACTCCAACTGCAGAATAGGAGCACTTTTGACCAATACTAAAAGCGTACAACTTAACGATTGGTTTTTTTTTTCGAATGCCCCCATTAATGCCACAATAACACCTCAAAAACCACTCGAATTCAATTAAATGAAATGGAAAACATGAAACCTTATTAGCCACTCGTATGTACATAGGTGTACGAACATAACTAAAGATGAACAATTGTAAAACTAAATACTTCTACATATTTAATAAAAAGAAACATTAAAAGAATTATAAATTTCTTCATTAATTGACACTTCCTCCCATAGCTAGGGGAAAACTGATTTTCTTACACTTTTCACCAAGGCCAGCCGGATCGGATCACAATACCATTGGAACTATCGAAACTATCTATGACCTCAACTAATTTCAAAGTACTCTCTGGATAAAGCATTTTCAATCATTATTTTTACTTTACTCTTAAATTATTTAGACATAAATACATATATATATATATTTACATTTTTTATAATGACTTTTTACGAATTTCCTTTTTCAGAAAAAAGCATTTCACCAAAAATATATCTCTTGGGAAAACATTTTTTAATAAATTGAAGAACAAATTTGAAATTGTTTTGTACTGGGTTAAAAATGCGGCTAAGTTTGGGTTTCCGCCAATATTAAATAGCATCTAAAACTAAAAAGTCACCACAAAATTCTACACAGCCGAAACTTAGTCAAATAAATTCCATACTTTTAGGCTGGCAAAAAAAAATTAAATCAATCATTGCCCACTGTTTGAAAAAATTAAAATTTTAAAGCGTATTTTCAAGCTAAATTTATAATATATAGTCTCAAAAATAAAAATTATTAAAGCAATCTTTAAGTTTAACCCAAATGGCTATTACAGTGGCTTTTCACAAAATAACCTCCAATTCGGCCAAATCCTTACGCACTCTCAAAAGTCATGGTGCGTTATAATGACAAGGACCAACTCTATCAATGCTGTATTCAACGAATCAAGAACCCAAAAAATGTATTTATTAAAAAATGGTTTAGCACAGAATAACCATGATCCTTTTTTTCAGTATGTGAAGGACTTTCGTCCTTTTCAATGCTTTATTCGAATCAAGAGACTTGTGCCTTTTGAAATGTTTGCCAAATTGTTTTATCTAATCCTGGAAATACTTGAAAACCAATCGATAGATGATTATCCTGTGAATTCAATAATATGTCTCCATTCGAGATCCTTAAGGATACACACAAGGTATATGCGTTTTATATATTGTTTAATACTTTGTTCATAGCGATAACTAGCATTTTACAATTAATTAAAGAGAGCCTATTGCTAGAGTCCTTATCTTTGGTAGACTAATCCTCGTAGAACTGTTCGACAGGAACGTTCTTGAGCAGCTGATTTGCCAGTTTGCCAAATTCAGTGGCCAACTTCTTCTGGAGCTGCGGCTGCATAGCCTCCAGCACAATCATAGAGTTGTCGCGCAGGAAAAGATTTGTGGCCTCCACTAAAAAGGAAAACAAGAAATAAGTAATTTTTTAAAATCTGTTATGTTGTGGCATTCGATTGAAAGTACTTACGCAGGATGCGATTGTTGTTGAAGGCTCGCGAGATGCTCATGTTGACTTTGTCAACATCCAGGACTAGACTCAGGGCATCCACGTGCAAGTACTTGCCACGCAACGATGTTTTGCCAGTCATATCAGCGGTGACACCATCGAATATGGCATGGAAATCGCCGCCACCGGATGCGGGTATTATCAGTAGTGTGCCCGAACTGGTGTACTTGGCCTCGATCGTCAGCTTGGGCATTGTGATGCGCGCCTTGAAGGGCTCACCACCGTTGACCCCGAGCTTGAGTGATTTAACTTCAAAGTTGCTGGCGCCAAATGCCTCCACGTTCTTTAGCGTAATCTTGTAGCCTTGCGGTCCATCGGTCAGCTGTAGGGCTAGCGAGTCCATCTTGAAGGGTTCCACGGGCGGCAGCTGCAACGGTAACAAGGGATTTGAGTCATATTTAGACTGGTACAAAAAAGTGCAGCAAAAAATGCGATTTAAAATATCGAATCGATATGCGGAAAATTCGCATTCGAGTCTCGACAATTTCCGCACTTGTCTTGCCAGCTGCCACAAGCAATGGCGCATTACGCAAGACCCGTTAGCCTAGAGCTGCATTTGCCTCTTCGCATTTGGCATTTGAATCTTATGCAATTGCAACTTGTTTGGCAACACAAAAATCGACTCGTAGGGTTACCCACCTCAATCTCGGCTATACCCTTGGCCAGATAGGGTCTCAGATGCTCCACAGCTTTGCTTAAACAGTCCAGAATTTTGGGATCATTACGACGGCATTGCCTAATGTATGCGGCTGTCAAAATAAATAGCAAGCAGAACAAAATAAAACAATAATTATCACTTAGTTGTATACACAAAATCAATTCCTATTTCAATTCTTGTAAAGTTCAACGACTCGAAAACTGGCCAGCATTGGTTATAACAACAAATATTCAAGTTCATGCCTCTGGCCAGCCAGACCAACAACAAGTGCGATCTCTGGCAAGGTTAAATTGCTGGCCTTAAAAATGCAGCTGCCGCTTAAGAACCTGTCTCAAAAATAATATATATATTTATATATATAAATATATATGATTATATGTGCATACTGGTATTATCTCAACAATTATGTAGCTTGACCGTCACATATCATTATACTAGATTAATACTGTGAGTGTGTGTGTGTGATCATTAGTGCCAGCAGCGACTGCATCTCAGTGATTCAAAGCCTAAGATTCAAGTTGAAGGCTTTTTCACGGATCGTTGCGCAGCTTAAAAATCGTTTTGTTTGCGTTCATTCATTAAATATGGATTTGGTTCATAGTTTGCATTTTCAATGCGTCTTTTATGGATGCGGAAGTTTGTTATTGCCATTGCAAATGTTTTTTTTTTTTTTTGTTTTTATTGATTTTCGTTTTGGACCATTGCCCGAGATTTAAAGTTTCCGTTCAGTTTTTCAATTTATCAAACTGTTTCATTTTAGGCACAGTCAGACATCTCTAAACTACTCAAATTTATATAATATTTATAATGGATGGTATCAAACTTGACACTTGACATTCAAAACAAAATAAACAAAATATGTAACCAATTATAATTGTTAATTGCACAAATATTGAGCTCATCATCGAAGGCACAAATTTCCAGCTAAATATGATAAACAAAACTAATGGGCTTTGAATTAGTAGCCACAGAAATGTGCTAAGTAAAGATCACAATGCACTTTGGTCATTAAAATATATAATCAAGCAAATGATGATTGAAATATCACAAGTTCAACACGTTCATCAAGTGCCAATTGGTTATGTCTGTTCGCATATTTGACACAAGTGCATCTCTCTTCAGAACTTACGCGCTTCGGCCTGTGCGAGGCAGATCAATTGCATGACAGCAGCCACAATGGTTAAGTATTTAAGCATTTTTATTTTGATTTTTTAACAAAACAATTCACACGAAACGGCTAATTTGCACAATTCGGCAGCAATAGCAATTAAAAGCGAAGGGTAATTATGTAATCTTTAGATGTTGATTCTCGTGGCAGACGTCCAACGAACCCAAGCTCAAAACTACAACTGTGAACGGTGGCAGCGTCGCAGGCTGATTTTAAAGCCCCCCTTCCAAAGACAAGTTGACTCAGTGCAAAGCGCAGCTCTGAACTTCCAGCGACTGCGACGTCGACTGCGTGACTGCTCTGACTGCCTGACTAACTCGCTGACTGGCCGACTGGCTGACTAGCTGACTAGCTGACTTACTAACATACCGAGTGCTAACCGGTGTTAGTAGACACCTTTTTACTAAAGGTCTCTTTTACTCCTTCCTCTTCAGTGTGGGCTCTCTTTCGCCTTTGGTCGTCTACACAATTGTTGTTTTCAGATTTTTCGTTTGTTTTGTTTGCCGCTTGCATTTTCGCAATGCTTTGTAAATTATTTTCTCAACTTGATTTTTTTAGAATAAAATGTTAATTTTGTTGTAAATTTTTGTTATTATTATGCTTGCAGCGATATGCCAAAGTGCAAATCATTATGAAGTTGTGATTGTCCCCGTTGCAATCAACGGTCTTATGTAAGTTAGTTACTCTGCTCAGTCACGGCTCAATAAACTCCTCGAAACTGGCAACTGTCTGACCTCAATGCCCCAACAGCACAGTGGCCACAAGAGAACCCTGACAAATATATAATTTGTAATCTTCTATCGTCGGAGCATCGCTCTCTTGACTATTTGTATGCCAAAGTCATGTTTATATCGTGCTGCTTATTATCAAGCGCAATTATAAAAGCTCAGATTCAATAACACATCAGAGCACATTTACTTCTCAATCAAGTATTCAATAATTGGCCTATATAGTGAACAGCTTTGTATATTTTTTTTCAGGTTATTCAGGTATTTATGACAGATGTAAACAGTTATGTAACTCAGCTATGAAAGTATACAGTGCATATATTTCTTAGACTAGTTACTTTTTTAAGAAACTCGCTTAAGCTATTTAGAAGTTTAACCAAATCAATGTGGCCAAAGTCTTCTGATTTCGGTTTCGCTTAAGGGCCAATTTGGAGGAAGCACGAGCCGGGGCAAATCTTTAACTTTGTACTGTCAACGTGAAGACCTTTGACGGTCGGATCTTAAATTGTTTACAATGGCCGTGACAAATACACAGATTTTGGAAGTGCCAGCGCACAAGGCTCAAGTTTCAAGATTCTAGGCGACTTTGTTTACAAATACCAATGGGAGTTGGCGAGCTGTGGCACAATACGCATTCCAAATAGTAAATGACAATAGTGAGAAATACATTAGTTTAAAGAGAAGCCAGAGCAAATAGATAAATAACAAATGGTAGAGTAATACGTTTTTGCAGCCCATTGTTTAAAGTGCTTCCATTGTTATTTAAATATTTAGACGGCTTTGTTTTACTACCTGTATTATGAGTCAGTCGCTTTTCTGATAGTGTTCAGGAGATGCCATTAAAACCCACTTGGAAACATTAATTCTGAGAAGTTGCGCATAGGAATATACTACATATGTACATACACGCTAAATTGTTTAATAATTGCCGAAAGACTACATATATATTAAATAATGACTGAAATTGTGCTTACACAGACTATGTAATTTCCACTTGATTATTTAAGTGCAAAACAAAACGAAGAAAACAAAATTCTAGTCATAACTTAGGGAAAACGAGTTCTATAAAACTGGATTTTAATAAGTTGCATAACTTTTAATAAGAAATACTACATTAAGCTCCAATTTTATTAGCACATTAATAGTTTCACTATCGATTGAAACAAGTTTCTCGAAGTTACTGAACTTATCGACAAATGTTCCCAAATCAGCAGACTGTATTAAGACACCGAATAAACTTATTTTAGCACACACTTATACGCAAAAAAAAAATCCAGGAAGTTGAATTTTCTAGGTTAAATGACGTCGACAAGAATATTCCTGTTTAATTATAATCCCGTTTCTTCATTGATTAATCATTAAGTAGAGTTCTGATTTTTATGCAAGTATTCAACTACAAGTCTCCTTGAGTTTCCTCTGCACTAATCACATTGCAATTCGAGGATATCAACTGGCAACTGGTAAATTGTCAAGGAATATAAATAAACAAGTCAAAATGGGCACAATGACCAATGAAAATAACCTTGACCGTATCCATAAAAACCTGTAATTGCCATTAGCAGTGTCCCTAATATACGAGACGCGACTGTAGCAAATTAATTTTTTGGCACGCTTAAAAGTATGCAACACATTCTGTCAAAAATAGTAGAATGTTTTTTGCTGCCAGAAGTGACCGCGACAGTTGCTCGTCTACAAGATTTACTTTATAAGCATGTATGCTAATTTTTGAGTTGCCCAATAAAGCTCTTATTTAAATAAAACAAAAGCCACTTAACCAGCGAAATGTCGTTTGCTTTATTGAAATGCAGAACGCGTTATTTGAGCTTTGACTGAACATAAACTTCTTCCATTTTTTATTTCCTTAGCGATTGCAATTGAAAGCCATAAACACCGGTGATTGATTTCTACCAAAAAAAAATATTTTTTTAACAATGGAACTGAGATGTCTACTTGTATGAAATGTAAGAACCTTTGTTTGTGTCATTATTCGTATGCAAATCTCAAGTGCAATACAAATGGTAAATGGTAGCTGGTTAATGGCAAATGGCACATGTAAGCACTTGACCTTTTCAAAAGGCATTTTTTTTAGACACACTAATAGCCGACCAGCTTAGCCCAGAAAAGGGCGCCAATTACCAGCTATTCATCATGTACAAAAATAGATTCAGCTCGCGGAGAGAAGAGCAGTGAAAAGAATGCATGGCACGCAGGGATAAGCAGAGCTAGTCCCAGGGCTAATAAAGCTCATGATTCATTGCACGGCTCATTACGCTGATTTTTGAGGCCAAGCAGGTTTCCCGCGACGAGTCAAAGACCGACTAGCTCACGGCATGAACTTAACCTTCAAGTAGCGGTACACTCACGCCCCTGCCAAAGCCCCAGTCGCAGTCCAAGTCCAAGTCCCGGCCCTAGCCCATCCATGCCTTGGCTGACGTTGCTGTTGCATGTGGCGTTGACGTTGACGTTCGCGGTGGGTGTGGCCCCATTGTGTGGCTTTTGTTCGACGCTGCGTTGCACCTTTGCCTTTGGTGCTGCTTTCGACTCGAGCTCATTTCTTTTGGCCGCCTCCCTGGCTGGCTGGGTTGGCTCAGCTTGTTTTGGCTTGGGCTTTTGGTTAAATGGCTTGGTCCAATGCAGTGTTGGCTCATTCCTCGCTCGAGTCGCGTGAAAGTTGGACGGCAGTCAGCGCAAAGAAAGCAACCAGTAGCAGCATTTCCTACAGTCGGTTTTATTCTGTTTCGTGGCCAGAAAGAATAACAAACAAAAAACAAAACTCAAAAGCGAACTGGTCCGTTTTGACCCACTTAAGAGCTAAGCCCGCAAGAATTTCGAGGGCCAAGTGAAATTTATATTGTATACATTGTATGTTTTATTGCGTTTTCTGAAAATAACCAAAACAAATAAAACACAAATAATTCTCCTAAAACGCTTTCGCTCTTACTCATAGAAAGAAAAGTAATAAAAAAAATTATCATATGCAAGAAACGACGCGAAATAAGACGTGATAATAAATTATGAAATCAAACTAAAAGTGAAACAAGGCTCATAATTATTTATTTCAACTTGTAATTTCATGCAGACCTACCAAAACACAATACCAACAACAATGTGCCACAAATTTGGAATAATATTGCTGCTGGCCACAGTGGGCGCCATTTGGGCCCAGCAACAGCGTAAGTAATGCCAATAAAAAATACAAATTGCTTGTATCGCTTTCTATTACGGTTACATCGTCACTTTCCAGTTCTTAAAAAGGCCAAAGCGTAACATCGACCACGTCGCTCTTAACTTGGCTTAAGTATCGCTCAATTCGGTTTTAATTACCCGTCCGAAACGTGCCAGCAACATCGAAAGTTGTAGCTAAGCATTAAGCCATAATTTCCAAGAATCAATTATCTTATCAAATCCTTTTACAGCAATAACAATTCGATGTAAAAATCACACATTTTTAATGTGGGCTTTCGATAAAAGTGGCTCATAATAAACATAAACGTAAACATAAACATAAACATAAGCATAATAAAGCACAGGTTACTTTAATATAGATTACATTTTTGTAGTTCTTTATAGCCACCATAAAAAAGAGCTATAAAGCTGTTTATTTAAGTCATACAAATGTTATTCTTAAAATCAAATTTCAATTAGACGTGACTTTTGTTTGATTACGTAATGAGAGCAGATAAAGCTTTGAGAGACAAAGAATTGCCTGAATATGATAATACAGTCAGTCTGCGGATCTTAAGCTTAAGCTTATAAAGTTAGCTTGTCTTATAAACAGCGCGTAATTTAAATATTGATAGGCGAGAGCTATATCTGATTAGCTGCTTTCGTTTCCGTCCTTTACACTTGTAGTGCCCTTGCCGTTAATGAGCCTCCTCCCAATAAAGTTTTCGCATCAGTTTCCACTAATTGATTGCTGCACATGCTCACGTCTGTCTGATGGGCTTGATCTTACCCGCCAATATGTGAATCTTTACTTGACTGTATATACGTATGTTTATATGTATGTTGCATATGTGTGTATAATTACATACATATGCGATGTGAACTTGAACTGAGCGCAAGCTGCAATGCAATTATTTTCGTTGCACTCGAATGCGCAATGTTTGAATTTAAGTTTATAAAAATAAAAAAACTACGAAAACGAAAACAAAAACTAAAAAACCTATTAAGCCAAAGATAATTAACAAAAGTGGCGAACCGAATGAATCAACAGTGAGCATTGCAGTTTGCAAAATTCGATGAACTGGGAAGTGCAATTAATCACAGCTATTTCTCTTTCTCTCTTGCAGCTTACTATCTGCAACAATGTCCTCGTGATGAGGCAGCTATCAACGAATGTCTACGCGACAGTGGCAACAAATTGGTGCAATATCTACAAAAGGGCATACCCGAATTGGATATTTACGAGGTATGCCCAGAAAGGCCTTCAATGATAAACCCTAACTAACTAAAGCTCCTTTCTTGCTGTCCATCTTACAGATTGAGCCTGTGGTCATTGATGAGATTGGCATTGTGCTGGGCAGCGGCCCAGATGGCTATCGCGCACTTTTCCGTAATATTCAGGCCTTTGGCGTTAGCAATATAACAGTCACAAATGTACGGTACGTATTTTAAAACACATACATATCCATGAGGAGTCAAGTGTTTGTACTGTGGACACATTAAAATATTTTTAGCACTGTCTTGACCCCTAATAACCCGCTGCTTAAATTGTTGACTTACTAATTGTACACTATTAAGAAGGGGCTATGACTTCACTGCTGTACTAACTGTAACTGTAGATCAAGCTCTTGCATGATTATCTTAGCGCTATTTAATTTAGTTAAACTACAAGCGACATACTTTTTCCTCTATTAGGGTATTCAGCAGTCAGCCTCTGAAGTATTCACTTTTTCCTTCCTACATAGTAAACATCGTCTCGTAGCATGTTTGTCAGTCGCTCAGTCAGGCATTTAGTCAATACGTGTCTAAGCATTTGAGAGACACGCGCTCAATTTCAAATGATATAAAGTTGTTTATTACTCGTTCGCTATTCACATTGCGAGTGCATTTAAGCGTCTTTGTCTACATACAAAGTAAGTTCAAACACTGTTCTCTTTTAATACTGAGCAATTGGTTTGCATTCAACATTTGCATTTTCTGGGATTTTCTTTGTACGTAATTGCCCCACAATTGATTAAACATTTTCAGTTTGTGGCTTGGGCTAGTTGGAAATCTGTTTAATTTTAAATTATTAATAAAAGCGAAGACTTGGAAATTCATTTGTAGAGCGAGTTGCTGGGAACTCTTGGTTTAACTTCAAATGGGCATTTACAGATTAATATAAATAGATAATAATTAGTAATAATGTTTAAATTAACTATCGCTGACGACACAAAAAACCTTAACGCAAGTTTATACTTGGAAAACGAGACGTTTAAATTCAATTAGGTGTCAAATTTTGATTATGTTAACCGTTTTAATGACACAACTTCTTGGTTATCTAAGTGTGCTGACTTCCACTCAAAGTTGTGCAATATTTAAGTCCTTGATCAAGCCGCAAGCAATTAAAAAAACAACCTGTCGCAAACACCCGGCAACTTTCCGGTAACGCCAAACATGGCCTGCAATCAATTGGCCAAGAGGCAATTACAACCAAAGCCTCTGAGCTGCCTTTAGAACCATTTACCATAGATCTGAGAATTGAGCACTGAGCAAACGGCAATCGCGTCGAGTGCCAAAGATGTCTATAGACACAAAAAAAAAAGAAGTGGGTCAAAGCGATTCTCTAAGTCAAGCTTTTGGTTTCTAGCCTCTTGCCGAACAGTAGCCGGTTTCAATTGCAATAGCATTTTTTTCTATTCGATTTGGGTTTCTCTGTCATATTTTGTGTGTGCTATCCGTTTGGCTCTTTACTGGTTTTGTTGTCATTATTGTCATTGTTATTGTTGTGGTTGTAGTTGAAGTTGTAGTTTTTGCAACGAGTGCACCTGATTTGTTCTGTCGAGAGTCTCAAATGTGTCCGAAACGAAGGTCGAGGTGGAGTTTGTCACACAGTATAAGTGTGTGAGACATTGAATAAAAAAATGCAAATACATTAACACATCCAATGAAATGGCAGTTTTGAGTTTTTCGCTTGAGCATATAGATATATATCATCATCGTCACTACCATTATCATTGTCATTGTCATCGTTGTCGTCACTTGCAGCTCCGACTTGGACTCGCTGCAGTTCCAGCTGACGTGCGAAATACCTCGCATCCGAGTCAAGGCTCAATATCGATCCACAGGTGTACTGATCTTGGTAAAGGCCTCTGGTGCCGGTGACTATTGGGGCGAGTACGGTGAGTTTCACAGTTGCCAGTTCAAAGATAGTTCATTGTTCATTGATTGCATAATGGTTAAATCCTGTATTTTAGAGGGCGTTAAGGCCAAAATCTATTTCAAGGCGTTGGCTAATGAAGGCGCCGATGGACGCACATATCTGACCACCGATGCGGTTAAAATGGATTTCAATGTCAAGGACATTCAGATGGGAGTGGATAACATTGCCAATGGCAATTCCGTAATACGTAAGTATAGGCCAGAAAACAGAAACGGGGCTTAACTAATTGACTTCTATCTGTTGCAGAGGCCGCTCTCAACCTGTTCATCAACTCCAACTCGCAGGAGCTGCTAAAAGAAATGAAACCTGCGCTACGCACCAAACTGACCCTTGTCATACGCAACTTTATGGATCGCCTGTTCGCTAAGATTCCCCTGGACGAATGGATCAACTTGAATTGATTAGTCTTCCGCTAAGTTGCGTTTAATGAGTACTACTTAATAAGTTATAATTTATTGCACACAAACGTCACTTACGAGCTATAATAAAAAATTATACAAACTAAAATGGAAATGGACTACGCATTATTTTATCTGTAGTATGTATATTTTTTCTAGGCTGAACAAGTTCAATTCTGTTACACTGATCGGAATCATTTCCTTAATTAAAGTGACCGGTCAAAACAATCCTCGGCTTTTCTTATTTAATATACAGACGAACCCAGCTTTTGATAGTATATTAAAGTTATTATGCAAGTATTAGATAAAATAAATTGTGAGTTGCCAGTTTAGTTACCATTATCATTAGACACACGGTAATGTCAGGGCCGACATACAAATTGAAGGCCTTTATAATATGAATGAATGAATGCATACTACATGCAAATGTTGAATAATCTAAAACGCGAGAGAACAAACAACGGACTATTATAATAAAATGCAAGAAAGTTTCATTAATTAAAAATCCTTTCATTGAATATAACATAGGATCATTTTATAATATTTGTGTAAGCAATACGAATGTGCAATTTTATTGTATTATATTTATCATATTTGGCTTTTGTTTCAAAATCTTAACCTGAACCTTTAAAAAAAAAAACTCTCCTTCAAAGACCTAACGATAAGTATAATCGAATTACAATAGCTCCTCCAGTTGCGTGTAGTTGAACAATTTTAAGCTCACTTTGTCATCGCAGTGAACCATGTCATAAAGTCGCTGGCCTGCCTGCCAGATAAACTGATAAATTACATAAAGAAAACGGTTGTCAGGCAACGTAAATTTTAAACAAAAACGCAGCAGATTGTCAACACGACTTCAGGGCCCGCGTTGAAGATATATTAATTGTGTACAGCACGCCAACGTTAAATCAGATTGCCCAATAGAAAGGCTGGTTGCACTTTTTGGGCGGGCTGGCTTTCAGGCACCACACATACATATATATATATATATATACATACAAATATTCTTGGGAATCCGATCATTAAGATTATTATTATTATTCGTTTCACAGTTAACCTCAGCAAACTGTCGCTCTCACACTAAGCGTCGCTCTCGCTGGGGAATTAACGTGTTTTGGGGTTCTACGTTGCATCTATGGCTTGTTCTAAGCTCGCCAGTTTCGCTCATGTAAATCAAATCGTATTTTTCCTATAAAACGCGAACGAGACTAGAATTTTGCATTCAGTACGACTTGTAGACGGTTACTAAAACAACACACAACACTTTCAAAATACCTCAAGCCGAGAACAGTGAACGGTCATCAGTTTACAAAGCACAACTTAATACTAACGTTTTAAAAGTGAGTTTAAGTTCCATAATAATTCAAATCAAAGACATATATAAAGAAAATAAAAAAATACAGTGAGTTCCTTAAAAGAAATTTTAGTGAGGAGTTCAGCAAAGTGTAAACAACTATAAGCAATCAAAACGAATCAGGAACACATATTTTTCATTTTGTTTAGTGAACACAAACAAAAATCCACGAATAATATAGTAAAAATATATGGAACAGTTTGGTTTTCATAGCAAGAGCTTCAATTATTTATCTTCAGAGTCAGTTAATCACTTGTAGCCTATGCTGGTGATTTAAGTGCCGAATTCAGACCCCAGCGAGTAATCCAAGTCTGTGGTTTTCAACCTGTCCTCGCTGGGCGCCGCTGCAAAGGCGTCTCTATTCGAAAGGACTTCGTAGGGAGTCATCTTGAATTGCATCTGGATCTTATTTAGTCCATAGTATCAAATGCCATCACACCTGGTTAGATAGATGGATAATGGATTCGTGGCTAATTTTGAAGATCAACCCAAGCGAAGCGTTGTCTTGTTGACATTCCAGTCTCTCGTGGGTATGCTTGGATTGCAATTGGATAGCAGCTCTAGAATATCCCTTGACTCTAAGGGTTTTTTACGGCAGCCAGCTTGTGGCCCAATGACTCGATAGAATTTCCCGAACATCTATTACCCCCAACTGTGCGCTGAACCTTGCCGACCTGGCAATCGCAGCCTTGTGCAGCAAAACGGATCGAAAGTTTTCGCAGGCGTCGTGGAATATTACCAAGTGGAGGCGCCACTTCTTGAGAATGCGATCGTTGAGACGCAGCATTCTTGACTTCCACTATCAAAGTCTACGTATCAGATGAGCACTTGAACAACATTAAGTTCGGTTCAGTTGTATTTCCCTGCTTGACGAAACTTGTTGCTTCTCCTGGTGTCTTATTAGGAGGACCAAAACCTTGATTAAGTTTTTGGTTTTGTTAAGTTGAATTCACCTGATTTTATTCACACTAGTTGTGCGGAAAAAGAAAGGTTCACCTGGTCAGAGATCCGCAATAACCAGGCAAGGCTAACTGGAATAAGCGGTCGCCACTTGCTTGAGCTCTCTCTTCGCGACTGGGTTAGTTTTGATGTACCTGGGCTCCCATTCAGGCTGACTCTCGGCACGGCTCGACTGACTGTTTCGCAGCTAACTTCCGATATGGTGCCGTTCGCCATCCGCAACCCGTCGGACAGCCCAGCTAGGCCAGTGCCAAGCCATCTCACTAGATCTTCAGACCAGACACTCCCGCTAACTAGCATATATTTTTATGAACACTAATTATCAATTATTATGCATTATTAAATGCGGTTGCTAATTGATACGGTTAGAGAGCAACGTCTCGTAAACGAAATGCGCCATCAAATAACATCCCACTTATTAGCCTGAGTTATAAAGTATATAATCAACAACAGAGACTAATTATATAGATTGTATTATTATTGTGAGCTGCATTTCAAAGCTGGGCTGGGAATGGTAAACGTGTCGAAAGCCAAATTGTAGTCTATCATCAAACTCGACAAGTTGCCGTGACTTCGATGAACGTAGAAGTTATAGACGGGACCGGCGATGAGTTGGCATAAATTGCAATAAGCTACATAAATTTTAACGGAAGGCGGGAAAGAAATGACAACGGGCCTGATTAGTAAAGTATTACTCAACAATTAAGATGCCTCAGTTCCAGAGGTGACTCAATTATTTTTGTATATAGAATATTAAATTCCTATTCCTGCCCAGTGAAGAAACTGTTCGATTGCTCCTATAAAAGCCCCATAACTCATGGATATATTACCAACTTACTATTTGCAGAAATATCAATACATTCTTGAGCGTAAAATGGAGTCCAGATTAATTGCAGCCACTCTTCTCGTCTGCTTCTTTGGCGTCACGTATGCCGGCAATATGCGTAAGTAAAAGCAATAACAATCATACAATTTTTATCTAATTTTGTGGTACTTCATACAATCCACAATAGCCGACTATATCCAGATCTGCCATCGTAACGATCCCGAGCTGTCCAAATGCCTCAAGCAGAGCGTTCACAATCTGCGCCCCTATTTGGGCAAGGGCATCAAGGAAATCAATTTGCCCTCCATGGAGCCACTGTACATCGGTGACCTCAACATACTCGAAGGCAGCTCCAGTGGAATTACGGTCAAGGCCAAGAAACTGACCGTCTACGGTGCGTCCAACTTTGAGATTACCAAAATGCGTGCTTCCACTCAAAATAAACGCTTCGACTTTGAGTTGATTCTGCCATTGCTGCAAGGAGAGGGTCAATACGATATTAATGGTAACATACTGGCGTTGCCCATCAAGGGCAGCGGACCATTCGTCGGCAACTTTACCAATTTTGTGGCCTACGCGCGCGTCACTTATGATGTGAAGAATGTGAACGACATTGATTACTTTGAATTGAAGGAGTTCGCGCTGAAGATTCGCACCGGCAAGGGTCGTCTCCGTCTGGAGAATCTCTTCAATGGCGACAAGGTGTTGGGGGATGTCATCAACCATACCATCAATGAAAACTTTGAGCTGTTCACCAACGAGGTGATAGCGCCCATTGCCCGTGCCCTGGAGGTCAAGTTCCTGGACATTGCCACCAAGATTGTTGAGAATTTCACCTACAATGAATTGTTTCCCCTTTAATTAAACTATGTGCTTAAATTTGTATGCTATTGCTTGTGATACAGTTAATTTCATTATGTTAGTGTTAATATATTTCATAAATAAACTTTAAAGGAACTCAAACTTTCTGTATTATTCTCTTCAAACCAATCATGAAAATTAATATAATACAATAAGCATGATTTCTATCTCTGCTACTTTATTTACCAATTTTAAATTACGTTTTTTTCTTGCCCGTCTTTTTGTGTTGAATTTGTTTTGTTTTCATCTTTATGGGAATGTTCACAGAGCAGCTTTAACGTAACCACTTGCTTGGCTGCTGTTAACAGCGTGCATTACTTCAGTACGCTGTCTACCGTGACTCGTTTTACTTTTGGAAGAAAAAAAAATCATTTTTCGATATAATTTCGTGTGAAATCTATGTAAATAAAAAACGATTTATAACGATATATAGCGATGGCCGGAGGAAGTAAGAAGCAAAATTGGTGCTAAAATTTAAATTTAAATTTAATTTTGCAGCACGCTGTAAACAGCTGCACTACTAAGTGCGGAGTAATCTGTTAGCTGGCGGAGTATAAATGTTAAGTGGACAGCCTAGTGTTATCGTAGCGCAATATCGACAAGCTGGCAGGTTTTTTCGATATCGAGCATAATATCGTTGGGTATGTGCGAAGTATCGATACATTTTCTTACGCTGCTCAGTGCCCTCAATTAAAAATTAAATTACAAAATTTCACTGTTTCTGTTTATAATAAATCGTATTGCCTAAACGGTCTAGTTAACATTCAAGCACAAGTGGTAGTAACATTGTAGAACATGTCAACACCCGCACGCAGACGTCTTATGAGAGATTTTAAAAGGTAAGAAAACTACACACACACACAATGATAATAGTCGTGATGTATGTGAAATGGAGAAACGGGGCAGCATATGTATACATACTTACGTCCGTAATTATGTATGTATGTAAGTACGGACATATGCCCGTGGAAAAGTTTGCGCAGGCAAAATAAAAAAGTGCTTAAGTTTGTGTGTGTGGCCTGCGTATGAGCTGTGTTTGTGTGCGTGTGTTTATATGTTGGCTTATTTTTTCGCTGCTCATTTTCATTTGTGATAGTATTACAACAATAACATCAGTATATGAATAGCAACAACATTAAGAGTGCTGCACTTGCTGTCTGCGCCTTTGAGACATGACTTTGAAGTATAGCACAAAAAGAAATAGCATGCAAACTAAATCTGCGCAAAGCAGAGCACAATAAAACAGTGCAAAGCGTAATATACAAAAATTCTTTTTCTCGTTTGTGCAATTGCGTCGCAGACAAAACATCAACGACAACAGCAACAAATGCCAACCAGAGCAGAAAGCCTGAGAGCAACAATAATCAAATTGTTGTTCTCTCTGCGCTGCCGCTTTTCCCCACACACACACACACACAAACACACACAAAATAGTCATCTTCATCCTGATTTTCTCTGTTTCACCATATTTCATCATTCGCAGTGCGCACATTTAACCTTGTTGACTCATGCTCTGCAGCAGAGCAGCAAAGTAGCTGAACAGCAGCAGCGCACAGCGGAGCAGAGCAGCGCAGCGTCATGCGTCTCATATTGGAATTTCATTCAAAGCTTTGCTTGTTTTTCGTGCTTTATGTTGTGCCATACGATTTCGTATGCTGACTCTACATTTATTTTTTGGTTGCAAATTTCTTCTTTTTTTTGTTGCTGTTGTCAAATTTAATATTTGAAAATTAACAGTTTGATTGCATAACGCACACTTAAAGGGTGGGTGCGTCTTTATTTACTGTTCCTTGAGCAAAGTAAATGTCAAGGCTGTCCCAAGGCAGCTGGAACCAAATGACTCCACAGCCCAGCAACACCCCAAGTGCAGAAACTGTTTGTTTATCAGCATTTTTATCGACAGGTATTTTTGCTATTTGCTTTGCTTTGTATGTGTGATTTTTTTTTTTTTAGTATTTCTATGCTACTGTTGTTTAATCGATGAATTCATTTTGGGCTATGTCATTTTGTATTGATTTAGGCGGTTGAAGGGCGCGGCTGCCTTCTGTTTCTGCTGCTGCTGCTTCCTCTGTTTCTCTTAGCTGTTGCACATGCTTACATATATATGCGAGTGTATGTCTGCGTGTGTGTGTGTGTGTGTGTGTGTTTGACCTATATGTAGTTGTGTCTGCGATGCCCCTGGGAACCAGTACTTAGAGAGTGGGTCTCGAAACGTGTCAATTGCCAGTTGATCTGGGTTAAGAAATGCAGTTTCTTGGTAAATTTCTTCGCTTTGCGGCCACTTGTGTGAAAATACAGTGATCGCTCACAAAATAGAACTTAATTTCAATTTATTAACTAATATTATTTGATTAATTTATGTATCAACCATCGGAGCGATCACTGTACCAATAATCATATATAGAACATCTTTAAAAAAAATAAATAAATAGCAGCAGCTTCCAGCGAAAAAAATTCTTGGCACACACCGCTCAATGAACTCGCCAAAATGCAAAGTGCAACCCACACAAAAGCAGCTGACGATTGTAAACAGTAGCCACAACAACGAAAGCAATGAAAGCAACGCCAGGAGGCAATATATATATATATATATATATATATATAGAATGTATATACAGGCATACATGAGTGTCGCGTTATGTTTTTTATAGACATAGACCTCAAATTATTCGTCAGAGACATGCAAAAATGATTAATGTACATGTTTTTAATTTCGATTCGCAGCGTTCAGTTGCTTCTGTTATTTTGCTTTGTTTCGCCAAAACAATCAAAACAAAAACGAAACAAAAAGTAGTGTAACTGAACATTTTTAAATCAATACAAAATTTTAAATGGCTATCCAACCTTTACAATTTGAAACTTTCTAAAATGGGTTGTATGGAATTTGTTCAACAGATATGTATATATATAAATATATATATATATATATATAACAATCAAAACCTATGATTTTTATAATCGTATTTATTTTTGATTTTTCAACTCAATTGCAGACTTCAGGAGGACCCACCAACGGGTGTTTCGGGTGCGCCAACAGATAATAATATTATGATATGGAATGCTGTGATTTTTGGTCCACACGATACTCCGTTCGAGGATGGTACCTTTAAATTAACCATAGAATTTACGGAAGAATACCCAAATAAACCGCCAACAGTTCGATTCGTTTCGAAAGTATTTCATCCTAACGTGTATGCAGATGGTGGCATATGTTTGGATATATTGCAAAATCGTTGGAGTCCCACGTATGATGTGTCAGCTATATTAACATCTATACAGGTGAGTGGATACCATAAATTGAATTCGAACTGATTACAATAATACTATTTAATTGGTTTTCTAGTCACTGCTGAGCGATCCCAATCCCAACTCACCGGCAAATTCTACCGCCGCTCAGCTGTATAAAGAGAATCGTCGTGAGTATGAGAAGCGTGTGAAAGCCTGTGTGGAGCAAAGTTTCATCGATTAGCCATGCGCCCACATTAACACCAACAACAATAATAACAGCAACAGCAGAAGCAGGAGCAGCAGACACGACAGCACAAGCAGCAGCAACAGCAGAAGCACCAGCTGCAGCGACTTGCAGCAACTAGCTTCAACAACAACAACACGCAATAATATAAACAAGTTTAAATTAAATAATATCAGATATATTTATAATAGTTATAATGCTATGAAATTGTAACAGCTCCTAAAACCAACACACACCGACAGACAGACAGACACAAAATACACTACATAGGCAAGACAGACACACTCACTCACTCACATAGAAAACCAACCACACATACATATATACATAAACCCGCAAAACCGGACAGTTTATATTTTCGTCAAAATGTTTAATCGTAGATGCGATAACAAACATCAACATTAACAAGAACAACAACCCACTGAAGCAGCAAATAAAAAAAGAAAGAAAGAGCAGCAATCACTTCAGGTGACATCAATAGATATTTATAAATATCTCCTCAAGCCTCTCATAAGCTAACAATAATAATAATAACATCAACAATTCAATGTTATAATTCGAATAGCAGCAGAAAAAAGTTATTAATAATAATAATAAAAAAAAATTATAAAAAAACACGTCGGACAATTGCGTAAATTAGTTTTATTTGTAAATGTGCTAAAGGCTGCAAAGCAATTTCTTAAATGTCGCCAGAAACCTATGCTATTAGCAAATAATTAAAAGAAAAAACAAATATAAACAATATAAAAAAATAATACTTTTGATGTATGTATGTGTATGACATATTATTAAAAAAAAACTACAAAATGCAAAATGAGAAAATTAAAGTCAAATAGAATGAAAGTTTGATTGTCAAACACCATAGATCAGTAATCAATTAAACTTGCCTTGATTTTAAAAAATGATTCAATGAATAGCAATATAATCAGCTAATTTAATTCGCTAGCTGCCTAGTTGAACAACCAAGCATTAGAGAACTTCTCGCCGGTGAGAACTGCAAATCTAATATATAATATGATGATTATTCGCACAAGCTACTTAAATTGGTTAATAAGTTTATTGGCAACAAGTTGTGAAATTTACTGCATACTAACAAGAAGAAAACTAAACTACAATTATAATTAAAATTAAATGTTAGTTGTCAGCATGCAAATTAAAAAAAAAAAAAACTTTAAGATCGGATCTATGATGCAATGCAGAAAAAAGCGCTTTCAGTGTAGTTTTGTGCTTGAACAAGATAAACATTAATAACTTAACTATGTATATTCTTATGCATACAACTAATGGCTCTGTCCAGTGACCAATCCAAACCTAACTAACCAATTATACTATGCGTAACTCGATGTGTTGATCTATGCGATGACTCCATGTACATTAAGTTTCTATACTTCAAATTAAACTCATTTCAAGGAGTGATCATTTTAGTTATACACCCAAACACCCACACTTCCGAAACCCCCAA
Source organism: Drosophila quasianomalipes (assembly GCA_035043665.1). Taxonomy (NCBI): domain Eukaryota; kingdom Metazoa; phylum Arthropoda; class Insecta; order Diptera; family Drosophilidae; genus Drosophila; species Drosophila quasianomalipes. The sequence continues at coordinate 163,882 of JAWNMU010000317.1, read as the reverse complement.
AACGGATCATACTTACATATATGCATAATGATTAGTCTAAACACCTCATAACTGCCATTTGCCACACTAAATAGCAATACTCTGAAACACTCGAACATCTGGGCCAGGTCATTATTCATTATTTAGTTCTAGTTTTAGGCGGATACTTACAATCGATTGTTCTTATTTGTTTTCAAATTGCTATTCCTTTTGCTAATACCCTCCACTTTTGCACTTTGTGTGTATGACGACGATGTTAATATCGATGATAATGATAATGATGATTATGATGCTCTGAGCATTATGTGAATCTATATGGATAATCCCTTATAGCAACAAGTTGATTGTTTTTTTTTTTTTTAATTTAATACATCATTAAAATGTACTCAAAAACTATTGCAATCCTTGTAGAGCTCTATTAAAGAGAACCCACAAAAGAAATGAAACAACAATTACAACAACAAGCAGCAAAATGAAGCAAATGATAACAATTTACCTTATAGATTTCAAATATCAATAAATGAAAGTATTACAAAAAAAATAAAAAAAAACAGTACTGAATTTTTATTCATTCATATTTATTTTGCAGGGGTCAGCGTGTTGAGCAGCAGTATTGTCTCTTATTTTCAGCAAATCAGCTACCGGTTTTTATGTGGAAGCAAATGAAAATTGAACTTTGAAGGTTACTATGTAAAATCTTAGCATTAAACTTTATTTCTTTGAATATTAATATTCGTAATGATACCTGGATCAAGGTTTCGATAAATGATCGTTTCAGAAGATATGGTCTTGTTGGTAGGATGTTGGTGATGTCTTTCAAAGATCGGCATACGCCCATCCCCGCCGCCCCAGCCCCCGCAGCTTTTGAGTTAGAGCCGCCAAATTTGGTAATTTGGTTTATTATTATTATTACTAGTAGCCGTCTTTAAGAACCGATACATAATCGCCAAAGCCGATATTTCGGAAATTGTAAAGCGATAGATTCCGCTAGAGTCACGAAATTTGAAAGTTATATTGGTAGTCACCCTTCAAAAACGATAAAAGTCTATATCTCCCGCAATTTAAGAACTACAGTTACCAAACTTGGAATGTAGATTGCAAAGAACGTTCTCCAAATTTTTTTTGGCCACGCCCACCACAGCCCACAAAATTTACAGAAGCCTATAGCTACTGCAATTTGAAAGGCAGACTTGGACGGTATTTCTTGACTACACCCACCCTGTTACTTGCTATCTGTTATCAGCTGGTATTACTTATGGTATCAAAGCATTTGTTTTAAATCAGTACATGTTCTATGAGACTTGTTCTTAAAACTAATTAATGAGAAAATTATAATGCCTTCAGATTCGGCATTAGTTCTAGGCAGTCTTGGACTTCTGTGATTCCAAATGGGCCTGTGGGACAATAATAGGGATAAATATATATATACTGAAGCCAATAGTATGTAGTACCTACCTTTTCTGCTACCCTCAGCAGACTATCAAAGCTACTTTGACCTGTCTCCATGACCATACCATGGAAGACCTTCGACTCACACTGAGTAAGGAGTTCGTAAGGTGATCCAAACTCCACTATTTGGCCAGCATCCATGACTATCACCTTATCCGAGTCCATTATCGTGTTCAGGCGATGGGCTATTGTCAGAACTGTGCACTCCCTGAACTTATTCCTTATCGTCGTCTGAATGAGGGCATCTGTCTGTGGATCCACATTGGCTGTGGCCTCATCCATGACCAGAATGCGGTTCTCCCGAAGAATGGCTCGTGCCAAACACACCAGCTGCCTCTGACCCACACTAAAGTTGGTGCCTCCCTCGGAGATTTTACTCTGGAGTCCACTCGGAAGATCGCTGATGACGGGCTTCAACTTGACCTCCTCCAAAGCATCCCACAACTTGGCATCGCTGTATTCTTCGAAGGGATCAAGATTGTAGCGCATGCTGCCCGAAAACAGTACCGGTTCCTGTGGTATAATGGAGATCTTGCTTCGCAGATCGTGTAGTCCTAGTTCGTTGGTGTCGCGGCTGTCGATGATGATAGAGCCATCGTTGTAGGACAGACGGAAGAGGGCGTTGATAAGCGATGATTTGCCAGCACCAGTACGACCCACAATGCCCACCTTTTCCATGGGTTTGATCTCGAAGTTGAGCGACTTGAGCACATACTTGGATTGCGGATCGGGGAAATAGCGTAGACTTAGATCATCGGCCACTATATTTCCGTGTTCCGGCCAGGTGATGGGTGGTTTCTTGTTCGGCTGGGATTCATATTCACCCTCTGGCTCGATCTCATCGTACTCCACAACACGTTCAACTGCTGTCATGGCGTTCTCCAGCTCCGCCGATTGCCGCATGCCCCATTGAATTATACCAGTCAAACCAATGGCCTGGGTTATAGCTAATCCAACCTCACCGGAATTTTCAGGCGGATTGATGAAGTAATTGATTATAATCATTACAATGTACAGTGTGCAGAAGAGATCCAAGTAATAGCCAAAAGCACGATTAGTAGCGAGAAATGTGTAGTAACCAGAGCTGTGCAGATCCTGCAGATTATCGAACTCGGAAATCAATATCTTCTGTGCGTCCAGTGCTCTTATAGTGGTGAGTCCATTTAGAGAGGCGCTGAGATGAGAATAGATGGGAGACCTGGCAACTGCTTCCAGCCGTTTTATATCTCTTGATGTCTTCAGATAAAACTCTCTTATGTAATAGAAAATTATTCCCAGCACAACAGATAGGATTAAATAATAAGGATTTATAACGCAGATGACAACAATGATTCCAGTCAATATGAGGGAAATCTGTAGCACGTCCAACATTACGGTTGGTAGGACTTCATCTATCTGGCCGAGATCCTTTGAGAACCGATTTAGTATCCGGCCCGAGGGATTCGTGTTGAAGAAGTACATTGCTGCTCTTGTGATGCCACGGAACATGGCATTATGAAGCTCAGTAGAACTACGCATGGCTAGATTATAGAATAACATAGTCAGTCCCAATGTAAGGAAGAGGGCAGCTATGTTGAGGGCAGTGAAGTAATAGATATCGACGGGATCCGAATCATCTGCTGTTTCATTCTTGTTGACCCTTAATAGAAAATTATTATTCTAATTGACTGATGCATACAAAAAAGACAATTACCAGTAAGCAAGGAAAACATCAGTTACGGAAGCCACAATCTGCGTGCCCACACAAAGGAACAATAGAAAACTTATTAAAAACCAACTGCTGCCTGCCGTATAATATTCCTTGTAGAGACCCAAACCGATCCTGCCCTCGGATCGACTTTCTTGCACAGCCAGAGGCTCATCTTGTGCAATGGATTCGGTCAGAGAGCTCATTGAATTTATACTCTCCGCTTGTGACGTCTGGCGTAAAATCTTTTGTGACTTTGTATTATCCAAGCTTTCACAAGCATCATTCATCTTTTCATTTAGCTCCTCGTCGCCCTTGTTGGGACATGTAAGCAGTTGTGCAAAGTTCAAGCCACTCTGCTGCATCGTGGCATATGTGCCCATTGCACTAATTTTACCCTTATCCATAATAACAATGAGATCGGCGTGCTCCAGGAACTGCAGCTGATGTGTGACCAGGATGACTAACTCACTTCTCAGATAGCCTCTCATGCACTGATCGAATAAGTGCCGACCCACATGAGTATCCACAGCGCTGAGTGGATCATCTAGGAGGTAGATGTCCGCCCGACGGTACACAGCCCTTGCCAGACTGATGCGTGCCTTCTGTCCACCAGAGAGTGAGGCTCCTCGCTCACCAACGATCGTCTTATCACCATGAGGAAGTAGCTCAAAGTCACGCTCAAGGGCACACTTCTTCACCACTGTGCGATAGCGATGCTTATCCAGAGTCAATCCAAATAGTATATTTTCACGAACAGTTCCCGTGAAGAGCCACGGCTCCTGGGAGGCATAAGAGAATTTACCATTGACTTTGAGGCTTCCCTTGCCAGCGGGGAGTTCGCCGAGAATGGATTGTATCAGACTAGACTTCCCTGAGCCGACAGGTCCAATCACAGCCACCAGTTGACGACGATCTAGTTTGAGATTGATGTTGTCTAGAGTGCTCTCAGTTGCGTTGGCATCCCATTTGGCACTGAAGTCGTTGAATTCAACAAGCGTCTGGTCATTGCTATTTTTTTTAGTCACATCTCCGATGCCATCGCTGATGAGAGCCCCGTTTTCTCTTATCACTATTTCTCTTGTCAAATACAGGTGACAGCATTGTATTAGATTTGTCCAGTCTAAGAATCTCCTCTCTATGCATAAAGGTCTCCAGACGCTTGATGGTCACCACAAGTTCCAAAAGTTGACTTATGCTCATGGGAAAGAAATTGGTGAACGTTCGTTGCAGCAAAGCAAAGTATGCCGTGATGAAATAGGCTTGTCCGGCAGTCAATATGTTGCCCAGTAGTACAAATCCTACTAGACTAACGAAGGTAAATGTGCGGGATAGACACATGCCAAGGGCAATGAGAATGCCACGAATATAGTTGACTTTCTTAATGCAGACCATCTCGTTTAGGCGCGTTAACTCAACGAGTTTTCCAAAGGGCTTCTCCCAGGCATACATCTTGATCACCTGAATGCCCGAAATGATCTCATTCATCAATCGAACCCGCTCGTCTGTGCGCAGAGCCGTATGCAGCCTCAGCGTCGATGTCTTCTTCGCCAGATAAGATTGCAGGGGCATGAAAAGCAACATAAGAGCAATGCCAAAGAAGCAAGCGACGCCAATCTACAATTGAATACAGATATTAAATTAATATAAGACTCCCTTTCAATTCAATTCACACTTGCTGCTTACCTTTTCAAACATTAGATAGCTTATTACCACCAATTCCATTGGACTCAGCCAGATATAATGTAAATTGACCAACACTGAATCGAAGCGTCCCACATCGTTGGACAGCAGATTTACCACCTGACCTATCGATGTGCCTCCCAAAGCGTTATGGCTCAATCGCAGAGCCTTCCGATAGACCAAGCTGCTCAGCGCAACACGCATTTTCATGCCCAGATGGACTATGCCGAGCATTAAGGGATGTTGAGTGACAACTGAGAGCACGGAACCAACCATCAGGGCAACTGCATAGAATTTCGCCTTCATTGGGTCTGGATCCTCGCCCGAAAAGTAGGACATAATACCATAGAGGAAAATGGGCTGTGTTACTCTTAAATTAGAAATAAGAATTATATAAATTAAATGATCATAGAGAACTTGTCAATTTACTTACTTTGTTAAAAATTCCTTAGAGCCCATTAGCACTCCAGTGATAAACAGATGGCAGCCAAAGATGCGGACCATAACACGCCCTAATCGAGGCGGTTTCTTTTGGGCTGATCTCTGAATTACTTCTTCATTCCAGGCTGCGCTTAAGCGATCTCCAAGAGTATCTGAATATTATTATATATTATTTTCATTGATTATTATTTAACTGCATAAGTATTGTACATATATTTCCTAAACTTACCGGATTTGTGTTCCTTTAAGGGACAATATAAATCTGGTTGTTGTAAAGTCTTTTTACGGCCTTTGAAGAACACGGGGAATACAAAGCTTAATGATATCAATAAACGAAATAAGATAATATAAAGATTTTATAATGATCAAATATGGGAAAATATACACAGTGAGTACTACTCGTTGATAAGAATTGTCGCTTTATCAACAAAGCTTTTGCGTCTTTTACGTAATGTTGTTTTTATTCAAGTTCGTCATTGGTCATTCATTCATTCGAATCAATTAAAAGACAGATAATTGTGTACATTTCTTATGATTGGATTATCAATCCGGCATATCGGTTCGAAATTCATATATGACGTATTGAGAGATAAGCGACCCGAAAACCGAAAACCCTGGCAGCCTGTGCCCTTAAAAATGTAGTGTGGGTCAATAATCTACTAATAAATACTATAGATAAGCAAATAATTAAAGCCAGAAATAAATAAAATATATATAAAATAAAATACTGATTCATTAATTAATCAATTATAGTACTCACCAGAACATTAACTCCGAAATTGGGTTGGAGCGCACCCGGGGATTTTCTGGTAGCTCATCGGCTCTTGTTAATGGCATTTTGTATTATTTGTAATTACCTATTTATTTCCTTGCTTTACGCAATCTGCACTATTTAAATAAAACAACAAATTAAGCTGATTATTACAATTTGTTGAGCCCATTATATTTCCATAAATATTGTTTAGCTTTAATTATGCCTTGCATATTATATTGGGTAATTTCCACAACATATCTTAATTAATGTGATCCCCTTTTCACAACTATGCAAAATAAAACCACAAATATCATATTTTCACAAATGAAATTTCACAATGCATTGAAAAACAAAAATATCCAAACATATATACCTCAATACTATTTTCGCTACAGATAACAAGCTTTCTGTTCGATCGCCCAACTCGTTCTACTTCCCAGCTGATCAGTTCCCGCTTTTTATGCAAACTGTTCCACAAAGCTTTTTCTCTCTCAATTTGTACTCTGTTTATCGGCGTTTCCATAGTAAAATACTCTGGCTTATCGGTAAACACCTTCTTACATGGCATTACTACTAACGGGTAAGAGAGAAACAGAGAGAGAGAGAGAGAGAGAGAGAGAGAGAAACAGAGAGCGAGAGAGAGGAAAAGGTGTCTGGAAATGTAATTGCTCTATTTAAAAATGTAACTGATTTGTTAGTTAGGCTGGCGAAAAATTGATAAATGCAATTATACCTTTTTAATCTTATAAGTTTATTTAAAGGTAATTTCGTAAAATAAAAAGTAATACATTAAATAGCATTTAGATACATAAGGTTTCTAGTTCTTATTTTGACAATGTTGGATACCGGTTAATTTTAAAACAGTACATGTTCTATGAGACTTGTTCTTAAAACTAATTAACGCGAAAATTATAATGCCTTCAGATGCTGCATTAGTTCTAGGCAGTCTTGGACTTCTGTGATTCCAAATGGGCCTGTGGGACGATAATAGGGATTAATATATATATACTGAAGCCAATAGTATGTAGTACCTACCTTTTCTGCTACCTTCAGCAGACTATCAAAGCTACTTTGACCTGTCTCCATGACCATACCATGGAAGACCATCGACTCACACTGAGTAAGGAGTTCGTAAGGTGATCCAAACTCCACTATTTGGACAGCATCCATGACTATCACCTTATCCGAGTGCATTATCGTGTTCAGGCGATGGGCTATTGTCAGAACTGTGCACTCCCTGAACTTGTTCCTAATCGTCGTCTGAATGAGGGCATCTGTCTGTGGATCCACATTGGCTGTGGCCTCATCCATGACCAGAATACGGTTCTCACGAAGAATGGCTCGTGCCAAACACACCAGGCAGCTGGTCCCACACCCACACTAAAGTTGGTGCCTCCCTCGGAGGCTTTGCTTTGCCATTTGGCACTGAAGTCGTTAAATTCAACAAGCGTCAGCTCATTGCTGATGAGAGCCCCGTTTTCCTTATCACTATTTCTCTTGTCAATATGTATGTGTGTGTGTGTGTATCAGATGGGGAAGCAGCTGTTGGTGATTGGAATTCACCAGTCGTAGATTATATGGAAAGTAATTTCGAATTGAAATTTTATTTCTGTTTGAACTGCTGGCCAGGGCGAATCGTTTTGAAAGATGACAACCTCAGCTGATAGTGTGTTCGTCACCCGGTCGGATGGCATCTGCGCCGAAGGAGTGCGCGATCAATATGCTGATGGTAAAGCAGCTAAAGTGTGGGAGATTTTCATCGGTGATAAGAACTCTCGCACGGACAACTACAAGAACTTCTTGGTCGACTTGTTGCGCCAGAAGGGCTGCAAGCGCATCCTGGATGTGGCATGCGGCACGGGGTAAGACAAAAAGCCGACTATACTTATATATATAAATGTGTATATGTATATATATATATATATGTACAAAAATATATATAGTGTTGACTCCATAATGCTGCTGGAAGAGGGCTTTGAGGTGACTTCCGCTGATGCCTCCGATAAAATGTTGAAATATGCTCTGAAGGAGCGCTGGAATCGTCGCAAGGAGGCTGCCTTTGACAATTGGAGTAAGTAGGGAAATTCTGCAAGTGTTTACCCAGAACTGATCTCTATCCCATAGCCATTGAGGAGGCCAATTGGCTAACCCTGTACGATGATATTCGGGAGCATCGTCAGGCTGGCTTCGATGCCGTCATTTGCCTCGGCAATTCCTTTGCCCATTTGACCGACAGTTTTGGTGATCAGCGTGAACACAAGCAAGCGATCAAGAACTTTGAGAAATGCTTAAAGCCAGGTGGTATTCTACTGATAGATCATCGCAATTATGATAACATCCTAGAGACTGGCGCTACACCCGCCAAGAGTATTTACTATAACGTAAGTTTCCCACTAGCTACTTGTGACGTTCACACATAATTTCCAATTAAAAAGTATTAAACGGCACATTTTTTTGACTGGGTGCTGAGTTCATTATTTTTGTTAAATATGACCCATCATCGTCGAATTGATAATTCACTTAAAGTTTCTTTAAATAGACAAAATCTAAGGTCACACGAACAAAGTGACGATAACAGCACCATTATCATCAACAATTTTACGTATATATATATATATATATTTATATATGTAAAATTATATATATATATATATATATATATATATATATATATATATATGCATATATATATATTTTATTTTTTTTGTTTTTTAATGTTATAGACAAGCCATACGGCGGACATCAAAACATCCGTTCTGTTCTATTGCGGCAAGCCAACTCTGGTTTCCATGGACTATCAGATCGAGGGTAACAAGCTGGCCAGCGAGTTCCGTCTTTCCTATTATCCGCATGAGCTGAAGCGCTTCACGGATATCCTTCGAGAAATCTTTGGCAGCCAGTCCAAACATAAACTCTTTGGTGACTTTAAGGAAATGAATGTCGTGCAGAATCCCGCATTCTATATACATCTGATTGAGAAGCCAACTAAGGTTTAAGTTTCTTACATTTTATCTATTGCCACGCACAATTTTCGTATTTTCACACACACAAATACAAATACAAATTTAGTTCTATTTAGAGAAAGTTGTCGATTTGTCATTTTTATTATTATTCACATGATGAGATTATGGTATATTCATCAACTATATTAGTACTATATATCGGCTTATAATGGCGCCAAAGCACAGCGACACCATTAGCGCCTCAATCACAAAGGGTGAATTGGTTTTTATATAGTTCGACATCTGCGTACAGATCACAGCCAATCGGCGCAGAATTACCGATGTCATTTCTACAAGTCACAATTGGACACGACATCGACTCCAAAAGGTTCGCTTACAAACTGTTGGCAGACAGCGTAGTACGCAACTGAAACGCAAAATATAAAATAAAAGAAAAAAAAAGAATTTAAAATCACCTATATACAACACATTAGACATTCAAATTTTCTGAATCGATTTCGATGGAGAATCAACAAAACCATACACAAATAGCTATTTTGTCTACAAGTTAATTACGTATTAAGCCCAGTGAAAATTGTCTACAATCAAAATACAAATATTTGAATTACCCAAATGAAGTTAAATTTAACTACAAATAGATTAAAAACTTAGTCAAGTCATTGATAACTTTGATACTGAATTTGTCAAAGAAAATAATATTTTATCTATGGAAATTTTATTCCTTACTTTGAGGAATATTTTTCAGTTCATTCCGATCATAGCAAATATAGTGGAACATTTTCTATTATCAGTCGCAGTTTTTGCTTAGTTTGTAGAATTTTAACTAATGGAAACAACTATTTTTCCTAGTGTAGACACACACCAGAACTGTGTGTCATATTGTAATTGTACGTATTTAAAAATGTGCATATGTTGAGGATGAATACATACGCATACCCAGTGTATATATATCCATATGTGGAATATCTGGTCAAAAAGAGACCTCACAAAAACAAAGCAAAGCGTGCAGCTTAAAGTAGTGCGTATTTATAAGCCTCCTTGTTCTTAATAATCTTGTTTTTATATTATATATATGTATATGTATATATATATATATATATATATATTATATTGTCAGCATGTCTATCTCTGTTGTTAACAATTAACGTCTAGCTTTGTTTAGGGCCTCATCCATATTCACAAGGCACGTGCAGCAGAATCAAAATATTAATAAACATCCGAGAAAATATTTAACTTCCACTTGTAAACAAAAATGTATCTGGATATAACCAGTGATCCAAAAGTACGTCCAAATACATTTAAAGCACAGGCTATGAAATAATGCTGGTTCTCAATATACATTAAACATCATTTGTCTATTTTTGTTAGTTTTAATTATGCAAATATCAAAATGTTGTTTAAATTTTTAACAGGAGCACAAATTCATTATAGGAAATTAACTTAGGATACATATTTAGGCTGCACTTATACGCCCATAATCTTATTTATACGCTTAGCATCAGTTATCTGTCGTTCGATCTCACTGGACAGCTGGGTCAAGATCTCGGTGATGGTGCGATGCTGTTTCTCTGGCAGCTTATAGGCATCGGTCTTGGCACTCTCCTGTGACTTGGCAATATGATAGCGCTGTTTGTTCAACTCCTTCTTGGCCTTGTCCAAAGCGGCCGCCATGGTCTTGGTGTCCGTATTGATGCGAGCCACCTCCAAGGCAAAGTCACGTTCAGCACGAACGCTGTTGGGCAGCTTGGCATTCGCATCCTGCATCAGCTTCTGGCAGCGTCGCACGAGCACCTCCTGATTATCGCTAATCTCCTCGAAGCGCTCGGCGAGCCTGTGGGCTCGCTCACTGATAATCTCTCGCTCGTTCTCCAGACTCTTGATCTCCTCTAGCTGCTGTTTCTTCTGCAGCTTGATGCAATTGATGCGCTTGGCAAACTCGGAGCGCACAAGCTCATGTCGCTTGAAGTATTGGGTACGCAGCACCTCGATCGCCTGATTGAGCAGCTCATAACGCTCGTGGGCGGATTGCGTTGCCAGCTTGTCCGCAAGGATTGGCTGGCTTACGCTACGCTGCAGCAGCGCTTTGATATCGTCCGCGAATGATGGAGTCCCACCCTGCTGATCCACTGCCGTATCATTAGATGTATGCTGCACTTGCTCCCGAACTGTAACGAGCAGTTGGGGGTCGATGACCAGCTTTAAGCTGATAACCTGTCCGCTGCTCAACAATAGAACAAGTCCGGCGGGCATTTGCAAAAGAGCGATGCCAAGGACTGGATTTGTGTGCTCAGTGGAATCGAATTTGGTACACAGAATATATTCGGCACTCGAGGGTGTCGTTAGAATCAGTTGATTGTCCTCTGCCTCGCTGTCCAGAAATCGCTGTAGTTCAGCTATAAAGTTCACAGTTACGATGTGCAATCCAGCATTGTGGTAGGCAAAGTAACGCATCTCATTGATGAGATCTCGTTTCAAGTGTATGGGGCAGCTGTAAGCGTCGCCAGTTGCTGCTCTGAGACCCAATTCCAACTCAACGGTTTCGGTCACATGCAGTGTCCATTCCGATGGCTCGATGAGCAAAAAATCATCCACTTCGCTGAACGAGAGCTCTGCAGATTCTGCCTCCAGCAACAAGGCATGATGCAATTTACCCGTCGACTCCGCAATGATTACAGTTGGCGGCAATGAAGGTATAATCTGCAGAGCACACGACTCCAATCCATAATTGGCGCTCGTCTGCGGTGTTATCGTAATGGGTCCCTGGAGACGCGTTATCGCAGAGTCAATCCCAGCGAGCAATATGTAAATGTTGCCATTCTCACGCAATACAACAATTGGCCACTCGACCTTCTCCTTTTTGGCTTTGGCAGTTGCCGTTGAACTATTGGCCAAGCTGTCATCTGTTTTAGTCTCAGCTGTGGTGCGAGATTTGACAGCGGGTGCAATGTCAAAATCAACCGACATTTCACCGAAATCTGTTATAGAGCTATTTGCACCTGTTTTCACGGTGTGTGGACCAACCTTCCACACATGACGCAGCTTTGCGTGATTATACACTCGAATTGTGTTGTTCGAGAGCAGCACAAGAAGCGTCGAATCGGAAACGGAATCCGGATGCCAGCGCAGTTGGCGCACCTCCAGCTGCGGATTGCTCTTGAAGAGCTGCGCATCCAGATTATATGTACGACACGTGATTGAGGGCTTGCCGTCCATGAAATTGCCATCGAGTCCACAGCGTTGAGGTATCTCCAAGATGGAGACACCTCGCGGTCCACTCAATGCCACCAGGGAGCCCTCTTGGGAGGCGTTAACACGCTCCACATGCAGTCCGACTGTGTGCGATGGAATCAGCGTCTGATAGGTGACTTTGGCACGCTTCGTCGCTTCCTGTTGCAGTAAAGATGCGCGCCAATTTGTGACCAGCAGGCAGGATTCATTGGAGTCCCACGCATACAGCAGATCGTCTTTGCAGTCCAGCAGATTTTGTGTTTGAGGGACAATCGGTAGGCCATTGCGTATTTTAGCAAACAATCCCGTTTTATTTAGGTTCAAGACATCTGTAAGCGACGACATTGCAACACAATTACCACTAAATACAATTATTTCACAGCCGGCTAGCTGACAACATGTATCGATATATCGTGGTTTGCGATAACATCGAAGCTAGGTTCGCTGAAAATAGTGCTGGGCAAGCCTGAAATATATCGATAAGCTACGATATTATTTGAAACAATTTTATTTGTAAGAATGTAGGAATCTTATTTATTGTGATTTCTATAGTATAATTCATATATTAACAACGTCATTAACTTTCCAAATTCATATGATTTTCCCATTGAACAGTAATATAACAAAATAAATCATATCATATATATACAATTTGCAATTAATTAATACAAAATATCTCATAAAATATCAAAGTCTCCGATGTACTTCCAGTCCTGGTACTTTCTCGAGCTTAATGGTTATATCCTCGACAAATACAAGGTCTTCAAATTTAAAGCTGGTTGAAAATCTGTAGTTTCTGATCAATTTGGCCAAGGTCACCTTTATCGAAATCAAAGCATATTTCCAACCTTAAGAAAATATAAAGAAATTAAAAATTCGAAAAAGTCTTGAGTACAAGTGGGTATTAAATTTTAATGTACCTATGCAATTTCGTATTCCCTTTGTGAATGGTATATACGCGTAGGGATGCTTTTCTTGAAAATAATGGGGCAAAAATGTTCCGGATTAAATATTTCCGCATCCTCGCCCCAAATTTTCTTACTGCGATGCAAGTGAAAAATATCAATAGCAATTTGAACTCCCTTCGGAACGACAATTCCGTTGGTAAGAAGCAAGTCCTGGGACGTTTGTCGCGACACGACTGGCACGGGCGGCATCACTCTCATCGACTCATTCAGAATCAAGTCTAAATATACCATTTCCTGTGTATCTGCATAGGTCACATCAAAGTCCCCGCTTTCCGGAAACAGAGCGACAATCTCCTCAAATGCCTTGTCCTGATACTGGGGAAACATAGAAAGCAGAATCAATGTGTAGGCTACCGTGTTGGCAGTCGTCTCAAATGCTCCAAACACAATCAAATTCGATTCATCTTCCACATTTTTCCAGGTGAACGTGCCACGCCTCATCAAATCAACAGCTAGATTTAGAAAAACATTTTTATCTTGCGATTGAGTGCCTATGTCCGAATCTCTAGCCATTTTCTTTTCAATTATCTGAAAAACACACAGAGATTTTGAGGTTCTTATACAAATTGCAATAATACTGGTATTGTTACCTTTCTGATGAATTCACGTATCTCTGTCTTGGCGACCAAGTAATGTTCGTCCTTGTCAAACAGCTGTCGTACCGTTTTATTAATCAACCAAGGGGAGAAGCACATATCTGTCATGGTTTCCAAAAAGACTATTATCGAATAGCAAAAACTCATTTATGTCAAGTTCAAAAGGACTCACCATTGATAATCCTCTCGCAGTTTGCTGTTACTTAGGTTCTCATCGAGCTTTACATCACTGCCCATTGTAGTTTCTGTACTTCAATAAAACAACAAATAACAATTTTTAAGAGTTCTCTGTGCGAATAAAAACTATATCCAATTATTATAATCATAACTCACGAGTTGCTATGCTCAGCGTAACGAATTGCAGCATAGGAATAATATCTTTTTCGCCTTCACCAACTAGCATATCCATCTGGTTTAGAAGAAATCGCGTCTCGTTGTTAAAAACGGGCAGAAAACTAAGCAACACCTTATGTCCAAATGCTGGATTCAGCAATTTCCGATGTACGCTCCAGCGGGGATCTGCAATCAACCAAAAAGTTAGATAAGTCAGATTGATAGGAAAAAGTAAAGAAAGGCACAAAAGCCTGTTTGCTCAATCAAAAAAAGTTTTCTGCTAATATGTTTTCAAGGTGTCAATGACGTAGCCAGAGAGGGGTGCGAATTATAATTCATATATTTCAAACAAGTTGTTTCCACAATGTCAAAAAAGTGTGTTCTCTATTTATGTAAATATTCTCTCTCAATTATAGTATATATGTAAATATATTTTTACACCATCTTAAAACAAATTTATATAAAATAATAAAAACGTTTTTTATGGAAGAAATGCAATATCTTACAATCGAAATATAGATTTACTCAATCCATTTTATATATATAAGTATATTATTGAAAAGAAACCATTTTCGGCATGTTGAAGAAAAAATATCTGTCTCTTAATTTTTGGTGCTTATAATTATATCTAAGGCTTTTATGATTGATAGATATTTGTACGCAGCTTATCGAATTTCACATTTCACATTCATTTTGCGTACCTGACAAGCTAAATAATCCCAAACCGGCTCCATCATCGATAGCCTTGTAGATTATACCCTTGTTGACGCAATGTGGTGAAGTGAAAATATCCTGTATGACTTGAGGATCGCTGACAATTATGAATGGTATTGGACCCAGCCACGAAAATATGGTTGATCCATGCTTCTTCAAATAGATTCCAAATTCTCGCAACACATCTGCGCAATCAAAGTAAAAAACAAACATTCATCATTGATGGCACTTAAATCAGCACTTAATCACTTCAAACGTACTTTCTCTACGATACAATTTATGGGCCATGCCAAGTATTGGATATCCAAGTGGACCCGGTATCTTTAGAGTTAATATATAGAACCTGCGACGCGTCCACAAGAAATAGAACCACAAAATAAAGACCAGCGTAATCCACAATTGCCACGTCAACATAATTAGAGGTGTCAAAATATATATCCACTTGGAGCCGCGATTAGTGCTTCCGACCGAATCGAACTAATCGAACTGAACGTAAGCAAGCGCGGCAATACTATAATTAATAGATTTTGTTCGCAGCGACTTTTTATACGCCGGATGCGCCACGAGAGACGTGCGTGTATTGAGTGAGGCGTGCTGCTAAATTTTGACTACAAATTTAAATTCGCCTAGACTGCAGATGATGTACGCATCAATGAACCCCAACAATCATTGTCTCAAGTCATGTTTTATTTTTTATTAGATTTTTCGATAGCAACTGCATACAAATTGCCGTAATTTGCACAAATGGGTAACAGTAACCAGTCAATTCTCTCCAGATATGCTAATTGCGCCCATACGTCATCAATTGGGCAATTCCAGTCAGGTAGTAATATATATTAGCTGACTTGTAAAAACCTGGCCACCTAACTATTTGTTGTCTGTTACCACATATTTAATGGAGGCCTATTCGCCCAGCGATCAAATTGTTGTTTATTTGTTTATAATTAATACATTTTTGCTGAAATCGCGAACAGTTCCTGATTTTAAATAGTCGTCAACACGAAAATGTCGATATGTTCTTTAAGGTCAAGATAGAAGAAAGAGTAAGAGTAAACTGCTGAATTAATTAAATAGCGCTGAAGCGCTAAAGAGAAAGTCATTCGAATTATCTAATTATAATATTTAATAATTAATTTATTTATTCATTTTGTGTTTCTTTTTTGCATTTGAAATATTTCTTAGCCTATAGTATACATTTATGAAAAATAAGTATTACAATATTATGTACATCAAGTACACAAGTCTCTCCAACAAAAGGTCTATTCACAATTTGTACATTTACATCATCTCCACTCATCTCATGTACAGTAAAGTCAAAATGAACACCTTTCTTTATGCGCTAAATACGTTGATAGCGATATGATAACAGATTAAAATGGCAGAAGTTTCAATGGTAAAGTTTTGTGGAATTTTGAGTTAGTAGACGACAGCGACTTTATCTAGGATCCGGGCTTGTCAGTGAGTGGCTCTGAAAGATTCACATGATAGTTATGGTTAGCTTATGTCATTTATTACAAAACACTATTAGGTGTTCCATGCAGTTTCCAAAAAAAAACGTATACGTATTATTTAACACAATGCGCGGCAGTAAATTGCATAAATATAATATATATAGTATACAATTTAGTAAAATCAAAAATTGTGAGCATTTATTTTTTTTACAAAAGGTTTTCCAGTGCAACTTAAGAACTACAAAGCATTTAACACTAGATCAGTATTATTTAATCATACAGAAGCATAAGGTGCGTATTAATCATTGTGTATGTGATGCGATGAAGATGAAAATATGATGGCCCCACAAATGGAATTAATTGCAATACAAAAGTTATACCAAGATGCCAGTCAAATAATACTATATTGGCTGAAATTACTACCTACCAACTACAACTAAAATTTGTTAGAAAGTCATATTTAGGAAAATATCTTTAACCAGAATTGGAGATTGTAAACAAAATTTAAAAATTTACATATATACATATCTAAATATCGATCGTAGTAATCCTTAGAATGCGAAATACCATCTACTTAGGTGGTTAATAGATGGAATACTTATAACGGCGTTTCTTAGTATCGTCTAGCGTAGTCTGAGATCTGAAACTGTGCTCAACCAAGGCAGTGTGAGATGAGATGGGAAACGATTTGTGCTTGTTAGTCGAACTACTGGGATGAACGCAAATATCGGAGGAGCAGCAGGCAGTAATACTAGTTGGGCCTTGACCGAGGTCGTTGCTCGATGGGCTTAGAGATTCTGAGTACGAACCATATGTTGAGTCAATCGCATCCACATGTCCATTGGACATTAGGCCATTGCTTCCATTCGCATTTGTGGCGGAACCCATGAGCGGTGCACTGGACTTCACAGCTGAAAGATCATTTAAGGTAGGTTTAAAGGGATTCATCCATAAATATACACATTGTTGCTCGAAAATCAATGTTCTTTCAAAGCATTGCGAAACAAAAGCTTCATCTTGAAGTCGACCATAAATGATATATCTTTATGTTTATTTAGTACAAACCAATTGATGATCCATTAGTGACCACATGTCCATTAGGCAATGATCCATTGGTTCCATTTTCGCCCATTAGAGGTGCACTAGACTTTACGCCTGAAATGGAATAACATAAAAAGAAGTTTTCTTATCCATATAAGACTTATATAGGTCTAAGCTTACCACTCAAGCGGTAATCCCCACTGGATGAGTTTTCAATGTCCCCATTTGGTAAGGCTGCATCTCCATTCGTATTACTGCTACTTGAGTCATCTTTAACGCAACGCATGAGGAATAGCAGAGAGGAACCAACAAGGGGCGGCAGTCCAGCCAATATCAGTGGCAGGGTATACGAGCCGGTACTGTCGAATATATAGCCGGCAACAGGTGGACCAATAGTCAAGGGCAGAGAGCACAAGCCAAGCAGGAAGCCAATCGCTTGCGTTGCACCCGAGGGTCCACAAATCTCGTAGGCAATTGGACCCAGCAGCGAAATGAAGCAGCCATCAAACAGGCCCATGACCAAGGCGAATGTCACGAGCACCGCATATGAACTGGTCAAAGGGAGCAGCAATGTGACGAGACCAATGCAAACAAGCGACAGTTGCTGCAGATACATCCGATTCACTCCCGGCATATCAGCTATGACACCGAAGATTAGGCGACCAACGCCGGACGTAATGCCAATGCACATGACGGGCAGATTAACGTCGTTGCCGGGAAACGCGGTCTCCACAAACTTCATCATGTGCACATAGGGCACAAAGTAACCGAACAGCGCAAGTGGCACACACAAGGCCCAGATAACATAACGCTTTCGCTTCCAGATATCCACATTGACAATGGACCGTAGAAACACATTGAAGCGCGAACGTCCATTCTTCTTTTTAGGCGAGTCCACTGGAAGATGCAGGGGCTTGTAGACAAACGAACAGACTATTATAAATGCAGCCATGAGACTCATCAGCTGTAAGGGAAAAGCGAATTAGAAACTACTGGTCAATTATGTTGAAGTTACTCACCCTTAAGGTCGTCTCCAGGCCATAGATTCTCAGCAGACTATCCAATCCAGGTGGCAGTATAACCGTAAATACACTGGAACCAGCCGTAACAAAACCGCTCACCTTGCCCAGATAGCGCTTAAAGTAGTGCCCCAATATGGCCAATGTGGGCGTATAGGCCAAAGCTCCGCCCAGTCCAAACATAATGCCATATGTAAAATACATGGCGCTTATATTATCAGAGCAAAAGGACGAAAGAAACAAACCGCCCGAAGCGAGCATACCGCCCAAAAAGGTCGTCAGTCGCAGGCCAATCTTGTCGGTGAGAACACCAGCTACTGGCGACAGAAAGAATGTTGTGCCTATGGTCAAGGAGCCAACCAGAGCTGCAAGAGATGAATAATGTGATTTGTTTGGTTTATATATTTTATAAAATAAAAATTAAAGAAATTAGTTGTCCACCAACAATAATAATAATAGCAATTTAATCCGTCTGGCTGGGAAGTTTTTATTGGTTTTTCTTTAACTTGAAGTCTTTAAGTTGTGGTTTGGCTTAGAGAAATTCGACTGTATATCTCAGCTATCCGATCGTTTAATTTACATAATCGAATCTCACGTAATTGCGGTTAATTGTGAACTGAACTGTTTTTCCATATTCTGCACCGCCAGCAGCCGACAGTTGAAGCCGTGGAACTCATAACTGAAGTCCAATTTAATTTGCACGCATTGCACGATCGAGTGACTCAACTAGGATAGCTATTGGATATATGCGGATGAGGTTTCAATAGATTTGATTTTGAAATGCCGTCTGCAATATTTTTTAATAGTTTCCAAATTTTTTAAGCTGGCTTATGAAAATTAATGTCATATTTTAATTTCGATATATGCATATAAGTTTTTAATAATTTGTCGGGCACTTTCCAAGTGCAAAATGCACTTTGTCATTACAGCTATTTGCATTTGCAATCGATGCATAAAAAGGCAACACTTTAGCACGTAGTTTTAAAACGTGAACAGCACCTAACTGACAGATTTGGGTTGGTTCTTTGTCCAATGTAAGCATCGTCGACCCATTTTTGATAAGCACACACTGCAAATGACCGAATACCGTGATAATGTATAATGTGATAAGTCAGCATTAGTAGGAACCAAGACTGTCAACGTTCAGTATCGCTAAATGCAAATGAAGCAGCTGCCATCTATGAAAATTAGCTCAAAAGATCAACACTTGTTCATTGACAGCTGACAGAAGAGCAGAACAATAAATTAGTTGCTCATATAGAGTGCTGCAAATCCTCGTTAAATCGACGGAACAAAGGCATATAAAACTATAATGTTTATCTTATACTGAAATGTATATTTTTCTCTATTTTTAGATTTTGCATCATCGTAAAATTAGACTTGACCTACATTCGCTTGAAGGCTGTGCAAATCATGTCCGCATTTTGCCAAGCACCCCCAGTGAAATCAATACCGTCAAAAATATTCAGCCCACACACCCACACACACACACACACACACACACACACACACACACACACGCGCACACACACACGCACACACACACACACACACACACACACACACACACACACACGCACACACACACACACGCACACACACATTGTATCTCGCACATGCACTTAAACACGCTCCGTCCGGTTATAGTACTCTTGCAATTTCGGCAGCTATGGCAACCCGACAACCAGAACAGCCACATTTCAATGTCAATGCCACGCAGTCAAAGCCGGCTACCGGTCGGCGAAAGACCGCAGGCAAAGAGAGAGTGAGAGAGAGGGCGAGAGAGAGAAAGAGAAAGAGCGAGAAAGGCAGTGACAGTTAATAGCATTGTGCACATTAATACTTGTCTGAGCGAACTGAGAATAAAGAGAGAGAGAGAGAGAGAGAGAGAGAGAGAGAGAGAGAGAGAGAGAGAGAGACAGTGTGTGAGTGCCACATATTAGATAATACTTTTCTGAAACATTGCCAAGGG
Organism: Drosophila quasianomalipes; assembly: GCA_035043665.1. Classification (NCBI taxonomy): domain Eukaryota; kingdom Metazoa; phylum Arthropoda; class Insecta; order Diptera; family Drosophilidae; genus Drosophila; species Drosophila quasianomalipes. The sequence goes on along the minus strand of JAWNMU010000317.1, from coordinate 143,604 downwards.
TCTATAAAAATAACAAAACACCAAACTGACTGCAATCACAACAAACATTGCATCAACTTTTAACGGGAAAACTCGATGATTGCACATAAAAAACACACAAGAAAAATTACTTGAAATAGAATTACATATTTGAAATATTTGTATGTTAATTCATTGGCTCGTTTTACATATGCATAAATTGTCAAATATTTCAAATTTATTTTTTTATCATTGTTTTCATCAACAATGTACAGATGTATATCGAAAAAGCCCTTCCAAGTTAAACACCAACACTTTTACATGAACTGTAAGGCCCAATTCAAATTAAACAACAAGTTGATCGGGCATTCATTCCCAATACAATTGTGACGTCTTTAATCCATTTGAAAAATCAAAACAACAACGTATTTACATATGTATATACCATGAACTCAACGTTTAAACTCTAGAAGCAGATTATATTTATGAATTGAATTAATTATAATGAATTCAATATGATGAGTTCCATTATTGATTACAATAAATCAATCTGAACTCCTTCTTGATTACTATAAAATATGTACTGGTATATTTAAAATACGACTTGCAATTAATACGTTAAAATGCAAAAATCGTAATACGGTGGATTGGAATCGGATTATGTGAAGCTTTAGTCATATAGCGGAACTAATTCAACTCAACCGCTCAGTTGAGCTAGCGCTAGAGCTGCTCTAGCTGGTGACCCAATGCTGGAGGATCGCTGTCAAGCGTCGATGCACTTGGAGGGCTTCCAAGTCGTTGCCAAAAGCCAGTCGACCAAGTAACTGGGTCAGTGGCATGTGGCATGCGGCTTGTGCGATTGTGCCACTCATTATGTGGCGTCTTTGGACGCGGCTTTTGTCTTTTGTCGTTTGTGCCAATGCAACTGGTATTCTTTTGAAGCATCGTTCACCTACCACCCCATTCACCAAGCCAAAAAGTCGCCATACGCGGCGTATGGACAATGTCAGCGAACCCCAAAGAACAAACCTTGACAAACAAGTTTTAAATCAACTGAACTTTGCTTTGCTTTCACACACGACGTCATCAATTTTTTTCTATCAATAGATGCGATTCACATATTGCGAGCCTCTTCCGGCCCAGACCACTTCACACCAAAAACGTGCATTCACTGTTATGTGTATTACACTCGGAAAAAATATGTTCAAGAATTTAAAAAAATCCTTACAGGCATTTTACGTATTTCTAGATAACAACATTTTTTAAAAATATTCTTATATGTTTTAAAAAATATGTTACTTAAAGAAGAAAATACTTTTCCAGGGATGATATGCATATATAATATAGTTTTACTTGTCCACTGCAAGAACTTTCACTTTTAAGAATCTTATTCCGAAAATTGAGTATGTATTTATATATTTTTTTGATTTTTTTTGCCGGGTGTATGCCTTTAGTTGAGTACGCAAAATTATTCAGTTGCAAACTCTCATCGACTCCAGCGACTTGACATCGTCATTGCCGTGTTGAATAACGTTTTGTGATCCAATAAACTTTCAGCAATTTAATTCACTTGACGTCGACATATTGCTCTTGCACAGCGACTCATATATGCATGTACACATATGTATATATATATATATATGAAAGAGTACCTATATATATATATAATATATGTATATATATATGTATATGTATATATATATATATATATATATATATATGGGTACTCTTACATGTGCCAAGTTTTATTGAACTCAAGCGACACAGGAATATATCTGGCGGGATCGTGTGTCCGTAACTGTCCAACTCTTAAGTAACAAATTCCGCCAACCTTTTTCAATAACTGCAACTCCTCATATCAATTGAAAAAGTATATATATATATATTTTTTTTTTTTGAAACGGTGTCCAATTGTTTTATGATTTATATTCTTCTGATATTTTTCTTTTCCAGTGCTAATTATTTAATGCACTGGTCACTAATGAATTTAAGTTGAAAGAAGTATTAAATATGAATATTTACATCATACTCAGACAAAGATAATATTGATAGGCACAAATCAGCGCATTTAATAAACAGAAATGTTCCTATCGCGCCTGCAAATATTATATGTATGTATAGTAAGTATGTATGTATAGTAAGTATGTATGTAAGTATGTATGTATGTGAATAAGGCCATATGTACATAATTGTTTTGTGTATAAATCACTGTTCAAGTAATTAATACACATTCGATGTGCAAAACAACTGTTCAATTCCCATCAACTTAATCTGTGCATAATTACAATCAATTGAGGATTGCCACGAATTCCGAATCAATTTGCCTTGGGCCCTGCTTTGAAAGGATTAAGTACGTGCGCAAATTGCTTGTGTACATAGAGAGACAAGTAATGTAATATAATTAAAATATTCGCAAAGTTGATAAAATGTACTTGATACGAAATAAATACTTAAAATTAGTGGCACAAAATTTAAAACAGTATCTACAACTCGAATTATAAAACCTAATAAAATTTCTAATCAGCTTATCAATAAAATGTGCTTGATTTGGGTAGACAATCAATATTGATGTTTTTCTCAGCTGTTCAATCAAATCCCAGCCACATACCCATACAAATAGATATCAATAAGCTATAAACAGAGGCTTACCCGCTTTGCTGTTGGCTTCCGTATCGCCCTGTGCCGCTAGTCGTTCGGTTAAGAGCTTGTGCAGCACGCCGTAAGTGTTGATCAGGCCAAAGATGACGCCGTTGCACAGAAAGGCGCTGATCATCACCAGCCAGGCGCGAGTACCGCCATCCGGCGGCTCCTTGCCGTGTATATCTCGACAGCAGGGCGCCTCGATATGCTGTGGTTTCTGGACGCCATTCTCATGTTTCCCATTTGCGGACTTCTCCTTGTGCACCAGCTGACCATTTCCACGTCCATTGCTGACCTGCTTTGCATGTCCGTTTGAGCGTTCAGCAGCGCTCAATATCCGTCCGTTTGGTTGACTGGCAGCTGCATCGAGCGGCTCGTTTTCGGCCATGGCTTTGAGTGGTTTCTGAAATTTCAAACTGATTACAAGTCGTCTCTCTCTTGACATTATATGATATGCGGCTATGCGGTTTACGACCTAAGCCGTCAACGTATCTAAACAAAAAAAAAAAAACTCGACACAGTTGCTAAACTGTCGCGATCTTAAATGCAATTGTAATTATCATTATATGCCCCGCCGGTTTGTCAACTGCAATTAAGACAAATGTAATTTAGAAGACTCGATGTGGTTCTTGAACTTGTCCACTTTAATATGAGAAGAAGCTGATGCATCTACATGTACATCAAATCAGAAAATGTATAACTGCCCAGTAAAAGTGAATATATTTTGTATATATAAAACTAGATTTTTTAGATTTCTACTTTATGCTGCTTCTGCTCATAAAGTAAATAGTTTGGTATTTATAATACTTCTTGATTTCACAAGTTTATAAAAATACCCTAATAATTTAGCTTACTATTTTACATTTCAAAAAATTTAATTTTTTATTTTAAAATACACTATTTTAAATATCTTATTATCCATAACCAAACGTTCTTCAAAAAAAAAAAAAATAGAAAAGAATATCAAAGATATGAAATCTACAGTTTTAATTTATAGCCACGTCAATTTTTGATATTTTTGTAATAAACACGATCAAAATCAATGATTGTAAACTCATTTTCAGTCATACAAAGATTACTATCACTCACATCGCACAAATTAATATTAAAGAACCGTTGAAAACATTTTTTTATAAATGACACAATCAGTGGGCGTTTTTGTAATTAAATGTACATTGACACAAGCTGTAAGCTTAACAAAGTATTTACTTTCTCAATAATAAATAAATGCACAGTTCAAGAACAGTCAATATCAACATAGCACAATAATATCTGGTACAAGTGCTCAAATTGTGCAGCCGAAGCACTTATTAAAACAAGAACTCTTTCTTCCATGGTCATGACCAATGAAATTTAAACACATACAACATATGTAAGTTGAATAAATAACCAGAAGTCATATATATATATGTAAATATTGTCAGCAAGAATTTGGGTTTTTGCATGTCTGCGGTAATAATATTTTGACTAGCATTATTCGAGCGAAATTGATAACAATTTTAGAAAATATGCACAGCCCAGCAAAAAAATGAAGCCACTTTAATGTAATGTTGTAAATCTGTTGATGTTTCTGTTTGCAATCCGTCTGTAGGCACAACTATTAAGTTTTGAGGTGAGACGCATTATCAATGTGCACGTGTCTCACTGACGAAGGCGTTCCCACAATGCGAGGGGGAATGGGGTCACAGTCAAGAATCAACGGTAGCCTCGCGCTGCTTACGCAATGCAAACAAATACAGAGAAATATTTCACCTATTTCACCTAAATGACAGAGGTTGTGTTTCGCCTAATCGATGTATTTATAAATGCACTATAATTTGTTATACTTTGGGGCGATCCCGTTGGAATATTGCGAGGCGCGTACCGACGCCACTGAATAAGTGCAAGACGAAGTCGCTGCGCGAACTGTGTAGAGATAAAAACACGACCGAACGCTTGCGTTGCCGGCAACGGAATGAAATATAATTCAATTATTTTACACGAGCAAAAAAAAAAAATAAAATAAACTGAAAGAAATTTGTCACTCACGAGGCGCCTAATCGGAGCACAAATTGACAACGTGAGACCAGCCGCCTGAGCGCTTGTTCTCTCTGTAGTAAACAAAATAATGTTCAAGTCTGCGGTAACCGTTGGCAACGCAACGGCCACAACGAAGATGTCCACAAAAACAAATAGCTACAAAAGCGAACGCATTCCATTGATGGGGACCCTTAACAATTAAAAGTGATGTACAAACTGAGATGCATCCGTTTTTTACTGAAATCACATGATCAATTGGCAGACAGTAAGTCAGGCAGACAGCCACATCAATGAATTGTTGTGGATTTGGTGAGACCAAAAAATAATAATTGTCAATTGATTCCAATTCCCAGAATTAGAAACTGAAGTCCAACATAAACTGGCGGCATTTTATGCCAGTATAAATTGACCATATCCGTTTCGTGTCCAAACACATCAAATTAACAGCAAAGAAATATCTTATAATCAGCAGACATTGACTCCGGCGCCAGCAAGCATACAATGCAAAATATATACGTGGACTTTTATATATTTTGAGACTACATATACATAATGTATGAGTATATTTATATATACTATATATATATATTAAACTTACGTGTTAGTGGAAGATTCATTTTTCAGTTAATTTATAATACTAGTATGAAATAAGCGTTTCGTATCCGCTGCTTAGTTGATGGACGCCTCAGTGAACATTGCTGCGGGCAGCGGCGCCGCACAAATCGGTTGATCCACAATTAGCTTAAAATTCTTATCGGGCCAATCGAATTCGAGACGCTTTGTCGGCTCCGTTTTCCCATCCAGTTGTGCATTGCAAAATGCTTCCATTATGCGCGGCACCAGATCGTTGGGTATCAACACCTGAATCCAATAGCCAAGTACCCCAAACGGTTCACTAACGCTAACTGCGGCTCCTGTAACCGTCTCAGCGACGAGGGTTAAGGCCAAGTGCTGGGCCTTAAATGTGAAATGACGACCATGACGTATACGGTCCTGGAAAGAAATAAAAACATAAAGTTAACCATACACAGAAGAGTTAAATCTTTGATTTACTTTTATGGCCAGTAGCAGATACTTCGCAGCATAGGGCGCCAATGTGATCTCAATGCCATCGAGCGATATGCAATCGGGCGCCTGAGGCTGATAGTCCAGTGGACAGGATTTGTGCAGGGAACTACTGCTCATCGACATGGATTGTGGAAAACTCGGTTCCTCGCGTTTCACCTGGGACTCTGACAGTGGTCGATTGTTCTCATCGCTGGCGCAGCGTTCGTTCAGGATCCGGCAGTCAATTTCTTGCTTAATCATCTTGGTTGGCTTCTGCTCCCTGAACGTAAATTCCGCATTCACTCCGGCCAAATCGGAGCCCTGCTTCTCCAGATCGTCTTGCAGATTGAGCAGCGTCTCGGGAAACAATTCAAATACGCTCATTGTGCGCTGCAGATTCGTCACCAGCCAATCCCCACCAGTCTTCACATCTTTGGCGAGGAAGTTGAGGACTCCACGACCATTCCAGCGTGAGGCCTGCTCCAGTTCCTCCTCGGTGACGCCGACTATCTGGCAAAAGTCCACAGTGCCAAAGGGTGTGTCAATGCTGCCCAGCTGAGGATCCTGCGCCACCAGCAGACTTTGCATACGTGAATTTGTCCCACCGTCCAAACACTTTCGCCACGGAATATTATCGCCAAAGCACAAACCATTCCCAGTTTGAAAACAATAGCGAGCAATCGATTGTAATAGATTTGCTGGCCAGGTCGGTGGCCTAATGGGTTTATCTGGGCATTCGCGTTGCTGGCGAAGTTCTGCCTCCGTTTTGGCCAATCGAAAAGTCAACTCGAATCCCATGCCAGAGCGGGTGGTGTGTTCCTCCTTTAGATGCACCCGCTGATCGCCATGCAAGTCGCTCAGTCCAAAACTAACATAATGCCAGTGTGGAAGTATCCTCTCCTCGTCCCCCTCTCCTTGACCATTGTTGCTGTACATGCTGATGTAGTCCAGGGGATCGGAGCCACCCAGCCAGTACTTAAGCAGTGTCGTTACCTGCAGTGGATTGGGCTGATCCGGATACACAGTTATCAAATGATCAATTAGCGATTTTATGCCAGGCGGTGGCTTAAGCTCGGAATTCTTTTCCGGATTCGTTTGTGATGCAGCCATAACAATAGAATGCTCGTATTAAAAATAAAGCGAAACAATCGATTGCACTATCGATAGTATCGATAGTCATCCGCACCTAAGCAATGTATGCTGCGCCTAATCGAATTCGAAGCAAGCAAAATACAAACAAGAGCATTCTAAACTATTTCACTTAAATAGCTACTTTCAAATAAGAATTAAAACATAATTCAATTTATGTGAAAGCGCACTTTATCAAATTTGGTATTTTTTTTACATGGACAGCATATTGGTATTTCACGCAATAAACGACGCGGTCACACTGCACACGACACCGCGATTTAATAAGAAAAATTTGCAAAACTATTTTATAAACGCACAATATGGAGCCTTATGATGTCGTCGTCAATCAGCCTGTGGTCATTGATAACGTAAGTACCATTTTGCATGGATCTTTGAGGATGAACCACTACCTGCCGCTCCCACAAACACTTGGCAAACGACAAGTGACATCACCAAACCAACACACGAATAATAAGCCAAGCTGCCCCGTTCCCCGTGCTGCGTCCCTTTGTTCGAAAAACTTTCTCAACCATCATTTCAACTGTTTAAGAGAATGACTAATTGCCAATTGATGGAGTTTGTTTCGAAGATTTTGAAAGATTAACAAAGGCAAACACAATGCAATTTGGTTGCGAACATACAATTTGTTAACGTGTAAAAGTCTGAGCAGATCTGGTCCAACAGTGAGCTGTAATTCTTATGCCACCATCCAGTCGCATGCGAGTATTATATTTTTCCGGATAGACAACGGGTTGGCGCTCCCGCACCCAGTTGGTGGGTCCCTTTAGCATTTCAATGCTGCGATCCGGCAAAATGCCACAGGAGCCAAGATGCACACAGAATCGTGGCGGACGATGCACCTTATCAACTGGATCGCGATAATAATCCCGGTGATCCTGACAGTCCAAATAGAATTGATCGACCCCGCCCAGACTCCGATAGTTCACACATGAGAGCCCGATTTGTGGTACAAATTTTAAGATTGGCTTGCGCTCAAATCCTGAACTCCTTGCAACAGCCAACATATCTGCCTGGGGAATATATCTCGAACCCATTATGTGTATATTTTATAGTTTCAACAATAATAAATAATAATAAATATGTTACTAGTGTAAATTTGAATTAATGTATGATCTGTAAAAAAATATTAAATGCCAAATGAATACTTTTTCAGGGCTCCGGTGTGATCAAAGCCGGCTTTGCTGGCGAGCACATTCCAAAGTGCAGGTTTCCCAATTAGTAAGTAATGCTAATCAATATATTAAACACCCAGTGCCCAGTTAAGTAATTTACACGCCCTTCCTACAGCATTGGCAGACCAAAGCATGTGCGGGTAATGGCTGGCGCCTTGGAGGGCGACATATTTGTCGGTCCCAAGGCGGAGGAGCATCGAGGCCTGCTAAGCATACGTTATCCCATGGAGCATGGCATAGTGACGGACTGGAATGATATGGAGCGCATTTGGAGCTATATATATAGTAAAGTAGGTAGAGCACTAAATTCAACAATCAACAGTTTATCAAATTGCTTTCTTGTGACAGGAACAATTGGCCACCTTTACGGAAGATCATCCTGTTCTGTTGACAGAGGCGCCATTGAATCCTCGTCGTAATCGCGAAAAGGCAGCCGAATTCTTCTTTGAGGGCATCAATGCACCAGCGCTCTTTGTATCCATGCAGGCGGTGCTCAGTCTGTAAGTAAACATAAAAAGTCAATATGAATACTTTATATTATACTATCAATATTGGTAGCCTTTAATCCATTTTTTCTTAAGCAATTTACATACATACATTCGAACTACTTCATATTAAGTCTTTTTTTCTCATTTGATTTGGATAAATACCATTTTAAACTATACTCAAATGCCATTCAAATTATCCATATCTCAACTAAAACCTAAAAAAAATTCAATTTCCATTCAGTTACGCTACTGGTCGTGTAACCGGCGTTGTGCTTGACTCGGGCGACGGTGTGACGCATGCTGTGCCCATTTATGAGGGCTTTGCCATGCCACACAGTATTATGCGTGTGGACATCGCTGGACGGGACGTGACGCGCTACCTGAAAACACTCATACGACGGGAGGGCTTCAATTTCCGTTCGACTGCCGAGTTCGAGATCGTGCGTTCGATCAAGGAGAAGGTGTGCTACTTGGCAACCAACCCGCAAAAGGAGGAGGCTGTAGAGACTGAGAAGTTTGCCTACAAATTGCCTGATGGCAAGACATTTGAGATTGGACAGGCTCGCTTCCGTGCACCAGAGGTGCTCTTCCGTCCCGATCTGTTGGGCGAGGAGTGCGAGGGAATACATGATGTACTCATGTATTCCATTGAGAAGTCGGATATGGATCTCAGGAAAATGCTCTATCAGAACATTGTGCTGTCGGGTGGTTCAACGCTTTTCAAAGGTTTCGGCGATCGCCTGCTGTCCGAGCTGAGAAAACACTCGGCAAAGGATCTGAAAATCAGGGTAAATGCAAAGTTCATTATCTAAATATGTGGTATATTCTAATAAGGGTGTCTATCCGAACAGATTGCTGCGCCACAGGAACGTCTATATTCCACATGGATGGGTGGCTCGATTCTTGCATCGCTCGACACATTCAAGAAGATGTGGGTATCGAAGCGGGAGTTCGAGGAGGAGGGTTTGCGTGCCGTGCACCGAAAGACTTTTTAGTTGGTTTATTTATTTAAACGCGTATGTGTAAAAGGCTTATTAAATTCTGTATCAAATGAAACCATGTGTCAGCTAACATCAAAAATATCCTCAAATTTCGTAACAATTATTGCATGTATGTTGAATATATGTATAAATAGGCGCAAAGTATTTAAAAATGCTATTTATTGAATATATTGCTTTTCACAGCATAGAAAATAAAAAAACTAAAATCTATTTGACTATTAAATCGAATCATTTATATTTTGCTGCTTCCCATACAGATCTCACAATGGGGGATTAATAGATAGAGATTTAACGACACATACATGCTCAAACAAACACATTAGTCATACCTAATGCCATAAGTATCTGAGCCATTCACTCAATTGTTCAGTTAACTGCTCTCTTTTTCGGTCAGCTGCGCTCTCTTTGACTCGAATTGGATTCAGTTGGCTTTCGGTTGCTTAATCGTTTGGTTGTTTCTCAAGCGACACATCTCTATGGCAACGGCCATTCACAAGTTTCTATTTTGAAGCCCCCGACAATTGTTTGCCACAATTTTTGTGACGGGCAGTGAAAAAGTCTTCAATTGAATTTTGTAGCTTTTGGTTTTTTTTTATTTTGAAAAGCAGCCACGTGGAACCGTATTGAAAACATTACAATGGCTCAGGTAGCAGATCGGGTGAACGAAAATGAGGTAAGTCGACTTATCAAAACACACAAAAAATTAAAAAATACATACTAACTTTAAATAGTAATGCACATTTCACATATTAACCTTGATCTTCTATAAGTTTCTGAGAATTTTGCACATGTCCATGAGTTATGCACTTCCCATATTATTTTCACTGCTGCCTTAATTGCCTTAATGATACCTGTTTCCCTTGTGTATGTGGATGTGTGTCCGTGTGTGTGTGTTATATATATATATATATGTGTATGTATTTATGCATTCCTAGATGCCCATACATATATCTAATATACAATTCAGATTTGCTAAGCGTATCAAATATTCATTCCTGACAGTCGTGTGTCAGCATATCGATTTTATAATTCACAACAATTTAAAAGAGATACAAAGAACTTTATGGTGATTCATATGAATTAGTGTGTATCTTTTTGCAAATTTAGTAATGAAGTCAGAAGAACAATTTTGTGGTTTTATCTGTATGTGTTTCTAACCGCTTAATTATACTAAACGCATATCCACATGTTGTCTAACATTTCTAAAACATTTCAATGAATTTTCAAGTACATTAGTTTAGTTTATATCTTACTTATTTATTGCAGAAAACTGTGACGTATGCATGGCAGGTATGAAATTTAGAAAGCATGCAACTATCCAAACTAACTCAAATAAATATTGTGAAATGTTTGTCGTATAAATATGTGTATATTTAATAATAATGACGAAATAAACTTATATTTTGTAAAGTATTCAATATATCAGACTTCTCAATAGTAAATACGGCATCATAAATCACATCATTATATGGAAGCTGCATTATACAGAGTTAATTATGTTTTCTGATGCAATAAATGCATTTTTTAAATATTATATCTGGTGCCGGAAGAATTCCAAACTTCGTACTATTATTTATTATTATTAAATTGCAGTTATAAAGTCAAGAATCTAGTTTCAAGAAAAATGAATCTAGCTTACAGCTAAATTCGCACAAATTTCTTTAAATGTTGTATTTTTCTTTTCATAATATTTTTCAACAAAAAGTTCACTTATTCGCTGAATTGCTATCTATATAGAAACATATAAACAAAATGAAGTATTAAAAGTTATTATAATCATTAAGAATAGTTATCAAAATTTAAAAATATCAGGCAAATAAACACATTTGAATTTTTGATGCTATGCTGCAAACATCCTCGTTCCCAATACAGCGGAACACAAAATTTGCACTTTTAGCTAATTGGTTTGTTAGTTGAGTTTATCAGCAAGACACAATATCATGTATCGCACCAATTGCACAGATAAGAAAAGTTACAAATTTCAACTAGAGCAGTATGATTATTTCACACTCAATTGAAGACTCGAAGAGATAGCACTAAAAATGGCATCATCCGTGTGTATATAGTGAAAATATGAAAATATAATTTTAATAAGATACAATTTCTTATTTTCTAGATGAAAGCAATGGATGCGAATCGCTATGCGACAAAGAAAACAATTGCGCAGGGTATGCTGGATATAGCGCTGCTAACGGCAAATGCGTCACAGCTGAAATATATACTACAAGTATGGCGAACAGCATCAGTTCTACAAGCTGATGCTGATTTTAATTAGCTTGTCGATAGTGATGCAGGTAACTACAAGTGAATTTCTGTTTGCAATTGTTGCGACTTGTACGGGGCTGTAACGACTATAACGGTTCTTCAATGTTGTCCATACTAGATACTGTCGGGCGTACTTAGCCTGTCGCTCAGTTTATTGCGGGATTGCCGACTGCACCAGCCAGAGTTCCATCAATCGGCCAATGTGATCAATCATGTGCGCACCGGTTTCGCCTTTTTCACAACAATGTTGAATCTTTTCATATCGGCATTTGATAGTCGCCTGCCCCCGCCACAGGGCGAAATTTTAAACAATGTGAATTAGAATTATATTTAAGAATTACTTAGAGGCAATATAAAGTTATGAGTAGTGGACCGTTACCAACTGTTTGTGTGATTGGGGAAATTCGTCGCATTCTTAACTCAAATTTCAATTTTAATTTTACACAGCTATTGGTCGGAATTCTGTTTGTGGCCATCGGCAGTCTGAATATTAACAGCAGCAAGACCAGACGGCGGCAATAATATTGAACGATATCATTTTGGTGGTCATCTTTGTAATATCGGTGATGAATGTTATAATTTCCGGTTTCGGCATCGAGTATTCATCCCAACCGCTTAGACTCATCGATCAGCACGCTAAAGTACCATAAAAATAGATATACAAATCTATGCATTATTGACAAATAGATTTAACAATTAAATAGTATTAAAAGTTATGATGATTTAATTATTGTAAGATTTGTAACATTAATAAACAATTTGTATAGCAAAAAAAAAGAAATAACAAATCTTTTTCTTTATATATTTAGGTGCTTACAGGTGTTATACTAGTTGTTCAAACCCTTGTCAGCATCGAGAAGTCGCGGAATCGTGAAATACTTATTGTAATCAATCACTTTGCGGATGCGTTCATATTTCTATCTGTATTTTGTGATGTTGTAAAAATGAATTTCGGGTTGGATCCAGCAATACCACACAACGATGGCGATGCTGAGTTTTCAAACCCTAACTATAAGCTGTATTTGTACCTTAAAGAATTAAATAAATGTAAGAATCTCAAAAGACGTATTTTTGTGCTTAAATTCAAATGAAATTGAAAACTGTGCGCTTTCTGCTTCGTAATATTTTCTTTGTGTGTGAACACTGGTGTTTGCCAACAGCTGGAAAGTTATCGATAATCGATAAGCAAACTCGCACAAGCCGTCATTTTTAGCGTCCTAAGCTATTTTACTTTGGCGGCATTTTTTTGTTCTGAGTGTTACTGCAAGAAAGATCAATCAATAAATATCAACTCAACATGTCCGACGATGAGTGTGATATTTTTAATTTACCAGCGAAACAGAATATTGGTAAGTAGTTAATTCATGCAGTGTATGAAATTGAACATAGCTAAAAAAATTCCGCTCTCAGCTGTGCCAAATAAACTGTTTCTGCCGGAAGAGGATTTAAGGCAATCCAACTATAATTTTATTAACACAAGCAAAGCCGTCGTCAAGAAACCAGCAAAAGTCTCTAAAACAAAGAAAATAGCACAGAAAAAGACTGGCAGGCAACAAAATAAAACAAAAACGGATGAAGCGAAGTCAGACAACATTAGACTTGAGGAGCAGGCATCGCCAACAACGACAACATTGTCCACAGCCAATCCTGCGGCGACCCGTGAGTTGTCACCCGTCTCGAAATTGATCCTTGAAATGGAAGAGAGACAGTCTAGCGAAATCAATCAGTTGCCTGTGGCTCGTCGCACGCGTTCATCAATGACCAAGCAGAAGGAACCAGATGATGTCGGTGTTGTAGCTTCAGTATCGCCGCCGAAGAGACGAAATGTTCGGGGGCGAAAGAAGGCAGCACCAGCTGCAACGACAATGGAGCCTAATTTGAGTATAGCCGAGAGAGCTGCTCGTGCACAGATTATCGATTCCATTGATATGGTCTCCGCTGTTATGCCACGCATCGAAGGCTTTGTAAGCAGATGTTTATTTTCTATTTGAAAGTGTGAAATCACAGCGATATTAATTGAATTACAGATAAATCTAGACTCGGATGATGACGGTGATCAATTGTTGGATCAGGCAAAAGAACCTACTTCTGCAAATAATTTTGATTATGATAATCAAATCCTCGATATCAATTTGAATTGGTATTTAACATTACCCAAAAACTATGCAATATATACATCGACTTTATCAAACGCCTTTCTTTCAGGTTTGGTGAAATCCAATTGTATAAACTGAGACAACATCAAAAATTTGCGCACATGTTCAAAGAAGTTTCCAAGCGCAATAATGTGCCCATAGATGATATCATTATAAACATGGAAGATATATTCATCAAACCAACGGAGTCGCCGCAAAACGTTGGCCTTAAGGTCTATCACATTTTGAGTAAGTATATCAAATTCCAATTGGTTAAGGTTTATTTCATACCATTTATTTTTTAGGTGGTCGCGCCATGAAATCGACTAAAAATGTGACTAAACACAAGGAAGATGATAATACTATGGTTAAGCCAAAAAAATTCCAGTTGAAAGTACAGGGAGATAAGTGGAAAAAGCCATTGATAATTCAGTTGAAAAAACCGACACATTTAAAATACTCTACATAAAATGTGCTGAAGAAATGGATTGCGATGTTAGTCATTTAAAATTATTGTAAGTAGAAATTTCGTTAAAACTGTCATTACTTTATCTCTTTGATAAATCTATACATTTTGTGCAGCTTTGATGGTGAATTTCTGGAACCAGATGATACGCCGAAAAATCAAGATATGGAGGGTAATGAAATGATTGATTTGCGATCGAAATGATACAACTGCCCATGTTTATGTAAACTAAATGTTAATCGATTTGATTAAGTCATTATTGTAATTTTGTCTAGCGCTAAGGGATTATATTAATTAAATGTTGTCCAATTGCTGTGCAAAAATGTAGATTAAGTACAAATAGATAATATATCACTGTAAAACTTGTCAAGATGTTAGCTTAGCATTAATATATTCTTATTTGATTTATTTACAATTTGTTTTGTGAAATATATGCACTATTGTGCTAGAGTCAGTAATGTAGAATATAATTATTGTTGCTTACATTTATGTCAAGCTGCTGCTGAAATCACACAGAGCCCTTGAAGTAGCGCAAATATCAGCGTCAAACACCCTAAGACTTCCTTACACACCCCTAATATTTTGTTTATCTAGCATAGAGCATTATATTTTAACACACGCACAGCGGCCGGAACAAAACAAAATTATTGTTGATATGCGTCTTAACAGATGATGATGATGCTTTTTGGGGGTGTATTTGGGGTGGTTGTGCTTTGGGAAACGCGCTAACTCCTACTAGCGGCTTTTCTCTCCCGCTCTCTCTCTCTCTCTCTCTCTATCTCTGCCTCTCCCTTGTGCAGTTTCCCTTGGAATTTCACTGCACAAATTCTGACACAGGACCAACTCGTGAGCAGCTTTAGCGCCAGAGAGCAATCGCGAGAGAGAGAGAGAGAGAGAGAGTAAATAAAAAAGCACTCTCAAAATTTAGTCAGCTGCCCATTGCTGCTCAACTCCTGTGAACAGAACGAGTTTATCCTTCGCGCTAAATAGTCGCATTTTGTTCGCTTTTGTGCATTATTATGAAAAAATAATAATAATAGAATATTAAACAGTCGTCAATAATACAAACGAAGAGAGACGGATAAAAGTTGTGTTGCTTGTGTTATATTCGCCACGGTTTATTTTGTGTTTTCAAGTGCATAATTAATTCAACAACAAATATCAACAGAGAATATGCATATATCCCACAGCTTCCCCAAACCATATCCAATGATATCCATATAGTATATATATATATATATATATCTATACATATGTATATATATGTGTGTGCATAATTTTAACAAACTTGGCGCCCAAATACTGTAAGCAAAACAAAATAAAATAACTGAAACCGAAGGATTTTCAACGCATACATTTTTTGGACTTGGTAAAAAGCTTATTTGCCTACACATGTTTTTGTTTTTGTTGTTGTTGTGTTGTTCGTTGTTGCTGTTGTTTTGTTCGTTGCTCGTTGTTCCGTTGTTGTACATATTTGAACTGGCTGTTGGTATTGTTTGTCAGTTGGCCCTGGCATTGACAAATGTGTTTATCATGTTGGCTTTGAAATGAGAACAAGTTAATTGACATGCCCCAGACACAAAAGCCAAAACACACCCACACACACACACACACACACTGTCAAGAGTGTCCTCTGCTGCCTCCTAACCGCAGGCTTCGTTGTGTCTGTGTCCTTTAATAATTCATGACGATTGTACGGCATTAATAATTTAGAATGTATGTGCCGTTAGGTTGCTGTATGCTCATAAGCATGCATATCAAGCCAAATTTACTCACAATCAGAGACGCCCCCTCGCTGACCCGCACCGATTGATTACCACCTAAAAATAGAACGTGACACCTGCTAAAAAACAAAAAACATCAAAATTAGGAAGTTGTCCAGCGCGATGAAGTGCGTAGTTGTTAATCCCCCCACCCCCCAGGCAGGAGTCGCAAGTCGAGGTCACTCCAATTTCCCCTTTTCCCAGTGGGTCTCGGTACACAGTTAATGGCAACTGAGAGAGCCCTCAAGTCAGTTAAGGGATTTCCTCACAAAATAACACTCCGAGGACTGACGTTAATTGCCCCGCCATCGAATTTGTGTCGATTGACCTTCGACTTTCGGGGGAGGAAGGGGTGTATAGAACACTGCACATGCACTTTATGGCCTTCAAAATTGAGTTGTGTACCCATTAAGCTCTGTTCGTGCTAAAGCTTTCGTATGCATGCACCTGATGAGCCTACTTTTCATTGCTCGCAATGCTCAAATCCAATTTTTCAATTAGCATAAAAGCTTTTCGCGGAAATTGAATAATTAATTTACCCGCAATATTCAATAAACAAGCATTAATTATTAAAGAGCTTGCTTAAGAGCCAGCAGGCTTTGCGTTTCACTAGTCATTTTTAGAAGTAAATAATTATGTTCAAACAACAGTAATATTTATAATTAATATTTGCAATCAAATAACAACAATTTACATCGTTCAAAATTGCTCACGTTGCTTGACATCACCACCCAAAAACACGTCACACCAGCAATTTATGTGTATTATGTCATTATAAAACATACAACCCAATGTTAACCATTAAGCCTGAATTATAATACTACGAATATTTTAGATTTTATTGATTTCCAACCACCAAAAGCAGTTTTCACAAATCTCACATTGGAAAGTATGAAAAATACTCAACACATTAAATAGATTTAAATTTTTTCAATTTCCGAGTGACTAAAGCGCTTCTCCCATAGGTTCTTTCAGTTGAGTCCAATATTTTCATATGTGAAATAAATCGACCAAAGAATAGATAAGCGAGTATCTGTTGCTAACTACATGACACACACACATACACACACACACACGCGCACACACACACACACGCACACACACACATACAAGCATACGTCGCGGCTTATCAATAAATTTGTCTCGAGAGACTATTTAATTGCCATATTCCATCTTAAACGATTTACTTTTGCTAAACGGTTTTTAATTGAAATAAATATGAATTTTGTAAAAAATGCATATATACATAAATATATACAATTACGCAATGATTATTCAGTATTTTAAAAGACTTAACTTAGTTACAGGGTAGCTTTAAGCCAATCCTTGATTTTAACTCTTTATTTTATTCTGCCGCGGCAGACCGGAAGTAACATAACAAATGACACTTTGGGGCACAATTTGCGCACGTGTCGCATACACCACACATACACACACACACATACACCTACAGCACACACACACACACACATACACATACACCTACAGCACATACACTTGCACATAGTCACACAAAACTTGCTTCCATGCAGTACTGGCTATTTTTGGCTGCATTGTCTTTTGTGCCTGTTTCCTGAGCCGACCCTCAATGCCACAAACTTTTTGTATGCAACGAACGCAACAAGCAGAACAAAAAAACGGAAAGCAAAGCAAAACAAAACAAGCTGACGCCATTTTGCCATTAATTCCGGCCACTTTACGGACAGGCCAAAACAAACTTGCGGCTTAAATGGCCGGCATGAAAAAAGGGCATAAGCATTTTATTAAGCCATGTGCAATGCTGCTGAACTTTTGTACATAACTGTACCTGTCACCTGTTAGCTGAACTATTTCTATTAAAAGTACATATTTTGTATATACATGGGAGAAAAATAATACTTTGAAAAACTATATTTTCTCTTATTTCAATAAATACAAAAAAGTAGGGCTCTAATTTAAAATATGCATATTCTTCTTTGTAGAGATATATTCTTTTTGTATATATATACATATGTATTGGGTAAAAAGAGCTTCTGATGAAGAGTATCTTTTCTAATTGAAATAAACACAAAGATTTAGGTTTATTATTAATTTCAATATTTAGTAGGACATTTTTATTTGAATAGTTGCATATAAAAATATTGTGAAATTTATTTTACAAATTTAAAGTCTTTCCAATGACATTCAACTTTCACAAAGATTGCAACTATATCCATATTCATAACTTTTTATTGGTTTTGAGAGCGTATAAAAGGTTCGACTTATGTATTTAGTGCAGCATTGCGTTGTTTGCTCGATTCATTTTGGCTGTGACCCTTTGTTATTTGGCTTTTTGTACGCTTTGGTTTGGTAAGCCACATTGTGCGGGGTTAGCCCGGTTAACAGTGCGCTGGCAATGCTTTCTGCCAAGTGTTTTATGACGCTGTGTTTTTTAACAAACAGCACAAACAATTGCAAAACGAATGGAGTTTTTGTATGGAGTGCTGGCGACCGTCGCAATGGAGTGTGAAGTGTACAGTGCTTCTCGCACGACTACACTCAGAAAAAAAAACGATGCAAATACAAATGTTATGCTTTTGCATTTTGTCAGCATAGATGTGACTGAAACATATAAATACAATTTTTGCATGAGAGTGAAACAATATAAATATTCCAGAACAGTTTGAAATACAATTCAAATCAAAAATATAAATATAAATTGTTATCGAAAACTTGGAAATTATTTCTAAGGCATTTTCATTTAGTCAAATAACTTGAAAATAAAACTAAAACGAAATATTATTAAAAAGTAATATTAAAATTTGGAAAAGTCGCTTAAAAAGTCGCTTAAGATGTTAATAACGAAAACTGGGAAATTATTTCTTATGTATTTAAATTTTCTTAGATATGTATGGACTCCGACTGGGGCTTGGTGTTCCATTTAAATGGGCGTGCATTGAACTGTGTGGCGCACCTATTCGATACTTGGGGAATTACGTATGCGCCTCGTTGGCCGCTTTGTGACTTCAGTTTGCAATTATTGTCGGGCTCGCCACATTCTCCATTCTCCATTCACCATTCACCGTTCACCATTCTCAATTCTGCATTTTACATTTACGTTTGGCCCCCAAGGCTATCGAATGGAACACATTGTCATTGCTCTTTTCTTTTTTGCTGTTTTATGTGTTGCCAAACAAAGCAGTGTGGAGGGTGCCACAACTAAGACAAGCAATAAGTGCTGGACTACAAATGCAAGTCCTGCCGCCAGGCAAAGGAGTTCCCCCAACAGTGCTGAGTGCTGAGTGCTCTTATTAAAGTTCGTTTTGTTTGCTTTCGAACAATGTTGTCGACGCCGACGCCGACGTCGCTAAAAGTGCCCGCTCTTTGTGCCAGTCTAAAAAAACTTGTCGTCTACTTTATGCCATAAATACGTACATAAAATATATTATTATAAAAGTTGATGCAACAGCAGGTTCTAATCTAAACTCACACACTTGCAACTGCAGCAAAAACTAAACGTGACTTATTGCTTGAGGGCAGGTTGCTTTTCTAATATGTTCGCAGAGCATATTGAAGTTTGGTCACGAATCATAAAGATATGGTACATATACACCAATAAGAAAGAAGACTAGACTCACTATATTGTCTATTTTCTACTGTCTGTTACTTGTCTAGCTATCCCAGCTATCTGATTTGACTGTATCTTATTGCTACTTCAAATTTAAAAAAGAAAAATATCATTTTGAGTTTAACGTTGTTCAATCAAAAAATTAAAGAAAAATTGAAAAGGATTGCTTTAATTATGAAGTCTACATTTTGACTTGTAATTGTATATTACAATCAATATGCTATGGCAATATTTGCTAAAAATATATCTATATATAATTTAATATAATCTTAATCTCGCACTCATTAACTCTCTTTCTTTGCTTTCAGCTTCTACAATTAAGAATTGAACATATTGTCTCACATCGTTAACTGGACCAATTTATACAACAACAAGAAGAACAACAAAATACATAATATAAAACCGAACAATCAAAAACTCTACTCACCGACTCGTAGTCTTCTTATACACACTCGTACTTTACAACGTCATATTCTTTTGAATACACACACACACACAGACACCAACACACACAGACACCCACACACACTCACACATATCGCTTGAAGGACGATAAAGAGTTGACGACTCTGTTCGATTGAAGATTGGAGTAATTCGATTCATTGCAACTCCCCAACTGGCCAGAAGATATTTCATTCAAGACGGCGCCGCTAAAGCCAAAAGCCTACAAATTTGGTCAGATGTTATGTTGTGGCTTCTGCTGTGGCAACATGTCGAAACGGGACTACAAAGTGGCCACCACAGATGGCATCGAGCTGGAGCCGTTGGGCGGCGAAAAGAGCGATAAGGAAAAAGACAAGGAAAAGCAAACGAACGGCGTCACCTTTGGTAAGTGGCACAATCCCCCCCGAACTCCATCCACCTCCTCCCCTACGGTTAGCATTGCAATTGCCCAGAGGTGAGCAGGATAGGTGAAAGAGGTGCTTAAGATGATCAAAGCATGCAGCACCCGCATCCCATAATGATAAACAAAAGCAAAGTGCTTAATTGCACTTGTGCATAATTTGTCGCTCCACGCAATTTAAACTCAGCTCCCCCCCCCCACCCTCCTCCGCACCAGTTGCTCAGCGTCCTCGGCAGGTTGTTTTCTTAATTATGCCGAATGCAAAACAAAAGCATTATAAATGCAAGCGAGACAAAATGCCGGCTCCTGGCTACGTCTGTCTTCGGCTGTCTGAGCAGTGGCGTTAATTTTGTATCCTGCAGGAAACCGTTAGTCACATGGCTCATACGCCCCGTTGGCCAAGGCCCTAAACAGGCAGAGAACTGGCTGAGCGCCCGGCCAGGCGCAAGTAAATAATGAATGTCAGCAATG
Organism: Drosophila quasianomalipes; assembly: GCA_035043665.1. Classification (NCBI taxonomy): domain Eukaryota; kingdom Metazoa; phylum Arthropoda; class Insecta; order Diptera; family Drosophilidae; genus Drosophila; species Drosophila quasianomalipes. The sequence goes on along the minus strand of JAWNMU010000317.1, from coordinate 122,597 downwards.
TCTCCATTTCGTCCTGTTTACTTCGCCTGCTTTTTTCTGTTTTCTGTTTTCTCTTTTTTTTTTTTTTTTTTGCGTGCTTTTTATTATAACCACAATTCTCTCATATTTCATATTATATTTTTGTATTTTTCGTTTCGCCTGCGGCGACTTGGCGGCATTTGCAGCATGTTGCTTTCAAAGATGCCCCCCCCCCCCCCAGACCCCTTAGCCCTCGCCGTCCTTTGACAACCTAGCCGTGCGGACAGACCAAGTCGTAGACACTGGACGGCCATTTACAGTGGCCAGGCACGCCTTCAGTCGGTTCAGATTTCAGACATTTGGAATTCCACATTTTTGTTTTTGGTTTACTTTATTCCTCATTTCAAATGCACACTTGTATTTATTTATGGGTGTGTGTGTGTGTTTGTATGTGAGCTTAGATGGATATAGAAATTGCGCCATGGGGGATATTAATTATACATTATGTTATGTGTGTTTTAGTAGGCAGTAGAATATTTTTAGGAACGACTCCTAATGGCTCTAAATTACCAGCAAATTTAATCAAACAAGAGCGTGCCCTAATCTGAGAAGCGCTTTAGCAAGTTGCCATTGCTTAATTCTTTAGTAGCAGAGACAAGAGAATTCTATAAACGAGATACGTAAAAGGAATTCTCATTAATGAATTATTATTGCAGAACGAGATATTGAAAGCAAGTTAAATTATTCACGAACTTAAAAAACAATCACGTTAAAATCTAAAATTCATAGATTATCAGAATGAGGTAGATAAAGCAAACTTGAACGATAAGTTAATCGAAGTTGATGTTATGCAATTGAAAAGAAACAATTGCTGAGAAGGCGAACGGTTCATTTTATGGTTTAACTAAAAAGTCGAATGAGTCTCAAGAGACTTGCAACTATGCAACGTCACAATTGCATCCTTAAGGAAAACTTTTCTAACTCATTCAAAGTGCAAACAAAATGTGAACATAAAATAAGGGGAAAAACTACTGCTCAGAGGAAAATATTCACTGAAACTTGGTTTCAAAACACCCAAACGAACTTAAGTTAACCGACTGTTTTCCGAGTGTAGGTATTCTAATTGATTTCCAGAGATGCCGCAAAGTCGACTGCCAGTTGCAGAACCGTGGCACAGCTGCTGTTAAATGATTTATGTCTGCGCTTCATCAGCAGAAAAGTTATAATGTAAAAGGGAATAGTCTGCAAGTCAATGACCGTTAAGACAAAACATTTGTTTACTGCACATCAGCGTATCAAATGGCTGCATAATTTATTTGAATTATCGATTTGATTTCGTTGTCTAGACAAGTGTTGCATGTGGAGCAAACCAACCGTTTGAGATTGACAATTTAATGGGGAATCCAACATTTGAATGCGTGAAATGTGACAACCAAAAAAGTAACTGCATTTTGCACAATAAGGCAATTTGTGCTGCTATCTGTTGCAGCAAATCTTTGGCTACTTGTGCACGTTGCACGTTGCACGTTGCACGCTGCACGCTGTTGGCAAGAGGCGTCAAGGCGCTGCGCAAATGGGAAATGGGTTTTTTGCGGTTTTTGCGGTTTTCGCCACCACCCCGGTTTTCCCCTCAAACTGATTGCAACAAAATCAGTGTCACGGGAGCAGGACGTGCTGTGCTTGTCAGCCTGTCGCAATTAAGAATGCATAAACTGGAGTAAGCACTCAACGCTCAACGCTCAACGCCCACTCAAAGGCAGCTAGGAATGTTTACCTTTCAAGCTGGCAACACACACTCAAATAAGGGCATGCAGAAGGAGTTGGTGGCAGCAGCATCTGAGCATGTGGCAGCTGTCGATGTTGAGGCTTTTACTGTTACTGCTGCCACTGTTGCTGATGTTGATAATTGCAGGATGCGCTGATGTTGATTGCATTCTGAAAGGGCTCACACACACACACTCACACGCTCACACACACACACACACACACACTCTCTCACACACACACACACTTGAGGCGACTTGACATAAATAAAGAAGTCCCGGCGCATCCCGGTTAAAAATAGCTGAAAAAAAAAATGGGGCTAACAGTAACAATGCAAGCAGCGGGTTCGAGAGTGTGTGTGTGTGTGTGTGTGTGTGTGTGTGTTACTGAGTGAAAGTAAAGACATATATACATAATATATACATTTATATGCATATATATATACGTATATATATATATATAGAAACGGATAAAATGTGTTTTTGGGTCAGGCCACTTGAAGCATTGCAGGCAGGAAGTCAACGGATGGCGTTGCAAAATGCCACACAACACTCTCACACACATATACACAATTAAATGCAAATACAAAGCGCAGAAGTTGAGCCCTCTCCGCAGGCCTCAGTAATTAAATGGAAAATGGAAAATGCGGCTGGCAAAGGCGAGTCTTGCGAGTCTGTCCGTCCATCAGTCCGCCTGTCAGTCAGCCGGAAAAACAACAATGACAGCAAGCACAGTGGCAGTGGCATGAACGGGGGCAGTGCGGGGGCCGGGGGCAGGGGCACGGACTTAGTTATTATCTCAGCTTGGAAGAAACTACACATGTTTTGCAAAGTAGATCATCCAAAATTACTCATGTTTTTCAAAAACTTAAAATAAACTGGATAACTAAATCTGTGTTTTCTAAATCTGCTTATTATTTACTTTATTTTATTTAATACGAACAAAGTGCAATTGAAGAAATCTAAAGCTTACAAAATCAAAAAATAATCTTAAATTAAAACAAACTGGTTTAAATTTAGAACAAGATATAGTACAATCTAAAGGGTAACAAGTAATATAAAATGTAAATCACGAAAAATATATATAAGCAAAGAAAAAAATAAAAATATTACCTCTGAAAAAATCGACTTCAATTTTAGCAAATCGATCGAAAAACTAGAAAAACTTAAGCAAACCAAAATAATACTTTATTCCCTAAAAAAAAATGACGAAAATACTAATTAACTTTTAGTTTGTATTTAGTTCACAGTAAAAGCAATTTAAACTTTTATACTGCCAACTTGTCAGCTACTTTTTGTGCTAGAGCCAAATTCAGTTTGATTAATAACACTTTGATATAAAAGAAGGTGTCAAAGGTGCTCTATTGTTAAATAGCTTGGCAAACAAAATCTTTAATCCAACTTTAATGGGATGTTCGGGGGGGAGGGGCAGAGGGTGCAAGAGCAGCTGCACTCCTTGATCCCCGGCACAATGTCCTTGTGCAGAGGCAACTCTATTTGCGGTCTAGCGCACTTTTTGTAGCTCTCGAAAGCATTTCCTTTCAACATAGCCAACCGAACCCAATTGCAATTTCTGCACAATTAGTTGGCAGTTATGTTGTGTGTTTGGAGGGGCTTCCATGGGTTTCAATTCATGACTTGCTCCAATCAAGTTGCCAATCAAATCCCTGCCATTGAGCCTCAGTGCTTGGGTCCTGGAGTGGCTTGAGTGAGGCTCTAGCACGCGTTACCAATTAATTAAATCCTCGAACATTCAACAAATTGAGTTCACAAGTGTGCAACGTGTAAGTTCTCAAAGAGAACAGTACACACAAGTCATAATTGCGCTTATTCATGCAGAAGTTGTGTGTAAAGAGCCAAGTTTCATTATTGGCATTGCCTTACTTAAGTCTATTACCAATTTCCATCGATAGTATTGAAAAGAAATAATTGTTTTTTAGGCTCCGATTCTGATTCTGGCTTAAGGACTATTTATTATTTTATGGATGAGTTTTAGCAATACACATTAAAGCGTCAAAGTTTGATGATGCCACTTGACAAATATAATACTTATGGTCCATATTAGAGAGACATTAACCGACATTAACATCAAAGCCAGTGAATAGATTCTTCGTAGTTCATAAAGTGTCTTCACATACCTTTTGTGATATTTTCAGAGCCATTCTCATTAACTGGGCCCATTGGCCTACTTACAGTACTTACAAAACTTTGGCAATATAAAATGTTTTAATGGTCCATATAAGCTCATTTCTATAATATTTGACACTCGACGAAAACCAATGAATTCTAATTTTAATGCAATGTCTGATTATTTGCTGTTGTTCATCTACTTGTAATGAAGTACTGAGATTACCAAGCACTCAATCGAGCAATTACGAGTTTCAAGACTTTTGTATGCCCCCTCTAACACATCCCTACCACACTCTACACAGCCCCCTCAACCCTTGGCTGGGCTAGTCAAGAGTTTTGCTTGTACGAGCAAGTATTTATACATATATTTAGTGGCTCGAGGCAGCTACAACTGTAGCAGCAGCACATGACGCAGTTACTGCCACAGCAGCAGCTTAAATTTATTGATTGTTTCATAAACAGCGATTATTTAACCACCACATTTCGATTTCGCACCCTGAGCAACCAGACCCCGCTCGCCACTCTCCATTACAGACACTTGTGGCCATGTGCAACGAGGGCCCGAAGCCCTTGACGTGGTTTAAAGCTGGGCACTCAGCATACACTGTGCGAAAAACAAACCAGAATTGCAACTTAATTATCTTTTATATCATACGAAATAGAAACTGGTTTCATAGATATAGTTAGAATGATAGTAAAAAAATCTACGATTTACGAAAATTGATCAGAATCTTACCAAATGCCATTCTTTTGGTGGCAAGCGTTGCCTGCCTTATTATTCAGAAAGTAAATTTCTTAAATTCAAGTTTGTGGCTTTCTAAAAACCAGGGTGCATTTCTCTAAGACTTAGTTATAAAAATTTGTACATTTTCTGAGTGTAGTTTGGGCTGTGAAATATTTAATTTGTTTCTTTGTTTCCTTTTTTTAGTTTTTCAATTTATGTAATTAAATATTTTATAATTTTTTGCCAATTTTCCTGTGACTTAACTATTGCCAAGTCCTAAAGCACAAGTCTTCAAGCTGCCATTCGTTTTCAAAACTGATACTTTTTTCCATTCTCGAAATTAGATCCGCAAGCTCTTAACTTTTTAAAAATTCATTTAAAAACATTAAAAAAAAAAAACACAAAAATATGTTTTCCAAAAAATGTACAAATTACAAATTTTAGTTTTAAAAACTTGTTTTAATTTAAAAAATACAATTTTTGTACAAAACTCCTCTAAAACATAGTTTTTTCTCAGTGCGCGCACACACACACACACTCGGACACAAGTATAGCGATATACATGGTATCCAAGTGAGTGTGTGTGTGTGTGTGTGTGTGCTCTTCACAAGTTGATACGCTGCTTTGCGGGGGCTGTAAATTTGCATGCGACAGCAAATACTGAGTAAGTGCTGGACACGCTGAATGGTGGCGACACCGACACTGACGCAGTGCGTTAAATAACATTCGCAACGAGCTGGTCGGGTGGAGGGGCACAACAATTGAAAAAAAACCCTAGAAATTGAATTGTTACTTTGTTAGGACTTTATGTGGTCGAAGCTGGATGAAAAACTGCCTCGTTCGCAATTCGCATTTGACATTTGTGGCTTGTAACTGAGCTGTTTTTTGGTTTTTCTAATAAACACCCTGTGTGCCCGTGTTTAAGCTGAGTACTCTGGCAATATGGGGACGTGACAAAGATTTCATTGAGTTAAGCTCCCTGTTGAGTCTGGCACGTGAAAAACCCCAAGGCCCAACTCCCAACCAACCCTTTATATCAAATAAGTTTTCGTGACCTGGCGCTGCGCCCAAAAACTTTTGCCTTTTCATCAATCTGTTGTAAAATTTTGTTTTTTTCTTTTTGATTCTTCTTTATTTTGTTGGTACTTTGTTTACGCTTAACTTTTTTGAAGCTTACCTCAGCGGGCAAAGAAATAGGTAAAGAACACACAGTAATAGCACATTTTATTTGCGGTGGGCACTAGCCAAATCAAATTAGAACACTCTCCGAGAAATGGGTGCTATAAGCGCCTTGAGGGGTTACGCAGAATTAATCACACTTTGCAAACCCAATGGTTACTTCTAATTAACCATTAAATTTTGTTTAAGTAGATAGATGCATATAGAGCATACCTTTTAAATCGTAACTGAGGGTTTTATAATTGGTAACCTCTTTTAATAATTAAAATATATTTTCTGCTTGCTCCTGTCAAATGTTTTTTATTTGTACATATATATTTCAAATACGGTCGTGATTCGTCTTCAGGGAGAGATTCACAGCAGCACAGTTCACTCAGCTTGAAACATATTTGAAAATTATCTCCTCAATCTGAAACTTGAGTCACATAAATTTGAATATCTCTGCAGAAGCCAAAGGTTATGAGAAATATTTATGAGCATGAACAACATGTTCATGTTCATACACAAGTGTTGATGAGTGTTTTACATACTCCCTTTTGGTCCCATATCAAAAATATCTAAAATGAATATTAATTATTTAAATCATAATAAAAGATAGTTCAATGTATGGACAGATACTGCTCAATATAACAATTGTGGACTATATATATTTATATAATATTTTATAATTAAATATTGTCAATATACTGTGCTACAGATGTGGTTATATATGCCTATAGAAATATTTAAATTTTTTGTGTAATAATTCCAAATATGCACAAAGTTCACAACGTTTTAAGAAAAAGCCTTAGCATCAATTGCTCACAGATATAAATATATATAAATATATATATATCGAATGCAGTTAGCTAGTATTTTAAATTTACTGCATTTTTTGTTTGTTTTTGGTGCCAAAGTGAGAGATTGGCAGCCTGCCATTAGAATCTAATGAGTATGTCGATGCTTGCCGAATGGCGCCTCAAAGTAGGCAATAAAAAGCAGCTTCAAAGCATCAATGCTTGAATTACGTGCGCTCGTAAATCTGAAGCGGAATGCGCGTCATAGCAACTGCACACACACACCCACACACACACCCACACACACACACACACACACACACACACACACACATACACACGCACACATACACATACACGCAAACATACATACATAGGAAAGCAGGAGCCATCCCTTAATCAACCAGCAACAGTGGGAAAATGTTTGCCGATTGAACCTTTGACTAACACATGATAAAGAAACAGCAGCCGAAAACAAGAGCAACAACAACAACAACAACAACAACTGAATGCATATTGTGAGATTCTTACATGTGGGGTGCTGTTGGGTGATGCGGTGCGGTGCTTAAGGGTTGTCAGCTTCGATTCGGATGTGCCTGGCAACACCAAAACACTCCACTATTAATGCCGTTTCTGTCGAAGGGAAACCCGGCTAAAAGTGCCCCATAGAAATTTCATTTTCATTTTTGCAGGTGAGAGTCGAAAAATTGCGAACGGACTGCGGCAGAGAGATAGAAAAGAGAGAGAGACAGAGAGAGAGAGAGAGAGAGGGAAGAGTGAGAGCGAGAGCGAGCGAAAGTGAGAGAGAGCATGCGCTGCTCAGCTGTGTGTGGCATGGTGTTGGATGTTGGGTGTTGGGTGGACATTTCATTTGTTTTGTTGTGAGGGGTTGCTGCAAAAATGGTTTTCGCAGCCGGAGACGCGACGGCCACGGAGCCACAACAGCATCCAGTTGGAAAATGTACGCGCAGTCAAACGCATCGGAAAGCGCGTATCAAGCGAAAGCAACGTAGAAAACGAATCCCCGTGTTAATAAAAAAACACACACAAAAAAAATAAGAAGAACTCCACACACACACACACTCACACACACATACAAATGAGTCGCGTGCTGCCCTTGTCCACTGCCCCCTACCCACTGTGCGTTCCGAAATCGAAAAGAGCATAGAATTTGCCAAAAAAAAAAGAAAAATAAAAATAAAAAGAAAAGAAAAAAGAAAGTCAAAGCAAACGAATCAATTTCTTTCGGCTTTTTGTTAATTGAAGCCAATTAGCTGCTAAAAAGCTCTCAACGCGTTTCGGACACGTGAAATATTCAACGCAACCTTAAAGTGAATCAAGTGAAAAGTAAATATGAAGCTTAAAGTTCGCGTGGTCAAAGCCAAAACCCAATCAAATCCAAATGCCAGCCATATAAATAAATGACTTTGACTTTTGGTTTAATAGACGCGTCACTTGCATTGATTAATTGTTGATGTTTTGACCTTTCCGCCACCAGCAACAAGCCAAATCAAATGCTGTCTATACAAATACTATTTACCCCATAAATAGCCACGGAGTTGGGCGGTTCGAATTCATTTTTAGAGTGTCCAACAACTAACCAATAAAGTAGCCGCTGCACTGAGCCCTCCACTCACAAATCAGTCAAGTGGCAAGCAAAAACGAAAAAAAAAAAAACCAGCTGAAGAAAAAGCCAGTTTGTAAAATACAAAGTAAAAGCAAAGCCAAAAAAAAAAAAGAAAAAAGAATGGGACTGGAAAGCGCACTATTGACATATATACGCGCATTCAGAAAGCACTCAGAAACGCGCTCGTTTTTTGCTCGCTGAAAGAAACGCCGCATAATCAAAGCTAAGACAAAACAGGAAATTCACTTATACACTCGCCGAACTCACACTCACACACACACACACACAGCGGACATATGTGTGTGAGGAAATGCGAGCTGTTGAGCTTTACGTTTTCAAAACACAGATTCCAATCGAGAGCGAATGCAGCCTCTCTCTCTCTCGCTCGCTCTTTTTCTCTCTTGTGCGCTCTCTTGCATTCGCTCTCTGCTTACATTCCAGTTGACTCTTAATCCCTCATTCTCACTCTCTTCTGCTGCCTCTCTTTTGCATTACGAGAGAGCGCACGCTGCGTAGGCGCTAAAGTTTTGATGCTGAAGCACAACAACAATGCCTCGATGATGACATGTATGAGAATGTAAACAAATGCAGAACGCGTCTAAACAATACAATTATTATTAATGTATTAGCATGCACTGCTACCTCTGCCACCTTGTGCACTCAGGTCAGAGAACAGCCAGCAATGGTTTCAAGGCTCTATTTATATATATATATATATATATATATATTAGACATTGTTATTGTCAGGCATTAAATTACGGATTCAGTCATTAGAAAGGCAAAAACAGTTTATATTGCTTACAAGAGACGTATGCGTGATATGTGTACATAATTATAGCTATAAATAGAGAATATAATAATTAATAGTTATAGGATCTCATATCCTAATAATGTATATGTATACATATATATGAATAGCTGTAAATAATAAAAAAAAGTTTAGTATCAATAAAATCGAAAGCATTAAACCAGATACAGGCATTCCTAGGTTTTTTTTTTTCACTTTACTTTTCACGCGGCAACCTGTAGAATCTAATCGACAAAGTATCATAAAATTCATCGAGCTCGTGCCAAATAATATATACTATATATTCTCGCTTTAACTATTATCAGCAGATAAGGAAAAATGTGCATTTGATAGAGTGAAAAATATATGAGTAATATTTTTGCATTAACTTCGGCCCAAAACAGATGTCAATTTTAAATATTTAAGACCCACTTTACTTTGTACCCAAAATGGAAAGGAATCAAGCATATCATATTTTTTTTTATTAACCGCAAGAAATTCGCTAAGGATGCTCAACTTCAGCGTGAAGTGCTGCTCGAAAGCAGACACAGACACGCACACACACACACACACACACACACACACACACATACAAATATATACCCACTGACTGGTGGTATAAAAGTCGACAAAGCATCCACAACAATTTTTGGGGGTTGAATTTTGGGCGTTGAAAGCGCTTTTCACTAATTCAATGCGACATTGAAATTGCGAGCAGCGAAAAACTGCAGACGCAGACATGAAAATGGGAATGGAAATGGAAATGGAAAATGACTAGACGAAACGCCGGCTGGTGAGCAGCGGCAATGTCGAGACCGGATGGGCGGCAGCTTTCGGCGCCTGGACCAAAAAAAAAAAAAAAAACGAAACATAAAAACAAAAAAAAAAAAAAACAAAAATCAAGAATCCGCTTGTGGGAGAGTTTGTGCTCTCATCTTTTTTGCTTTCTTTCTGCTTTTGTCGTGGGAGTGGGGGAGGAGGGGAAGAGGCATAAATTACGATTATTTGTACATCAGATTATCAAGTCGTCGCTTCGATGAGAGAGAGAGACAGAGAGAGAGAGGGGGAGAGAGAGGGAGAGGGTTTTTCGGCTCAGTCAATATCCATTTATTTACCTACTGCGGCAAAATATAAGAATCCAGACTGTTTAGGCTAACAAATTGAAAGTTGGCTTCATAAATGTGGCTAGTGCATAAAATATGTATAAGGGCGCACACGTGGCTTGGCTGGAACGGACCAGAGAAAAGGGTTCAGAATTGTCCAGCAATCAGTTTGTGGTGCATATAAAATTCTGATTTCATTTCTAATACCCAATTGAACGAAAATAGCTGAGCATTTACTCGACCGACGGTGCGGCATATGTTGCATGTTAGCCTTGTACATATATATATAATTGAAAGAAAACGAGGCGTTTTAGCAACGCAGTCAAGTTAACGTATTGGCCGGAAGACAAAGAGATATCGGCCCCGTTAAGATTTCGGTCGTTGGCGGTGGTCGAAAAGGTTCGAAAATTTGGCGGCGCGAGCGTATCGAAATGACAAATGATCCGGATTTAGATGATTGTGCATTTCTATCAGGTAAATCAACTTAGGTTTCCGGCTATCAAATCCCAACCAATCAAGAAAAAATCTTAAGAAAAATTCGAAAATTTATAGCATAATTCAAAAACATGGCTTAATATAATACTATTAATATTAATACTTTATACTCAATAAAAATTCTTATTTGAAGTAGAAATACACATTAGACGTGTTTTATAACTTAAAATAAGTGTAAAAAGTTGTATACCATTATATTATAACTGCAACTTCTCTATAAATTCTTATGCGAAGCTGAGCTTAAATTGATATCAGAATTTGTGCAGGAAAATTTTAACTTATTAAAATTTGTTTAGTTGTAAAAATATGAATTACTTCTGCATGATTTAAAATTTATTAAGTACAATTAGATAAAATATCCCAGTTTTAAGATGGCAGCCTATTGTAGAATGAGGAAAATTACACTCAAATCAAAACTTTAGCGTAATTTTTAAATTTAATTAGTTAAAATATAAATTTATTTTTAAGGATGTCGTATTCATTTAAGTGCCAGAAGTGCTATTCATTTTTTGCGAGTGCACTTCAATTGCAGTTGCCAGACAAGTACAAACAATTGACATTGAAATATTTACATAATTTAATATGACTTTTTTCTCTCTCTCTCTCTTCTCTCTCTCTCTCTCTCGCTCTCACTCTCGTTCTGTTCCTGTTCTGCGGCATGACTCACTCCAATCGGTGACTTTAATTACATTTGCCAGGTGGCGAATCGAGCGGTGGTCGCCAGACGCGAACAGGAGTCGCTGTCTGCTCGCAGAGACGCGCCCTCCTCGTTGCCGGCATCGTCCTTGGCTCCCTGCTGCTGACGGCCATTATCATTGCCTACGCTGGACCGCAAAATGGTAGGTTGCCCTGTGTCTATTTGTATTTCGGTTGCAATTCTTTGCTTTTCCATTTTTTTTTTTTGTTTTTGCTTTTCTTTTGTTGTTGTTTCAATTCATAGCCAAAACAACAAAGGCAACGTGGCATTGAGGGAGTCGAATTTTTTATGTAACTCACAGTTCATCCTGTTGACGGATATGTTCTGTAGTTGACAGCATAGGGTAACAGTTGTGGCATGCTTTTGGATACAAGTCGTAACTACTCCTTACTTGTGCCTAAAGCATTCAGAAAAAACAAAAATCGCTTTATTATTTATAATGTATATTTCTAAAGCGAAAGATTGTCTCTTTCTAAAAACCAGTGTATGTTTTTCTTAAATCGAATATTTAATTACTATAATATAATTACTATTTGTATGATTGAAGATTGCAGCAACACAAGTAGCTTGAAACTTATACAAATTAAAAATTTAAAATTAACTACAGGCATTTCCGCCAATTTTTGAATACGCAATAAATCTAAAGAAATAACGATAAGTTGATGAATTATTGATTACAAGTCTGTGCAGACAATATGCACTTGTTGCTCACAAGCGACTAAGCCAGAATCCGTAAATATAATCAAGACTCTATTTATAAAAAAAAGCCTCATTTTGTCATAATATGCAAGGTTTTCATGAAGTGAAATTGCTTTTATTACTTGCTGCAAGCAACTGCATAATAACCATATTAAAATCATATATAGACGCATTAATTTGATGAAGGTTATAGTTAGTTACACTCAGCCACAGAGTAGCTGGTCTCCTATATCCATATCCATATGCTATATGCTCTGCTGCTGTTTGCTTCGTCTGTTCTTATATGCTTTTAATAGTATTACCACAAACCAAATACCATCATAATAGTCTGGCCATAAATGCTTACCAGCTGTCTGACTGGACGGCGGGGGCGTGCCTTTGTGGCAAGTTGCATGTTACAAGAGGAGCTGGGCATGTGACTCACTTCAATAGGGATGGATGGGTTGGGGATCGGTTGCTGGTGCATATTTCATTGCAGAATTTATGCATAGTACAAACATACACATTAACTTTCTGTTGCATACCTAATGGGGTTAGATGCACCGAAGGCTAATTGCATTACGCAGCCAAAGCGTCAGACATGCGGACATTGCGTGTGTGTGTGTGTGTGTATGGGTGTGTGTGTAAAAAACAACATTGTAAGGCCAGACCACATAAAACTGGCATGTCAAGTTAATGTCTTTTGCTCACATTAATTGATTGCCTCTGAGCAGCTTGAAACACGCTAGAAAAGGCCATGCTTTTATTACGCAGCCATTCACAATTGATACATAAATATCCATAAACATATATATATATTTTTTGTATTATCGATTTAATATATACCTACTCTTAAGTCTACGCTATATATATATATATATATATACATAAATATGTATACATAATTTGTTTACCGTTTTTCTTTTTTTTATATATTGTTGTTTCTTTGTTTTTTTTTTCTGTAAAACAAAAATATTATGAACATACTTTATGAACAAATTTCTCTTAAATGCTTGTTTGATTGGTAAAAATGTGAGTAACAAATTTTCCAACCCACTTCTTCTAACCGGTAAATAACACTCAAAAATCTACATATATATACTATATATATTTACGATATTATCTGTCGGCATGTTGCTGTCAATCATTTGTTGTACTTATATACTACTCTTTCCAAATATTCCACTCCCCTAGTGCATTTGATTTTCAATTAAATAATCTTTCATTTATTTATAATTTAAATAACTCTCTATCCTCCCTCTCTCTTTCTCTCTCCCCCTCTCTCTCTCTCTCTCTCTCTCTCTCTCTCTCTTTCTTGATGTTCTAATGCGCCAAATACTAAGTTCAAATAGTTCTTAAAGCTATCACCATTTGCTTGTTTAATGTGTAGTGCTTTCTTTTTGAAAACTTTACTTATTGGATCAATGAAATCGTTAATCCATTTTTTAAATTTTAAATAGCCAATCTCTGTGAAAATATATATACATTAAAGCATTCAAAAGAGAATACAACAACTTTATGATTATAAAACTATATTTAGAATGTTTTTGAAATACTTTTAGAGTTATTCCTATTTGAATTAGATTTATAAATCAAGCACTACTTTTGACTAATATCATTAGAATCATAAAACAATCGAAGCAGAAGAATGACAAAGTACTTAAAATAAATCGTTTAATATACGCCAATCATTCCTATTCCTTTAAGGAATAGGTTCCTTTCAGATTTAGTTAGTTTATATATTAATCAAGACACATTTCCAACATCTACAAAAAATTGAAATAGTTTTAAATTGCTTAAAAACTTGTCAAAAGTATTTCAACCAATTCTCATTAGAATACTTTTTTTAAATGAAGAAACAAAATGTTGAAAACGTAAAAAATATCGCATAATTATTGAGATTCATAGATAATTAGTTTTTTTAATCATATGTCAAAACTCGATGTGTTAGTCACAAGCTTAAAATAAACATTCAAAATCTTCTTTCAATTCACAAGCTTAAAATAAACATTCAAAATATTCTTTCAATTCACGAGCTTAAAATAAACATTAAAAATCTTCTTTCAATTCATGCGCCAGACTAGTTTAAGTCTTTCTCTTACTTTTTAAAGTTGTATATCTCTTTGTTCTCAATTGTTTTTTTTTTTCTATTTCTGTGTGATTTTATCCCTTAGATATGGTAGCGAACCTAGACAAGCCCACATTCAAACCCACTCCACAGTCTACCGATTTTATGCTAGAATTTTATAATTTTCTCCCTTTAAAAGATAAAATACAAATTTGAGCTTTTCCCCTAGCGTTTCTAGCTGATACCCTCCCTTTAAGTTTCGTTCTCTTTGTTAATCGTGTAAAACGCAGTTGATTAACAAAGCAGCACATGTGCTGTGCTTAGACACAAACTCCCCCAAGAGCCCCATAAGAAGAGCCCAAACCAATCTGTATCTCAACGTTGCATTTGTGTGTTTGACCTTTGCAGACTGTTCGTGTGCGTCAAAAACATCGACTGACTATGAAACGGATGAAGAGAACAACACACAGCCCTTCAATCCGATTGCAACGAACGGGGAACCCTTTCCCTGGCTGGAGAAGACTCTACCGAGCAGTGTGAGACCCATGCGGTACATGGTGACAATACACCCCAATCTAACAACACTGGACGTAAAAGGTGAGACATCACATCAAATCCCATCACAATTCCCAAGTGCATCGGCTAATGCAATTTTCCGGTAGGTCAAGTAACCATCGATCTGTACATCGAGAAGGAAACCAACTTTATTGTGTTGCACATTCAGGATCTGAATGTAACGGAAAAGGTGAGTTTGTTCAATCCCAATTAATGGTTATTATTGACTCTTAGCTAATTGAATTTCTTTGGACAGGCGCTGGTTACGCCCGGTCCCAAGGGTTATGCCTTGAAGATAGTCAAGGTATTGGAATTTCCGCCACGCCAGCAATTGTACATTGAGGTTAAGGAGAAGCTAAAGAAAAAATCCAATTATACGTTGAATTTGCGCTGGTATTCCAAATTGAATCCCGAACCAGAGGGTTTCTATGTGGATCAGTATGAGAGCTTCAATGGCCGGGAACGGTAAGACAAGATTTCAAGACTTCTGATTAAAAGCATTACACACACATCATATAATAATAATCCTGCATCCTTTACAGCCTGCTGGCCGCCACAGTCTTCAGGCCGAATGGTGCCCGTCGTGCCTTTCCCTGTTTCGATGAGCCACACATTCGTGCCCCATTTCGTGTCTCCGTGTTTCGTGATCGCTTCCACATAGGTCTTTCCAACTCCATTGTGCATACCACAGAGGATGTGGGCTTTTATATGGGCACTGGACTGGTAAGCCATTTTGTGCCTTACAACTTGCTCGTAAAAATACAATTTTAGTTTACATAGTTTCACTTTGCACCCATAGTTATTAATTCCCAGAGTGAAACAGAATTTCAATTAAAAATTACTTAAACAGAGCATGTGAAAAGAATGTAACAAAATTATTCTATTAAATTTTAGTGGAAAGAAAAGTAAAATAAACTTAAAAGGGAAGAAAGCGTTTCAATGGTCTTCCTCCAATATCAATTATGGTTGTCAGAAGTGAAACCTAACTTAAATAGTTAACTTGGAAACAAATTTAAAAAACTAAAAAAAAATTAAAAAAAAAATATTTGATTAATATTTTATTGTGGAAAGTGTTTTTATTATGCTTCACCAACACATTTTTAAGTCCATCATTTTGTTATAAAAAAAAGATACTAAAATTAATGAGCCCATTTTTAACGGTGTACTAATTTATTTGATATCCGTTCTTTCATAGCTGCGCGATGACTTTATTGAGACACCACCACTGCCCGCCGATGCCGTTGCCTGGGTGGTTAGCGATTTCCAGCGAGAATCGCTGCAGCCCTCTGCTGCATACATACCAACAACGATGGCGCCAGCCACCGCTGGCAGTGGCAAGAAGCCATCCCAGCTAAGCAATTACAGCCAAATGAAGAGCAAGAATCCGCCGGTGCGGAATATCACTGCCCTGACGCACTCGCTAAATGTGAATTTGACGCCCTTCCAGAATGCCAGCACCACGACGACAACAGTACTGCCCCTAATTATCAATGGCAATGGGAAACCCTCCAATCTCACCTCGTTATCACAGTCGACCAGTTCCTCGATAAAAAGAGCACCCTCGTATACCTTCTATGCGCCCAGAGATTTACTGCAACGCTCCTCGTTTATATTGCACACATCGCGGGATGTTTTGGAATATCTACAAAATTGGCTGGACATCAGTTATCCATTGACCAAGGTGGACTTTGTGGCACTGCCTTCGCTGGATCGCAATATGATATCGTCATTGGGTTTGGTCACACTGAAGACCTCTTTCCTCACCGATCCCAATTCGATTACCTCAGAGCAGAATCAGTATAGTGCTCTTCGCATCGCCGAGGCGATGGTGCGTCAGTTCTTTGGTGGCATCACCTCGAGGAAGGTGCTCAAGGATGTGTGGTTGTGGGAGGGCCTCATTCAGTATCTGGGCATCCATGCACTGGCTCCCCTTCAAAACAGTTGGCCACTGCGTGAGATGTATCTGCTGAAGATGGCAACGACTGCCTTGGATATCGATGCCATTCAGGGCTGGGATAGCATAATGAACGGCACCCGGCACGATGGCAACAACGAGGAGTTCTTTGTACAGAAAACCGCTGCCATTTTCTCCATGTTGCACACGGCAATTGGGGAGGATCGCTTTCGTGGCTGTTTGGGCACGTTCCTCAAGCTGAATCGTTTTAGGACCGCCGAGCCAACGGATCTGTGGACCATATGCACCAAGAAGGCGAATGGCTCGAAGAATATCAAGGACATGATGACACTGTGGACACATCAGCCGGGCTTTCCACTGCTCACCGTTACCAAATTGGGCAACAGCATTTCCATATCGCAGCGACCCTTTAAGCCCGCTGAGTTTCTGGCCATACACGATGACTCATACGATGGCAACAACTACAACAAGACAACGGTGAATGCCACCGATATGCCCAGCACTGTGGCACCCACACAGGCCAGCAAGCACAAGAACGTGCCACATCTCAAGTGGATATTCCCCGTCACCTATGTGACGGACATCAATAATGTCAGTGAAACCCTCTGGATGCAGAATATCGATGGTAAGCGACAGGCACAATAAATTGACTCAACAAATATTCTACAACTTGGTCGATTTCAGTAACCTTCAATGTGCCGGAGAATGTGAAGTGGATCAAAGTGAATGCCATACAGAATGGCTATTATCGCGTTGTCTACAACGATGACAACTGGGCTGGTCTCATCGAGGAGCTGTCCATTAATCCCAAACGCTTCAGCAGCGAGGTCTGTACACATTTTAAACAACTACTTTTTAAGTCGTCGGTCGACTAATCAAAGTGTTCCATGCAGGATCGTCTTGGTTTGCTATCGGATGCATTTACCCTGTGCCATGCCAATCTGTTGCCCTGTGAGATCACAATGAACATGATTCAATATTTGCCAAGTGAGACGCATTATGGTCCCATGGCATTGGCTGTACGGCATTTGGAGAAGTGGCGTCGCATCCTCAAGTATTCCGAGTGTTTCCTCATGCTCAGCGAATTTATCAAAATGAAAATATCAACGGTTATGGAAAAGGTTGGTTGGATCGATGAGGGCGATGTGGCAACCAGGTGAGTTGGAATGAATAATAATAAATAATAATAATAAATAATTCATAACTCCACGATAGACTAATGCGACCTGAGGTGCTGCTGTCCTCGGTGCTGTGGGAGGATATTGACAGCATTACCAAGGCGAAGAATATGTTGAATCAATATTTGTACTACAATGGATCCGGTATATCGCCCAATTTGCGAGAGGTAAGCCACAGTAACTAGTTCCGTGGATTTCCCTTTCAAAATAACATTCGATTTTAGGTGGTCTACACGGGTTCCATATTATCCGGTGAGTACATCTATTGGCAGCACTGCTGGGAGCGGTTTGTGACGCTGCAGCGCACCTCGGAGACATTTGTGGAGCGCATGCAACTGCTGCGGGCATTGGGACGGACCAAGGATGCCTGGCTGCAGAATCGCCTGCTCTCGCATGTCACAATGCTGCCCACCGAGGAAGTGGTGCAGGTGCTCAAGGCCATTGCGGGCACGCCCACCGGCGGTGCGATGGCCTGCCGCTTTCTGCAGGCCAAATGGTTTGAGCTGGAGAAGCGCCTGGGGCCGGGCACCATTAGCTTTGCCAAAGTGATATCGGCCATAACGCAATATGGCGCCACGAAATTCGATTACGATGAGGTAAGAGCAAGATCCAAGCCACAAACAACGCGAGAGAACATTGCATTCGGACTTAACCGACTGCGAAATACTCTGATACCAATGTTATACGCTGATTTTTCTTAACCATATAGGCTTTTGTTACCAATTACCTCTAAAATTTGGAGTCTAGCTTTCGAACTGTGTAAGACTATCGTTTTTATCGATTTATGCGCAGATTTATCGATTTTTTGTGTCGAAACTGTGGAATATATAGATAGTTGAGATACTTAGGGGCGTGGCGTGCATATGCTGATTTTTTGAATACATCGCCAACAATCTGCCAAGCAAGTTTGGTGACTGTAAAATTCTGCGCTATATAGTGTTATCGGTTTGAAATGATCGATTTGAGTGATTTGTTCGATTTCCATGTAGCACCTGCATTTAAACAATTTCCTTGACATTCCATGTTTCAAATACATAATCAGAGTATCAGAGTATATCAATATCAATATGACCTAATTCATTATCGAAATCTATAATCAAGTGAATATTATATTTCCCACCACAGCTGAAATCATTGGTACACCGTTTCGGGCGTGGCCAGGGAATGTCTGTGCTGAACATGACGCTGAGCAGTGTTGCCTCGAACGTGGAATGGGTGGCAAGATCACAGACAGCGCTGTACAAATGGGTGGAAAGTAATTTGCATTCGCATCGATAGAGGATTTAATTTGGAAACAAACAAACAAACAAAGAACAAATATATCTATTCGATTTTAGTTAATTATGTTCTGTGGTCTTGGGAGTGCATACAACTCCCAACTCATTTGTAATTATGTTCCTCGCAAACAAACACAAAAGAAAACACATACAAATTAATCATAACGCGTATTTCTACGTTTCTGGAGTTATAAGCATAAACGAGTAATTACTATAATGAAATAATAATAACCATATCATTGCCATACCATACCGTAAACTTGCCATTTTGCGATTAACCATTCAAATGGGTCTTGAGATCTCCATTAAAGTATGTTGTATGTTGTGTTTTTGGTTGATTCTTCCTATTTGAGATTTAGTTACACACACACACACACACGCACATGAAAATTCAACTGTAAATTAAGAAAGAAAAAAACAAAGAAAACCACACCAATCTCTAAAGTACTTATACACATAAATATATATACTATATATATATAATATAAATATATATATATATATATGTAGGAAACAGCAATCTTACTGATGCCATTTTTCTATAATCTACAACTGAACATAAGGATATTTATCTATATTGTATATGTATGTATATTTTACAAAAAAAAAAAAGGAAAAAGAAAAAGAAAAAGAAAAACAAGAAGCATATTTAGAGCCGAGTAATATAGAAAATAAGGCAAACAGATAAACATATTTTTTCAAACAAACTCAAAACAAAACAAAAAAAAACACACACACATACATATATATATATACATATATATAGAACACGAAAAAAAACAGAAACAGAAACAACTATATAAATCCATAAACATACAAATTATGATAAATGTATAGCATATAGTATATTAGCTGCATAAGTCTCGTTTATTAATCAGTATGCTGTGTGTGTATATGTAAATGTATATGTGCGCATTGATATATCACAGAATTCTTCCTTATTCAACAAACAAAAACAAAGAAATACAAGGCCATTATAATGGATACAGACGATATTATATAGCTCCCTAAAAAGAGATACATACTACATGCATATTGTACATACACTAAAGCATTGTAGAGCATCTGAATTCTGCTAAAACTCAGACACTTTTTATTTATGCACATAATATTATTATTAATAATAACTACAAAAATGTGTGTACTCTATTCAAATTCTTTCTATTCTTTTGATTTGCTTTGAGATTAGTTAAATACTTAGTGCCTCTAAATAGTGGTCGCTACAAATTAATGCACCCGAAAAAATTGAAATTCACAAAATCCTATTTTCTGTACAAACAATTTACAGATTTTTAAATGTGTTATGTTTTTCATTTTTTAATAGATGCATTTTCAGTTTATTAATTTAAAAGGTGTATATTTAAAGTGGCTACTTTTGAAAATACTAATTTCTGTACAAAAAAAAATTAGAGATTTTAATGTGCTATGTAAATTTCAATTTAAATATTTTAATAGATACAGATTTCGGTTTATTAAGTTCTTCTAAAATAATAGGTGTATATTTAAAGTGGCTACACTTGCAAGAAAATATGATCGTTATTCTTAAAGCTCGACCCAAAAAGTAGAACACTTTGCAATTTATTAAATTGATTTTAAAATTTTGTGAAATACCATTTTAAATGTAGAAACGCTTCACCTTAAACGACAATCCTAAATATATATATATCTATATATATATATATTTATAATTTTCAAAATACTTTCTTTTTACAGGATTAATTTTTTTGCAAGGCAGAAATTTCAACGTTTTTTAACACTGCGAGAAACTTTCTAAAAAAAAAACTCATTTAAATAAAAATATCCATAATATTGATCAAAATATTAATTTACAATCTTGAACTCTTTTTTATAAATTAAAAATGTTTTTCGCTGGTTCCAAGTCAACTAAATGTAGCAAAGATATATTAATTTGAAACTTAGTTTTGTTTTTTTTTTAGAAAAATCAAACTGGTAGTTAATAGAAAATAAGACCCCAATCTTTAAATCTAAATTGTAGGACAAGTTTTATTATGATTTTTGTTTTCTTTGATTAAATGTAATTTTAATCAGACTAGTATAGTTGAGGACTTTCAAGCGTTGGCCTTATGAAATCTGACATTATCTCTTCTGTCGACAGCATGGTACATCTTGAGTTATTGCTTGCTATTCAGGCTATACAGTAGCGCTGATAACCGCTGAACACTTGGCCTGCTCACAGGCACATACATTTAGTATATATAAATATTTGTATGTGTGCAAAGCTTATCAGTGCCGTGTCTTGGGATCGTGAATTGTCTTAATTCTTACCTCAATCTGAATTTGATCTCCTTATCTCTGTCTCTCTCTCTCTCTCTCTCTCTCTCTCTCTCTCTCTCTCTCTCTCTCTGTGTATGTGTTTCTTATATAGATTTATGGGTCCAAATTTGTTAAATTTGGTATGCAAATGTTTTGCTATATATTATTGATTTGGACTAGTTTGCTTTTTGTTTTTTTGTTTTTTTTTTATGCTGTAGTTAGTTGTTTATCTTTGGTAAATATTAAGACTAACTCAAAGATACTCGTACACGTACAATCTGCTCAGATACGCGTATTTACATACACACATAAATATGATATATGAATAGCAGTAAATAGAACCACACAACAAAGACAACAACAACAAAAAACAAATGCAACAAACTTTAGCAACAAGTTTTGGAGCGATTTTACTGTTTTCGAGAAATGTATAAAACTTAAATAAAACGGAATACCGAATACAAACATACACTAAAAGTCAAGATTTAGAAAGTTTTACAAAATCATCTACATAGTCAAAAAATAAATTTTTGAATAACATTATAATGTTGAAAAGCCTTTCTTCGATTGAAATTGTGAAATTGTGGGTTCGATGTAAATATATATATTTATTATTTATTACTTATTACTTATATGATTTATATTCAATCTCAATCATATGTCATATCCCATACCCTACATCTAATTGTATACTTGCGCATATCCGTCCACATATGTATGTATTTGTTCACAATTCAGATTGATTTAAATATATACCCCCGATAAGTTAACCCACTTAGTTTGCTAAATAAAAATTTCTAGTTAATTTTATTAGATGAAATTTATTTGCGATTCGATTTAAGCCTAACCTAATATGAATTTTTTGTATTGTATCACCTTTTATAAGAAAATTGTGTAGAAGAATCGTAGATGGAAAGCAGGCAAAGCAACTTTAAAGACGTAAATCTAATTGTATGAAAATATATATATATTTATGTATATTAAGTCAAATGGGAATACATATAAATAAAATGATAACTAATATGTAACAAAAAAAGAGCATAAAATGTGTATTTTATTTAATATTACAAATTAATTTCAGTTGGGTAAGTCGAATATTATTATTACGAATATTACGGAAAAACCTTGAATGAAGAATCGATCGAATTCCAATGTCAAAATATTGATAGGTAAAAAAAAGTAAGAGTATGAAAATGGGTATCTATTGCTCACTTATACCAAAAATTCTAACTACAACTGTTGCTATATATTGTAGTTAAGACTATAAGTTACAGATCAAGACTTAAACCTAACTATTTGTTGTTAAAAATATGAGATAAGATAGACTGATCTCCTTAAGACAAGATAAAAACATTAAATTTCTTATCTCTTGTTATTATTTACAGGGTATCTAGGTTGTATGTCTATTTCAATCGCCACCTTTATCTTTGTCACTTTTCCGTGTTAAATTATCTGACAGAATCGGGAAAATTATAGCAAACAGCTCAATTAATGCTATCACTTACCAACACTCACCCAGTCGTACGCACTCTCTCTCTCTCTCTCTCTCTCTCTCACGCGCTCTCTAATCAAGAATATCAGCAGAGAGAACAGTTTTATTGTTTTATCGTTGTTGTTGTTGTTTATTTGTATAGTGCTGTTAACGTCGCGTGTCGATGTCGTTGTAGTTTATTTTGTGAGTCCGAGGAAAGCTCGCGTCAGCCGACCGACCGACCCGAACGACGACCAGCTGACCAAACCGATTAGCGGCATTCGCTTTGGCACTCGTCCCAATCAGCGCTCAGTATATTGTGAACCGTACTGTAAAACGCCAACTTTGCCGCTCTGCTGCTCTCTTAAGCTTTTTCTTCATACACCTGTGGAATGCTGTTGTTTTGAAACTAACGTAAACACACAAAAACTAAGTAACGTGAAAAGCTCCTCAACAAAGAAAATCAAAGTGTAAACAACTGACAATTTGATAAGTCTGAATAATCAAACTCCGAACGGGAAGTGAAAAAAATCTTAATATGTATGTATTGATGTTATTATGTGAACATAATAAAATAAGAAAATAAAAAAAATTATGAATAAAATAAAAAATTCGCTAGACCAAAAATTGCGACGTTAAAGTTAAGTGCGATGTCAACGGGGAATTCACCACTCCACTCCACTCCCCCTTTCACCCTTTGTCAACAATCAGCAAAACTAAGCGCGCCTTTTTCGTAGTGTGTGTATGTGTGTGTGTGTGTGTGTGTGTGTGTGTATGTATGCATATGTGTGTTTCTATGTGCAGTGGAAATATAAAGCATCAAGATTGACTGCCCAGTGATTGCCATATTAATGCCAATTTCTACACACGCATATATTATAATATATATGCACGTGTCTGTGTGTGTGTGTTGAATTTGAGTTGTGCAAATAGTTTTCTCTTTGCATATTGAACAGAGACGCTGCCACTGTTAACATTGATGCTTACATAGAATAGAAAATTGAATTTGTATAAATTACCGGCATGTGGTCATCGTGTGTATTGTACACACACTTTGGAGCAGCGCCCTTAACCTCCACTTTGAAAAGCGCTGCAGCAGTAGAATGCCAACTATCAGATTCCGTGTAACAAATTGCGCGGTAAAATAATAAAAAAAAAAACACAATAAATAAGTTTACGCTAAGATAGCTAAAGATTACTCGGCTCCACGTGTTTATTTTAATGTTTTAGCTATTTGTTTCCTACGAATTTTCTGCACGTGTAGAGGATTAAAAAAAAAACATAAGTAAAAACAAAAAAAATAGTTAATGTCTTAAAAAACATAGTTTTGGCCTACAACAATTTACTCGTTTTCCTAAAATGATAAATCATACTCTGCACTCCATTTTCTAATTAACCATTAATTAATCTTAACCAATTCTGAATCTGATCATAAAACGAATATTAAGTTTAATCAGTAATTTAGCTTAAGATTTCCATTTGATTAGAATACTGAAAAATCCATACTGTTAGAAATACGATACAAATACCTGTGTGTCATACAATTGCAGAACTCATGCTACCCCACCACGCTCGCCAATTTATAGGGTACAAACTAAAAATAATCAAATGCTTTAATTTGTTGTTCAAGCGAATTTTGCGTAGCAATATGTATTATGACTCTTGCATGTTTACCGCATGGAATATGCTAAATTACACTATTTAATACATGATTTGTTGTTCTCTCAGGCATAGCTTACAACGCTTACCTGTTTGTCACATTAATTGCTACTCTACTCACTACTCACTCTTTCCGTTTAATAGTTGTCTATATATATATATATATATACTATATAGTATACCAATATAATTATTAGCTAACGATGTGTCTACTATTGAAGATTGCTAACATTATTGACACGATCATTTCCAATGTATTCTAAACTCGTCGACTGTACGAAGTTCCATTAAAAAGTATATACAAAAAAAACACATAAGCATCGATGTGTACTTAGATCTGTAATAGCCTGTGTCAACAGGGGAATGTTTTGTACCTTATTCGAGTTGAATAAATATAATAAACTGCTGAATTGTATACGCATACACTTGTTTAGCTGTGCAATTCTCGGGACTCAGCTTAAATAAAGAAACGTCTCAAATATTAAAAAAAAAATAATAAAAAAAAACAGGTTTTTCTGTCGTCGCCGAAAGGTTAGTTAATTTGCCTTGTTGACAATGCTCTTGAGTTTTAGCTACGAACACGTCTAATATGTGTATACGTAAGATTTTGGGCGAATTTCATTATATCCATATCGGCCAAAATAATCAGAAAGCTCGCCAAAGCTTTTCGCACAGCAACGTTGGCAGCATTAGATAAATCTTCGATTTGAAGAGGTGCGTTTCAGTTGGACAGCATCTCTTCAAAAAAGAAAGATTGCTGCAAAAAAAAGGCCATTGGCTGACAGCGCAAAATAAATTGCAATATTAAACGAGTTTAACCAAAAAGCTACTTGCCTATTAAAAAGGTAAACCAATTATTTATTTATTTTTACTAGTTTTAAACTACAACTTGAGGCATACACTTAAAGCTGCTCCCTTACAGCAGCTATCTTAGACAAGTTATAAGAAACCTGATAAGACTGGTTTTCTGCAAAAAACCAAATTTTAAAAATATGCCAATTCTAGTTTCATAATTAATTCGAAGCCAAACAGATTGTTTTCATTATAATTAAAGAATAAATCAATGCAAAGCAACGTCATATTAAGCGATAGGAAGCTCAAATAATAATAATAATGGTAAATATTAAAACAACAATAACGTTTTTTTACTAGCTACAATTTAAATATTGTTATTAAAACAGAATCGAATAAAGAAATACTGCTACCTTTTTCATGATTATTAGTGTTAAGTAATATGATAAGAGTGTTTCAGGTGAATCAGTACAACTTTTAATCAAAAAATAATAATAATGAGTAAGTTTTTTGGCTTTCATTTTAGTTTAGCATAGTTGGTAGTATGAGTGTGAATGCTATAAAAATGAAAAATTAATTTATAAATATAAATATATATGTATAAATAAATGTGTATTTGTTCGGACTGCCTTGTCTAATCAAATAATGTGTAACTATCGCCACGCCAGTTATCAATATTCGGACTTAACGACGATCTTATCGCTCACATTTGCTTATAAAACGATTATAATACACACTGAGCGTTACTCGGTTTTCGTTGTAATGGTGAAATATTCCCATATTGTATGCCCTAAAACCATTTAACCATTTTATTGAAGTTGTGGCAAAGTATGAAACGAAATATATATGCCCCAGCGAAATACATATGTCGGTCTTTCTGTATAAACTATAGAAGACTTTAAGAGTTACAAAACATTCGTATTACATACACAGATCAAATTTAAATGCGTCCGTTTCTCCATTATCAATTAAAATCTATTTCATTTGTACAAATTTCATCAAGTTCGATTAGACATTAGTGGTATTTCGTAGTCGAGCTCTCTCGACTAGAGCATTCTTCATTTTTACATGTGCTTTTATCATTTCATATTGTGTGTACTGCAAGGTATCTCAGCCTGATAATCTGTGAATTTAAATTAAAACTTGTGTTTGTAAACACTTCAGATGTAAGTACACACCTTATAAATATATAAATAAATAAATATATATATATATATAGCAAACTGAAATCGCTTTAGGCCCATGTGAAAATGTTAATCGATGCACGAACTTGAAATTGCTCTGTATGAATAAATAAATACTCCAGCTAAACAATTCCAAATCGATTAAAATTTCAAATATCTTGAATTATTTCATTAATTAAAAGTTAATATATACCTTTCGTAGTATTTTCTCCAATTTTGTTGCTAAAAAACAATTCCATACAATTTTTCTGAGTGTACTTATGTATGTATGTTTGGAACATAGCTACAATAATAATTATATTGTGTAAGTGTGTGTGTGTGTTTATTTAGCTTATAGGCTGGTCTACGGTAGGATTCGCTTAAGCCTCGTGTAAGTGGGCGGAGATTGCCGACCCCCCGCTGAATAAATAGTACGCATGGCCGATAACGGTACACATGTGTACATACTGCGTACTTACAATTTGGGTCACAACTATAAGTACATTGGATTTTTATGAATCTTTGATTGGTTTCCTATCCGATAAAAAGAAAATCGAATTATAATTGAAAATGCATATGACAATTTTGCACATTTTGCCAGCTGCCAAATTTTAATCAAATTCATATATAAACTCAAGAGATGCTAGTGTACCTATTAATGTGAAGACAAGTGTATTTATTGCTATTCTCCAGACATTTATTATTCAAACTGAAAACAATGTAATGTGAAACATAATCTACCTATTATTATGACCAAAAGTGTATATATTGTTTTTGTGGAGATATTTTTTATCTAAATTTGACAAGTTATAAGCGAAATACAAATACATGCACACCTACACACATACATACACATATGTACATATGTATGTGTGTGCATGTGTGTATGTATTCGAAATAATTGCAATGTTGATTTGAAATTTGTATTTGCAGTTGTTGGCTGACTCACAACGGCAGAAGATAATCTAATCGTGCACCATGATCGAATTGGAGGATTTGCCCCGAATGCAATCGCTTTCGCCTGTAATGGATTTCGAGGCTCCCGATCCAAGTGTGACCCAATTAAATCCGAAGAAGATGATCAAATCGATGCCGAAGCTGCTCATAAGGCCAACTGTGGCAAGCACGCCGGCTAAATTGCCCACAACTTTAACAACACCAACAACACCAACTACACCAACAACAACAATAATCCCAATAACACCAACAACCCCAATAAGGTCTGCGGAAATTAAGAAAATTGAACGTAATATGCTCTACTGTGGTTTTAATTTCAATACGCTGGTAAGCTTGAAAATGCATTTAACTCTTCTATTCCTTACACTTATTTTGTTTACTTAAAATATATTGAAATTGCGGGCACGGGTTTATTTAAATAATTAACAGTGGTCTGTTTTCAGCAGCCGTTTGCTATAGCTTCCAATATCGTCACGGCTGTAAAAGCTTCGAAAGCTCAGTTTAAAATCACACCACTTTTATCAGCTTTGTGCGCAGCTCATTCTTTAATGCGTAGCGGCTAAATTTTTTTCTCCGTTTACTTTTCACCACAACCCAGATTTCTATTCACCAAATGCTAAAGAAGATTGTCTGCAATAACAGTCAGTTAACAGTTCACTTGAGTAACAACAGCAAGCTAACAGCTCAATTGAGCGCTAAAATTACCATTTTGAGTAAAAGTTCAATGCGAAAACAAACGAATGTTACATCGCTAACGCAAGGCTAACAGAACTGTGCTTTTATAGCATAATTGCCATAAATCGTATTTGTTGTTTTAAAAGCGCGGCGAGCAGACGTCTGTCAGACGTTCCCTGAGTTGTGAACAAATTGTGAAAATAGTGGAACAAAACCGTACGAGAAAAAAAACACGTTTCTGCTATCGCATTTACTCTATGTGTAAGCTAACGAATACGCAACGCAAAGAGAAAGTCGTAATAATAAACGAATAAAGCCGCGTAAAAAGTGAAAAAAAAAGAACAACTGCATATGTGTGTGTGTGCACGGATGTTTATGTGTGTGTGCACGGATGTTTATGTGTGTGTGTGTGTGTCTGTTTAACCGGAGAATTTTATGAATTACCTCGTGTTCTCTGTTTTCTTTATAAAATTGACATGTTTGCAATAATGCCGAATCTAAATAAATGTGCAAGCTCATTGTGATGTGGTGTGGTGAACAACAATAGCAACAACAGGCTAGCAACAGAGCCACAAAAGCCACTCAATTCAGCAATATGCGCTCTCTCTCTCTTTCCCTCTATCTCTCTCTTTCAATCTCTCGCACTTGTACGTCGCATTGCGCTCAGCTGACATGTTGCAAGCTGCATTAAATCGCCGTTTGTTAAATATTTGTGATGCAAAGTTCATGCGCGCAATTTACACAAATATTGTTCTGGAAGTTTCTTTTTTGTTATTCTTCAGAAAGCGATAAAAACAATACACAATGTTAATAAAATTTACATGAGCTGCTTTTGTGCTTGTGTTTGTGTTTGTTTGTGTGTCGGTCTTCTTCTTCAGCTTTGGCTGTTGCTGTTCCTGGACGTGTCTGTTCTTGTTGTTTTTGCCTTGGTATGCATATGTCATATGTTGAGTGGTGGGTTTGTGTGCGTGTTTGCGTATGTGTGTGTGAGCTTTGATTGTCATAAAAGTTTAATTATTTTGCATGAGTTAATTGATGTCATGCATTTAAACATACATACGTGTTCGCGTGTGTATGTGTGTGTTTGTGTTGAGAATGAAGAAACTGACAAACTAACAAAAAATAACAGTGAGTCACACAGACTGGCCAAGAGGCAAAAGCAAGCAGAAAGCGGCGATAAAAGCAAACAGTGAGACAAACGTCGAGGAGCAGGCATAACGCACAACAAGCATTGCCATTGCGAAATAGACTAAACGAAAAAAAGAAAACAACAGCAAAAAGAAAACAATAAATAAAAAACTTTTTTTTTCACAAATGACGATTTCACCACAGAAGAAGAAAACACACTCCCACTCAAAGTGCGTAAGAAGAGTGTGTTTGACAGCGTTTGTTTGACAGTTAATATTGACGCATGCAATGTCAATAAAATGCACACACATATACTTATGCATAGGCATACCTATCTGTGTGTGTAGGTGAGACATTTTATATTTTTATCGTGTGCAAATGAGAGCGGAAAGCGTCGCCATTGGAAAGTGATAGAACGAAAGTCCATTGGCCAAGTTCAAGGACGTTGTGCAAAAAATAACACACAATTCGTGCAAACACAATAAATTTTTATCATTATAATTCTCAGTATTAAAAAATAAATAAATGTTGCTAATAAATGTTGATTTATGAAATATACAAATAAAACAAACATATTACCGAAAAGAAAAGTGCCCAATAATTTTTGAAGCAGCCGCGTGCAATTTGAAAATTGAAAGCAGAGCAACAGACAACGAGAGAAAGAGGAAAACAGAAACATCCAACGTCGGCAGCGACGTCAACGTCAACGGCGTGCGCTGTCGTTGCATGCAAACGGTAAAATATCATTCACCCAACAGCATTTCTCAGCCGCCTCAGCAGCAGCAGTAACAACAATAATAACGCACAACATTTACTGCGTCGCAGTTTTTACCGAAGCAGAAGAGGTAGCCAAAGCAGTAACAGCAACAGCGCTTCTTGTAGACGAAAAGGCGAATTTATGTGGAGAGAAAAAGGTGAGTGCACTGTCAAAAATACACACACACACACACATACACATACATGCCCACACACATGCACACATGCATGCATCTCACTCTTCCCCATTATTAACGCTCGTTAATAGCTTATTGTGTGTAGTGCATTTTTTTGTACTTGTTCCATAAGATTTGTTTGCGCCAACATCGAACATTTTTTAATTTTACTTGGAACAAAGAATGTTTATATCTGTTATGGGCTCTAAATACTTTTGTGGCACCGTCTTCGACTCGCCTTGAACTTACCTCTCTATTTCTTTATTTTTTATTGTGTGTGCGTCGTGCTTGTCTACCTCCCATTCACCCCACCCCCCAAATTCATATCAATTTTATGAGAGACCTTGAACAAGTTCAAGTTCACACAGCCTGTCTATAGCTATCTCTGTCTGTCGCATGCTTCACATGTTTTCGGGCGACTGTCAGCCTTCTGGGCGGGAGTGGAAAGGTCAACATTTGGCTCACCTCAGAAGTCAAATTGTAAAGTAAAATCGGAAGAAAAAGAATCTAGAAGCATAAATCTGGGTTTTAATAATATTTATAGTATTTATATTTTCAATAATATTTATTAATTAAACTTTTCCTAGACACAAAACATGCATTTTTGTTTGTTTATATATGTAAGAGATTTACTTGCTCAATTATTTTTAATCAATTGTATTCCTTTTATGTCGAAATAATAATAATATTTACATGCATAATATTACTTAGTTAAAGTATCAACAACTACTCTGCAATTATATTAATACCGTTCCGAATCGGTTTTTTCTTTTTTCCTTTTAGATAATTAATGCTCTATAGTATTTGGTATAGTAACAAAAGCCATTCTAGTCAACATTTATTGTTATTATTATCACGGAAATATTTAGTGTTCGTTTTTGTTGTATTAAACTACGCATTGGCATTTGTATTTCCTGATGCATTTCCTTGACGAACTCTTTCAAACACATCACCACACACAAACACACACACACACACATATATATATATATATATATATGTATATATCTTTCATATAACTAATAAAGTAATTAATATTTAACCTTTAACCATCCATCTTTCTATCTATCTGCTTGCAGAGAATAACAGACACGAGGACGACACACAATAATTATTAAAGCGCATTGGCAACAACAAAAGTGGCCATCGTCTGTTGTTGTTGTGTTGTGCGAGGAGAATTGCGATTTAAACAAATACGTGAATTTGTGAATTTGCGCAGCATATAGAGAAAACTCGATTCACATATATACACATATATACATAGCATATATGGTCTCAAGTAAAGCAGACATCGTTGGCGCAAGGAAACGTTATTGAACTGAACGCACGGACGGACGGCGCAGCCAGCAGAGGAGAGGAGAAGAAGGCGGGGGGCTTGTTCTGCTGGCCGGGCGTGTGGAGGCGGAGGTGGTGGGGTCAACACAACAATAACAACAAGAAAAAGAAAAGCAGCAACAACAACAATTAACTGAGACCAACAACTGTCCACCCACACACACACACACACTAAAACACACCCACAATCTTGATCTGTCAACACACAGTCGCAAAAATGATCTCAAACAAGAAAACGTATGCAATGAAAATGTTGCAACTGGCACTGGCCTTGAGTCTGTTGCATGTGGACACGGATTATACGCGCATAATCCGCCTGCGTCGCTGGGATGCCCAACTGGAGTTGCCCCATGGCGTCGGCTGGGAATTGGAAATGTTGCGCACCGTGCCCATGATTGAGACCCAACAGCCGTATGGCAATCGCAAGGGTCTAACGATGCCGCCACCACTCCTAGAGGATCTGTTGGGCTACGATGCTGATGATGCACTGCATCATTTGGTGGATGCAGCGGGCGCATCGCGTGCCAAGGAATACAAGTTGCCCACGGGCAGCTTCAATGCCAGCACCTTTGTCATGAATCTGCACAATACGACTGGGAATAGCAGCGTTCAAACTGCTGCCTTGCAGGATTTGCAGAGTAGTCCGGGCAGTGGCGCCACCGGTTCGTCGACGGCTGGGGCCGCAGTGGCTGCTGCCGCCTCGACGGGCAATGTGGCGGGTGCAGCAGCAGCAGCTGCAGCACTCGGTGAAATTCACATTGATACCACGAGTCATCATCATAATAATAATAATAATAATAATAGCAGTACACCGGGTGTTGGCTCGCCGGAATTGGATATATTTCTATCGCCCGATCTGCTGCAGGATCAGCGCTCGATTTGGGAACAGAACCTCGCCGATTTGCATGATTATGGGGATTTGCCGTACAGCAGTCCCTATGCCAATCTGCCGCTGAAGGATGGCCAGAACAATAACACCCAGCAGCTGGACCTCAGCCTGGCTGCCTTCCTGCACGGCTTCGCGGGCAATGCCGTGCCACATCCCTCATCAGATGCGCCCAACGCACTCAACGACAGCACGCCGCATCCCAGCAATGCGGGCAGTTTGACTGTGCAACAATTCGGACCGGATGCGGATGAGGACGATGAGGAGGATCTGCTGCTGAGCCAGCTCTTTGGCGAGAATAACTCGGATATCGAAACAGCAGC
Organism: Drosophila quasianomalipes; assembly: GCA_035043665.1. Lineage (NCBI taxonomy): Eukaryota > Metazoa > Arthropoda > Insecta > Diptera > Drosophilidae > Drosophila > Drosophila quasianomalipes. Next base: position 90,092 of record JAWNMU010000317.1, on the reverse strand, counting down.
GAATGCCTGCGAAGTGGAAGGACTCACCAGCGACGAACCCTTCGGCATCATCAACGAAGTCGAAGTCGTCGAGGAGGTAACCCCATTATTTTTCCAACAACTTTTTGATGATTAATATTCCAATGAGGAATACCTTTAGTCCCATTTCGAAGTTGCCTCGACTTAAATTGCCGTACAGTATATATACATTCTTGATCTGCATCACTAGACGAGTCGATATAACCTGGGTTCCTCTGTTTCTATACTAATTAGTCCAGCAGTTTTGAAACAATCTTGATGAAATTTGGATTATATCAGCTCTTATGCTGCCGGCAGTGTATATATCGAAGCTGGTCGTATCGAATTACTGTATCGCATAGGAAAAATCTGTCGAAGATGAGTTATTGCATGAACAACGTATTTGTTAAATAAGATATTGACACCAAACTTACCAAAAAAAGAAGCATTTTAATTTGTTTCTTACATTTGGAACAAAAGTTATGGAGATCAGACTATTATATCATATAGCTCTTATGGAAAGAAAACAACACCTTTTTGTTTATTAAAATATCCCAAAAAAAACTTTTCCAGTCTCCAAATTAGTTATGATTCTTACACTTGGACCAAAAACCATTGAGATCGTACTAATATATCATACAGAAAGAGCAACAATCCGTCAAAATTTGAGTGCTTGTAAATGAAAACTTTTGTTTTCTAACAAGTTATCCTACCAAACTCAGATTACTATATCATATAGCTTGCTTATTGGCAATAGATTGATTTTCGGCAATTGGACTCCGCTCTATTTATTTGTTTTATATTATTTACTTTATTTGTTTCTTGTTATTTCTGAAACCAAACTGTAGCTAGCGAAAGAGAACTATATTTTTAATTATATACCGATATAGTCCCGATTTCTCAGCACACACACACACACACCTTTATGTATAGTCTGTGCTTGCAGTATTTAAACAGTGTCGGCGACTTGGCAACTCTGACTTGCTAATGAAGCGTTTGCCCTTTGGCTTGACTTGCTCGACAGAGACACATTTTAATTTCGGTCTTCGTTTGTAGTTCTCCATTAGACTCGATATTCGACTATTTAGTTGACTTAGCTGGCTTTGTTTAGCATTGAAGAGTGATTTATGTAGTTCAATGTTCGATTTCAACTAAAACTATATCTATGAAGCAGTCTTAAGTTAAACAATTGGAAATCAGTTGTATTTTGATAATTCTATCTGAGAGTTGGAAAATTGGCATCTTACATCTAGGGTCAATAGTTCACTGAAATATTAATCAATTCAAATCTCAATCTGCAGATAATACACATTTCATATATATTCAATATTAATTACGTCAAATGTGATAATAAGTTAATGGGAATGATTTGCAGTGTCGATTGCCAGTTCAATTTGGCTTGGGGGAATTAGTTGCGCATTTTTTGCCAGCTGTCAGCTCATTATAAAGTCAAATCTCTCTGTTTCTAATACCGGCTTGAACTAATGCCACTTTCTAAATAAAAATATTCGACGAGCTTTCCGTTTTAATCGGGTCATTTCCAAATCGATGCAAAAAAAAATGTGTCTTCTTCGTTTCCATTTTTGTATTTGTCGACGGGGATTTTGGCTCAAAACTGCATTTATGAATAAATTGACTTAAAATAATCATTGTTTATAATGCAAAAATAACTTTTAAATTTTGCTTAAATGCTCATAAATTGCGTGCAAAAAATACGCGCTTTTCTTACTTATACCCTGTACGAACATGTTGAATGGGGTTGCTAAATTCGCACACTTATGTCGAAATTTTCATTTTTAAAAGTTATATTTTTTAATGTGGCAAATCAAACAAAAAATGTACGTGTTTTTTGTGCAGAGTATAAAAAAAAGTGGCATTTGTATTTTAATTAGTTTTAAAAATCAAACAGCCTTCAACTAAATTTGGTTTATTTCTTTTTGAAAATTGCATTTTTATATTATTTAAATTGCAAATCAATATAAATATATTTTTTGCAATGTATAAAAAAATGTTTCAATTCGTATTTTAATAATTTAATTCGTTTTAAAATCGAACACCGAATGCCATCAGCTAAATTATTTTATTTATTTATGCAAATTGCAATTTAAATACTGAAATCTGAATTGTTGTTTATGTGTACATACATACATATATATATATATATACCCTCATTGTATGGGGTGACTAATTTTGTTCAGCTTTTTTGTTTTGCGTATTTTGTTGTTGTCATTTTGTAGATCATGTCACGAAATGTTTTCCATTTTTGCCGCTGATGCGATAAATGTGCATTTAAGCATATGCAATATATATAGTATACAGATACAGTGTATATATATTTGTACATGCATTTTGTATTAATAGATATGCTTCTCTATCAAATGGGTCAATTAGCTGACATTTTTTGAGTTTTTGTTTTTGTTTCCATTCTCCGCTCACTTTTCCGAATTGCATTGCGTGTTTGGCTTTGATTTTTGTCCTTCCATGTCCGACAGTTTTATGGATCGTGTTTATATAATTGTATATATGTGTGTGTGTGTTCATCTTTTAGCCTTGTCGCTTGTGTTTATTTAAAACAATTGTATTTTCTTTTGAAATTTATTTTTGAAATCATATGATATACAAAGATCATCAACTCAAATCATTTAGCATATTTTAAATGAAGTAGTTTTTAATAGTTTGCATATATGAGAAAATGGGACTGCACAGAAAATGAGAAATTCTCTTCTAATTAGATACACAGCACTGTGCCAGCTTTGATGATTTTGATGATGAGATCGTTAATCAACACCAGATTATTGTCTCTTTCTCTCTTTCCCACATTTCGCGCACCTGTAAAGCGTAGTCTCTGCATGTGTCTGTGTGTGTGTGTTGATTGTGCTTGAGATGAGGTCACACACTTTTACACACACAAGCATGCAGCCGCTGTTGTTGTTGTTGTTGTGTTAAATGTCGTCTACCTTATGTTGCTGCTCTCGCAAAGCTTTGCTAATTGTAAGCGTATCTTACACAAAAATATCAAAATACAAGCACACACACACAGACACGCTCACGCACACATACAAAAAAAAACCGTCTCGTTTTTTTTTACTTTAGCTTTTGTTTGACATTTTCGCATATATTGACAGCTTTTTCCTTCTTTTTTTCTGTGTTGCTGTTCTTATTTTTGGGGTCTCTTTCGACAGAATAAATAAACTTGGCAAGAAGAAAAAAATCGCAGCAGCGCGCAAAGGTTTCGTTGAACTTCGCTTTGTTTTATTTTCTCTTTTCATTTCCACCTCGTCGCCACCCATTTTATCTTTTAAGGTAACAGCAACAATTTGAAAGCTGTACTTGTGAATCAGTCATCCACAGAATATATATATATGTATTTAACTGCTGATTATTTTTAGACGCGTGATTAACTTCTCAATTTTTTTTTTGTAAAGCTCAACATTTATTTATTTTTCGTTTTTTGCTGTTTGTTGCTCAGTCGCGCCCCTTCTCGATCTTGTTTGTTGGGCAGCGCCGGTTTTTTGATAACGTAACAAAATAACGCAAACAGCTGTTTTACCGGCATTTTTACCCACCACTCTTTGTAAGTTTTTCTTCATATTCAGCGCGCTCTCTCGTTCGGACGCTCTCTCAACTCAGCACATGCTCTTCACCACACCACCACTGCAACTGCGACATGTTGGCAACATTTGTTGCCTATAGTTTCACCACCACGCAACATGCTGTCTACGAAAGCACTTAGTCGGGACACCAACCACAATTTTTTGTAACTTGCATGCTGTAGAGCTTTTTACAATTGAATGAGCTTTTCTTTGGTGTAACTTATTAAAGCATGGAATAACTGATACTCTGTTTTTAAAAAGTCAAGCTTAATTATAATAAAATTAATGGATTTCCAAAATGTGATTATCATTGTATATATGTGAAAAACATGCTTATCAGTTATTAGACGCTTATACTTGAGTACATTCACAAACTGAGCGTATAATAAGAACTTTATCATTTAAAATAATCAAATTTTTTATGGAGCTCTCCGCTAATCAGCCGTAGACCAGACAACAAAAATGAAAAACAAAAAACAACGTCAATAAGTCAAAATGAAATTTCAGTCTGCTTATTGCCGATTGCAAGTGTAAAACATAACTTGAAAACGTGTCGCTAAAAATAAGAAAAAATAAAAAAAAATAACCCGGGAAACAAATTAAAATTTTGGGAATTCAGGCAAAAAGAGAAGAGAATAAATAATTAAAATGTGTCTCAACGAGGAGTACAAACATATGCACATTTATTTGGCGGTTCGTTTTTAAATAATTACAACTTTCTATTCACATGGCTGGGTGCTAAATCGAAAATAGGAAAAAAAGAAGCGTTGGCAAATTGAAAAATCATTTGATTGTAATTACGCTGCATTTCCACCTAATTACCACGTGCAAATGCGCAAAAAGTGCAAAAAATATCAACGATTATAAAATAATATGCCAGAGGGGACATGAAAAAAAAACGCGAAAAAAACCCCTGACTTTTTTCTCACAGTGCTCAATGGTTAATTTCCATAATTAAATACCGTTAATTACGGACTACTGTGCATAAACTTACCATTAAGGTGCTGCCCCCTGTCGGGGAACAGCAGCTAACTAAGCGACGCTCATCTAGCCAACTACTGCTAATGTGTGTTGAGTGTATGTGTGTGTGTATGTGTGTGTGTATGTGTGTGTGTGTATGTGCGATACGGAAAAGTTCAGATGTCAAATCGATTAATGGGCGTCGTATCTGCATGTGTGTGTGTGTTAGTGCTTTGAGCTTCGAGTGCAAATGTTAGTAATGAAAGCACAATCGAATGCAAGCCAAAGCCGAATGATGACACAAATGAACGGTTATTAAAGTTTGGGAAGTTTTTTTTGTTTTTTTTGCTAACTAACCGCAAGGGGAGGGAGAGCGAAATAGTTGCAGGATACTTGCGCAATATGTGTTGTTCAAACAGAGACACTTGCCCACTTGAGTTTGGCTGCTTTGTTGGTGGGCAAAAAAAAAGAAGAAGAAATAAACGACTGACTGACTGCCTGCTTACCTGCCGGGCTGACTGACTAAGGCTTGACGAGCACATGACTAATATGCGCCACACTTGCAGTTTGTCTGTGTCTGCATCTGTGTGTGTGTGTGTGTGTGTGTGTGTGTGTGTGTGTGTGAAGTGATCTGGCTTCGTTTCGTTTAGTTTCGTTTCGTTTAGTTTTCGTTTTGCTTCGTTTCGTTCGTGCGGCTGTCAGTTCAGGTGTCATCAGAAATCTTTGCCGAGGCTTTATTAATGACGTTTGGCAACCTTTTTTTTCTGTTTTTTTTTTTTCATTTTCGGCATTTTTAACTGAGCCTTTCCTTTCTCGTCTTCTGCCTTTGTTGCACTTTCTACCAACTGTTGCCGCCGTTTTGCTTTCACTTGGCGACTTTTGATTTGCCGCCAAGAAGCATAGAATTTAAGAGCCGAGGATCAAAAATGCATTTATCTTGCCATCGAATCGAAGCCCGGTTTTTTATTTTTTTTTTTGTGGTCACATTAATAGCCCACTAATTGTTGCTACAAAATGCGGCAAGTGTCAATATTTTGATGCCCCCCACCCACCCAAACAATAAAGAAAAACATTGATTGATTAACCACAGCTAAACACAAGTTGGCAACTCTCCAAGAAGAAAAGAGTTGCCAGCATTTGTTGATTTTCTTCAACTGTTTGTCGTCTTATCGATCACCGCCCAGGCTGCCCGTTATCAATGATGATTACCCCTACTATAATTACATATGAATATGAGTACACTCGAAGAAGTGTTCATTTAACTTGATAAGTACAATCTTAAACAAAGATGGATTTTTAGTTATTTAAATATATTTTAATTTTGGAGTCAATCCCAGTCGTATTTTTACTTTGCAAATCCAATTTTCTCTGAGTGTTAAAAGAGCGAAACACGTGGGCTGTCATATTTGTAAATTTTAATAATTAATAATTTGTTAAATGTTAATACTAAGGCATTAATGGTGCTATTGTTGTTCAGGTTTAAGCACATCCCAAAAATAGTCTCATGATTATTTTATAATTATTATATATTATATATATGTATATAAATGTATGTATATGTATAAATGTATATATATATATATAAATGTATATATATATAATATATAGTGCTCCGCAGTTTTGATCTTTATAAATATGTTTTATCAGTTTTAAGTCGCTTATCGCTAGACTGCTTTATGGTGAAATAGTTTTTGAACAAAGCAACAAACCAAAAAAAGTCAAGCAGACAGTTATCAACATTATTTGTAAGATGACAACAAAGTCAATTTTTAGATCTAGCTCGGGATCCTTATCTTTATATGGCGTGCAATAAAATCACAAGGTTTCATTTCTTTCTGTCTGCTTTTCATTCATGTTTTGATTGTTGCAGCGAAAGTTGATCTTTGTTGCACATAAAATGCTTCAATATAGTCCACTTTGTTGTCGAAGTTCAATTTATTAATAGATTTGGTAACAGTCAAGAAGTTGCTTCAACTGCGTGGCTTTGATAAGGTTGCAGGTATTTTTGGAATGCCAAATGTGCGAATAAAAAAACAGCTTTTCAACCAAACAATTACAAGTGTCTCTCTGTATGAGTAAGTCGATCTCAGGGGATATAGGATATATGGAGAATATGACTACTCGTACCCCAAATGCTGATATATTTGAGTATATTTAATTCCATTGATAAGTTGCTCCGTTTATACCAGTATCGATAAGGAAAGATAACGTCTGGCAATAAAAGCCAACTTTAATGATACATCTTCTTAGTCGGGTATGCAAATACCTTGACACATTATTTATCATCTTTTGTTTGCCTTTGAAAATTAGTCTACAAATCTTTGATTTTTATAAAATCGTTGAAGAAAAATTAATGCATAAAAATCCATTTTTCTTCAACCAGCTTTGCACAATTTGCAACATATTTTCAAAATATCTCTCAACAAATTTGAATAGTTTAGAAAATTGAGAAGTTGATTGCATAGATAAAATGTGTTTAATGCTGTTATCAAATATACCCTAAAAGTAAAGCCTCAGTTCGGTATACCCTGTGATTGCAGAGCTGTTAGCAGTTACTCAATATCGCCGTAGGAAACATCAGTTAAAAGTTATTTATTTGTTAAATATTAACAAACATATTCTATATAGACATTCCTCTGCGACTATCCTATATATATACACTACTAGCTACTACTATATATATCCAGTATGTGCCCCACAATTCAGTGTATACCCTGTAATTGCTGAGTTACTAGCAGCAACTACATATCAAATGACAGTTAAAAAATGTTTATTTTTTAAATATTAACAAACATATTCTATATACACACTACTCAGCGATTTACTTCCTAGCTACTACTATATATACCCAGTATGTGCCCCTCAATTCAGTTTATACCCTGTGATTGCTGTTAGCAGCTACTCCATGTCCATCGACAATAGACTCTAATAAGCAGCAGTAGCAAGCAGCAGGGCTGCTTGATTTCCTTTTGTAATCAAATGAAACCCCCTCCCCTCCCTGCCACACACTGCTGCCACACACCTCTTCTCTTTCACGCGCTCTCTCTCTCTCTCTCCTCTCTCTCTCTCTCTCTCCCTCGCTAGCTGTCCCTTTCTCTGTCGCTCGTTTAATTGCTCATTTTTACCGAACATGCGCAAGGCGCAGCATGTGCACCGTATCCAAAAAGGGCACCAATCCCGCACACACACACACACATATATATATATATATATGTTTGTATATAGCAACTCTCTCAGCCTAACCAGGAGGGGTGCTGCAGTCGCGTCTCTGGCAGCGTCGCTTTCAGCGTTGCGCGGCAGCAATTGATTGGGCTCACCAAGCAGCAGAAGCAGCAGCAGCAGCGTCGACGGCGGCCCTTTTTTCTCTTCTCTTTTTTTTGTGGACCGGGTAAAGACCAATGATGCCGCCGCCATCCAAGCTTGGATATATGCTGACTAATCCAGGAGATAGGCGTGGTTCCACACACACACACACACACTCGCACACACACACACACACACTTACATGCACAGTCGATGATTGATTGCTTTTTGTTTCACGAACGCGCAGAAAAGTTCAAGAAAGCCTCACAAACAATTTCATTAAAAAGAAAATGTTCCCGTTCACTGCGAGTAGCGGCAGGGGAAAGAATTGAAAAAAAAAAAAACGAAAAAAAAAATGTCGCTTGGAAAATTAAAAGAAGAAGAGGAAATAAATAGAATAGAAGTAGGAATACGAATACGAATACAAATACGACTCCTATGACTACGAATAGATATTGAAACATTTTAATTAAGCCATCAATGCAGTATTCTTGTCAGATGTCAGATGTCTTCTATGTCTTCTTCTTCTTATTCTTTTTTTTCACTTGTGTTGTGTCATTGTCATTGGCGTTGAGAACTGTTCGATCTGTCGAACATTTAAAATTTCAGCAAGTTGCTCACTAATGTGCACACCATTATCCTGTGATTATCTCTCTACACACACACACACAAATGCCTTGGACTCTACCTGCTCAAAAAAACCGTGTTGCACTTTGTGTTTGTGGCTTAAGACGCCCAGTTTTCTGATTCAGCGTAGTTTGCGTAGTGTAGAAAGGATTAAAATGGCAAGTCTGGTTACGGCCAGCGTTAATAATGCATCATTAACGCTTTAATTTGAGGCCCAAATGCTTGACCGCATGATTTTGCAAAAATATTTTTGAAATATTTCACCCATAAATACATATAGAGTTGAAGTTCTCGCAGTCGAGCTGCATTTGCGTTTAGAAATAAGTTTTCTTTAATTAAATTGTATCCGATGTTTTGGCAATTTTTGATTTGTAATTTTATTGCGGCAATCAGGCATTCTTTTTATTGCTTGAGTCTATTTTTACGCTTCTTCATTTCACTCTTAAATATGGAGTTTTCGTTATATCATAAAGCCGATAAGGTTGTCCAAAGAGAGCAGAAGAGAGCGTCAAACTTGATAAGCAATATAATTTAAGGCACTCTTTCAGTTTGTGCAACAACAAAACAATTCAAAAGAGTATTTTGAGTTTTTTTTTTTTTTTTTGCAAAACTGATAAAGAGCCATAGATATGCCAGAACAGACTTCAGTAAAAAGTGTGTCCGCGATGTGGTTTTTATCTGCAGTCAAGCGACTTATCAGCAATAAAAATTAAAAAAAATATATACTAAGAGCAAATAGACAGAGTGGTTTTCTTATATGGATTTCTACACTCATTCATAGTACCCACTTAATCAGTCTCTCTTTAGAAACGGACGCATTTGGACGGAGGTTTAAGAGTACAAGAAATTTAATTTTTAACATTTAAAAATAAATAAAAAAAAAGCAAAGTGCAAACCATTTATCAGAAATCAGTGAATCATTAACTAAAACATAAATCAATAAAGTTAGTCTGCAATATGATGGTTTTTATTCATGGAACTTATCTTGTAAATAATTATATTAATTATATCACAGTTGACAAAAAAAAAAAAAACACATTTTGTGCCCGCAATTTACCAAAACAAATGTGCCGAATTTGTCATATTCAATAATTTTGTATTTTTATTTTATTTTTACAGGAAAGTGAAATCGCTGAAGTGCTTTACAAGCAGGATGTCGATTTGGGCTTTAGTCTCGATCAGGAGCAGATTATCAATGCCTCCTTTGCCAGCGGCAACAGTGGCGAAAAGCAGAGGGCTCTGGCCGAGGAGGAGGCTAAAAAGGATCACGCCGAGGAAACCGTTAAGAATGCCGACAATAATGATGACGCCGAGAAGCTAAAGGCTTTGACTGATCTACAGCAAGATGAGGCAAGTAGAGATAACTGAACTGAAAGCTTACATGTGAATTTCACAATGTGTGTTTATCGATCGATATACTTATCGATAAATGCGAAGTTCGCGTTTAATTCAATTGAAACTTGCAGTTTATCTGTGCACTTATCGATCAATTTGCGAATGCTTTCGCTAAAGATTAATCAATACATTTGTCGATTGCCAAAAGCCTTAGATAATTTTGTAAAATTTCGATGTGCAATTGTCAAGCTTTTTGATTAAAATATGTTATCCATGTTTTCATAATTAATCTTAAATAACACTTACAGAGCCCTCTTGGTGATAAGAAGCCGTCGCATGATCTGGATGAGATTTCGAATGGTTGGAATGGAATTCCCTTTACCATTGATAATGAAACTGGTAAGTCGCAATTAGCTTTTCACGGTGCTTGGTTACCAACCATTTCCATTACACAACACTGTGTTATTTCTTATAATGTTATGCGCACAAACAACGCCAGTCCAGATTTATAGACGATTCATATCTTATCCAAGAGACATAACATTGGGCTTATATCTTTATGCTGTTACATTTATCTCTATCACATATTGAAGCTGCAGATAAGTCGATGAGTTGTGTATTGAAATTGAACAACGTTTTATGAATTTCCTAATACGTTTTTCTCTCAGACTGATTTATCATTGTTCCAATATATATATATATATACTAAGATTTATAAGATTTGCTGCTACAGCCTGTCAAAATGGCTGCCAACTGCCGTTACTCTCGTATGAGCAACGTAAATGGATTATCCTGCAGTTATACCAATGGGGGAGGTAGTTAGTCTTATGGTAGGGGGTGCGGGGTTGGGTTGGGGATTGGGGGTGGCAACGCGTGTGTTTTTGGGACGTTTTTATAAATGAATGTAGGCATTTTGAGTTGACAGGCACGAAAATTAAAAGAAAAATGGGCTTTTTTGTACCCTGTTAAACAAAACAACTGTTGTATATGCATTTTATGCAAAATACGTGTGTAAAACAAAAAAAATGTATATATAAAAACTGGAAATATCTTCAAAGTTATTCACAACAATGTGACAATTTTTGCCATAAGCTTAAGCACAGTATTCCATGGAAGTCCCCTTTTCAATTATTAATAATTGTTATTTTAAGTATTTTCAAATTTACTTATGTTTCTTGAGAAATGAAAAAAAAATCTATAATCTGGCATCACCAAAGCGTGTTATCAATTTCTAATTAATTGAGTATTCTTAAATCGAGAAAAAGATGATCTCGAATGGGTCTCACAATAAACCGAACAGTTTTGCAATAAGCTTAAGCATTTTTAAGTACAATCTTTCAAGGACGTCCCCAATAATTGTTATTTAAAATATTTTTCTTAGCAATTCAAAAATAAAATTAAATTAGAAAAGAAAAACTTACAAAAAGAATGTGTTAAATAAAAAGTTGATTTTTAAAAACAAGTTGGGTTTTCACAAAAAATGATTATATGTAAGAACAGAGCATTGTGCAGTCTATAAATGCCGTTTGCTACATTTCTACTTGTTATATTTTGTTTTGCTCGCTCTTACCCCTCCCTCCAGCCTTCATATGCTCCATTTGTCTGATATCGATAAAGCCGCTGCTGTTGGCTGTTTGGGGCGGGCTTTGTTGCTGCCTCTGCTGCTGGGGCTGCTAATCTGCTTGGCACCGCGCCCAATTTCATATCGAAGCGGCTGCTTTTCAAACAAACTTTGACACGCACACGAACTTTTATTATTAACAGCCCAAGAAGCGGGCCTGCGGAACTCGAGCTGGGAGCTGGGAGCTGGGACTGGGACTGGGATTGGGATTGAAATTGTAACTGAAACTGGGTGCTGGCTGCTGGCTGCGGCAGTGGCACAGCCAGTGGCAGTAAAAGTAGCTGCCGCCCGTCGCATGCAACATTTTTCTTTTGAAAAATGAACGAAACATGATTCGCCAAAAAATAACCGCCCAGCTATAATATATATATATATATATATAACTGTGTGTGTGTGTGTATATATATATAGCAAAGCCAGGGTGTGCGTGTGTTTGTATAAGATATATTTCAACTTTGGCCTATAAGCTGTATATAAGGCCCTAGAGGGCTAAAAAAACCCACCCAAGCCAGCCCCACAGTTTTCCTGTTATGGATCAGGCTTATCGAGTGAAACCGTCGCACTCTTCTCCTGCTCCTATGCACAGCCTGGCAGCCATTTTGTGGCCACGGTGGCCAAAGCCACCACCAGCAGCAACAACCACCAGCATCTGCAAAGATAAGCTGCTAGTCGTAGGCAAAACGTGGCCCGTATTTGTATTTCATATATATATATATATATATATATTTATCGTTAGCTATTCATTGGCATTTGTGTGCTGCCTGTTGTTAATATAGCCTTGCAGACTGTATCTTAGACTTATCACGCACTTTGCAACGCTAAATCAAATTCTTGATGAAATTGAGCCAAACTTTCAAATTCAGTCTGAAAGTGTATCCAAACTACGAATAAAATAAATGATATATTAGTTTTATGCTAAAGTAGGCAACAATCAAGCATCTCTAACCCCATACAGCATATATATATGCTTGATCAGAATCAACAGCCGAGTCGATCAATATAAGTTGTCATATACCACGCACAGATATAGTTTATTTTATTTTATCGATAGCTGCCTCCGCGAATATCTATATATATATAGATTTTTGATAGCAATCAAAGCATAATTTTATATTTATTGCCTTCCAATTTATATATTAACATATTGTAGATCAAGTGCACAAATATCTTCTATATCCTTAATATTCGATTCTGTCTTTTAATCGATCTAAGGTATATAACAGCTGCTTGATAATCATTTTTATTCATCTGAACTACAACTGGGCATTTATTAGAAATGGGATTCACTGATGGGTTCAGGGTATCTCCAAGTCGAGCACTCTCGACTAGAGCATTGCTACTTGCTCCCTCTGGTTATTAATAATATTTTCGTTCATTTGCACTACAACTCGCATTTAACTGGGCATTTATTAAAAATCCATTGATGCGCGCCAGCGTCGGTAAACAGCTCGGCCCGGTCCGGCCTCTCCTCTATGTGTATCCCTGAGATTAATATCGCATTCGAGACACGCATTCACACGCCTTTGTTCCAATGCGTATCCAAATTCCCCATGGAATAAAACGAATACGTATCCGTATCTATTTTCATTTCTCGATGCGACCCTTTGCCCGAAAGCCGCCAACCTCTGCTGCTGCCGATATGCGGCATTATCTATTGTTTGGGCATTGCTTTGGGCCCGGCTACTACCAAAATGAAAGTCATTTTTGTATCTTTAATTTTGTTTCACTTCAATTACACCCATAACTATTGAATGCTCAGGCATGCACACATTTGAAAGAATATCGATATTATAGTTATAGTTAGTTTTCTGCTGATTCTGCTTGTTCTGTGGATCACGTAGCGAGATCATTTACTACAGGTATCTCTATTTTTCACCCAGTAGAGTCAGCAACTTTTCATCCATTTTACACTTACATTTTATGTCATCTTTAATTTTTTTTTGTTTTCTGTTTTTTTTTTTTTTTTTGCCGAATCCTGTCGCTAATGAAGCTGTTGTCGATAGTTGTAGTTTTGTAGTTTGTAGCCATTGTCCTGGCACATAATGCCCTGTCATTGGCCATATGTCTTGACGAGATCCATTGTCATAATTAAGTTGCTGGCACGGCATCTTCCATTTGCCAGATTTCGTCTCGTCTTTTGTGTTTTCGCTGTTGTCGTAATCAATGCTGTTTGTTTTTCTTAAGTTTTTTTCTTTCCCATTTTTCTAGTACAGTTCTTATTTATATATATATATATATATATGTGTAAATCTGATTACATTGATTCAGTTGGAATTCAACCAGTTTGTCTGATTATTACTATTATTTTTTATTTATTTATTTTTTTTTTTGTTTGCCTCTTAGAATAATACAGTTGACAACATTTTGGAGCATGACTTGACAGTGTCCGAAATGAGCAGCAACACAACCAACCCGAGTCAATAACAACAAAAATGCTCTTATTCTCAATTATGTTATAGATCTTTCGCTTATATATACACATATATATATATAGATAGCCATAAATATGGTAGCTTAAATTCCATTATGCAATCAGTTTTGGCTGCCAAGCTACGCAAGTTTATTGACCACAGCTCAAATATGTCTCTACAAACGGCTAAAGGCCATTCACCACATGTGTGTAACATCCAAAAATGTTTATCAAAAGTCTGACGATATTTCTCAACACTGCACAGTACAGTTGCAACAAAAGTTGCTTAGGCTTATAAGATATTTATATTAAATCTAATTTTTCATCTTTGCTTGTTGCAAACTGTCCCAATTTGTAATTGTAACAAGGAAATGAAGAAGCTTCTACAATCATCTATCAAATATTTTAGATTGGTTTTTCCTAGTAACTTCTGTCATTTTTCATTGCACATTTTTCTTCTTTTTTTCAGCTCTAAATAAAAATTGTTTTAATCATTTTTGATCGCTCATTTCAATTATTTTAATGTCTAATTATGAATATTCCGAATATTTGTCATAAACCAATAACAATTTCGAATATAATTCTAATTTCTATTGCCCATATTTTCAGGCGGTGCCTCTTTCTAGTTCTATATTCCTATATTCACTTTTAGTATTCTAGTAGTGCAGACAAGTTCCACTTATTGTAACGACCTCGCCCACATCTAAAAAAAAAAAAAAAAAAAAAAGAGACGATGAAAATTATTATTATAAAACAGCTGGCGGCGACGGCGCACCTATTTGAGGATGCGTCTGGTGCCCCCAGCATTCCCTGTCGCCCCGTCTCGCTGCCTCGCTGCCTTGCTGGCTGCCTGGTTGCAATGCAACATTCAGAAACACAGTGTGTGTGTGCCGCTTCCCTGCTGGCTGGCTATATTCATGCGTCGTCTGTCTGGCTGTCTGCATAGAAATTGTTCAAAAATTCTACTTGGTCAGCATTACGTTACAAATTTACAAAAATTTTACATGCCGACCAAAACAACAACAACAACAGCCGCCAACAAACAGACACACAGACAACATCCACACAGAGGAGGGATGAAGGGGACGGAGGGATGGAGGGACGGAGGGCGGCTTGTGGGAGAGAGTAACTGTAGACCGGTCAGACGCACACATTTTGCTGCATAATCGTATCGCTTTCAAGTGCTTCATGGGTCTGGAGTTGAGAAGTTGCACTAACAAGACGAGCGAGCGACTCATTGCCAAAACTAGTTGAGAATTGCATAATTTCTTTAACAATTTAATTAGCCAATTGACCCAAAGTGCGAGGCTATTTGGGCTTAAAAGCGAGTCTCTACAATATGTATATATGCTATATATATATATATTTATATTTATATATGTTAATTATTCAGATATGGGTTAATTTCACTCATTCATAAAGTTCATTCATCATGCCAACTCATGTAAAATGAGGTGAAGTAAAGTAAAGCTTACGCTTCTTTTCATGTACACTGATTGTGTGTTGTTTGTTGTGTGTGTTGTGTGTGTGTGTGTGTGTGTTGTGTTGTGTGTGTTGTGTTTAGTGTGTTTTCAGCAATTTCATTGTTGACACTATCGCATTCGTTTGGTTCGTTGCCAGATCTGTCCTGTCATAATTGTTGCGTTCGAAATCTTTGTTGAGGTTATGGTCGCCATCCAAAATGCAAGTTCATGTCATGAACCAACACTTGCAGTCGGCAATCGCGTTAGTCTCTCGTTGTATCGGTAGACAGTGTGCGAAAGTGAAAAGTCAGTGCACGAACAGTGTTTGGCCAGCCACTTAAATATTCAAGTGCAATCGTAATAAGTAGCCACAATGTAATTTTGTGTGTGTGCAACAACACATCTCTTTCACCGGAAGCGACCTCCATTCGACAGCTATCTCTCTCTCTCTCTCTCTTCCACTGCCACTCTCTTTTTTATAGCTATTAGACATCTTGCTTTAGTCAATGGCGGCGCAAGCTCTTTGAGCATCAAGAGGAGCGGGCCACCAAACAATTTAAACTAATTAAGTTGTAATGGCGCACTCGAAAAACGCTCGCAACGACGATCCAAACAATATTCGAGCTTGTCTCGTTCAATATAACATCATGTGGTGTGTGTATTTGTTGTGTGTGTGTGTGTGCTGTGTGTGTGTTGTGTGTATCTCCATCCTAAGTTTGAACTTATGCGAGCCTCTCGAGCATTGCTGATGATGCTGCTAATTTTTTTTTTTTTTTTTAACAACTCTACGCGCCTTTTTTTTTTTTTTTTTTTTTGAAGTTTACCAAATCCAAACAAGAGTAGTAGTTGGTCATTATTATTATTATTATTATTGCCAGCTGCTCGCTCTTGTCTATTAGTTCAGTGGCCCACTAATGCATATATTGCCTGCTCTTTTTTTCTTTATTTCCTTTTTAGTTCAAAAATATACAAAAAAAAAAAAACAACAGGCGCCGATTTGATTGCGTTAATTGTGTTAATTTTTGTCCAAATAAATTTGTGTGTTTTTTTTTATTGGGTAAAAATGTTGAGTACCGTTTTTTTTTTGGGTCAGTTTGTTGGGCTCACTAATTGGCTGGGTGTGATCAGGCGATTTTTAAATATTATATATGCATATTTACATCAATTTTAATTTAAATACGAAATTGTATTTTGTTGTTAAGCACAACTTTTACCATATTTATTTTGACCAATTTCAACAACTATTTAAATATGTAGATTTAAAAAAACCTAATGAAAATCCTTTGCTGCCACAGTGAGTTCAAATTAGGCTGAAACTAAATCAAAAACAAATAAAAAACATTTCAGTAAAGTTTACTTTTAAATCAACAACATATTTTTTGACCTATTTCAACTAGCGATTTAGCTCAATGAAAATCAAAAAACATTTCAATAAATTTAACTCGTCCAACAATCAAATATATTTTTGTCAAAAGCAACTAAGAGTTTTAGCTCAAATGTGAATATTATATTTTTCTATTAAAAATAAATGCACTAAAAATGTGTGCAACGCTGGGCGACTTTGGCCAGGCCAAAATGGACATACTGAGTATATACGAAGATATGGCAACGCATGTGCAGCAAGTGCTGGAGGAGCTGCAAGCAATGCCCAGCAATTGGAAAGAGAATCTGCTCAATGCACGATGCATTCAGGAACAATTGTCGAGCTGCATACACCGAATCAAAGCCATTTGCCCCATGTTGCAGCGAAAGCGCATGAAAGTTGCATTCTTTGGACGCACCTCGAATGGCAAGAGCGCCGTTATCAATGCCATGTTGCACAAGCGAATCTTACCAAGTGCCATGGGACACACGACAAGCTGCTTCTGCCAGGTGGCAGCCAGCAAGCGAGACGAGCCAGCTCATGTGCTGATTGAGAATGGAGACGGAGACAAGTTGAGCATCGATTGCCTGCGGGATTTGGCCAGTGCACACTCAACTGGAGCGCTGAGTGCTCACAGTTTGCTCCATGTGCGCTTTCCCAGCAGCAGCGGTGACCTACTCGCCCACGATGTGGTGCTGCTGGATACGCCTGGTGTGGATGTCACTGCTCAGTTGGATGAGTGCATCGATAGACACTGCCTGAATGCAGATGTCTTTGTGCTTGTCCTGAATGCCGAGTCGACCATGTCGCGGGTGGAGCGGCAATTCTTTGAGCTGGTCGCTCGGCAATTGTCACGACCCAATCTCTTTATATTGAACAATCGCTGGGATGTGGCTGCCACATTGGAGCCACAGCTGGCGGAATTGGTGCGTGGACAGCACACACAGCGGTGCCTGCAACTGCTGATCGATGAATTGGGCATTTATGACAACCTGGAGTTGGCCATGCGGCGCATCTTTCATGTGTCCGCCATGGAAACGTTGCGCCACAGGGAAAAGCAGGCGTCGCATTTTCATGCCCCAGGCGCGCAGCAGCGTTACGAGGAGTTCGTTAGCTTTGAGCGTGAGTTTGCCGCATGCATTACGCAAAGCGCATTGAAAACCAAATTCGAACAGCATTGTGTGGGTGCCACAGAGATGTTGCACAAGTTGCACGAACTGCTGCAGCAGCTGGCCACAAGTTTGGCCCAGTTCGGCGAGCAACAAAGCGCCGCTAAAATTGAGCTGAGCAAAAAACACGAAAGCTGGCAAGTGGAAAGCATGCAACAAAAGCAGCAGCTTCAACTGCAAGTGGCACGGCTCAGCGCGGAGACTTCCAAGCTTGCCGCACAGTTGTTGCACGAGCAAATCTTGCGTCTGCCAGCTGCTGTGCAACACTTCCAGCTGCCCCTTCACCCACAACAGCCACAATATCAACGTTTGCTTGGCATTCATTTAAAATATCAGCTCTTCGAGCCCCTCGAGTCGCAACTGCAGCAAAAATTGCGGCAACTTGTGCAGCCCGCAACTGATGATGTGCCACAGCAACTTTATTGCTCCCTCGATTGTCAAACATTAATGTGTGATTTTAATGCCGATTTGCAATTCCGTTTCTCCTGGGGCATGGCGGCCATTTTGAAGCGTTTGCAGGACAAGCTGCCGCCGCCAATGGTGCCGGCGCCAAAGTCGTTAAATGGCTTGAGGCAGGAGCAACTGTGGCCAAAGCCTGCCACAGATTACTGGCTCTTGCAAACGGATGGCTCGTTGGGCGCCATGTTGCTGCTCAGCGGAATCCTGGCACGTTCGCTTGGCTGGCGTTTGCTGCTCGGACTGAGTCTGCTGACTGGCTCCTTTTATGCCTACGAGCTGATCAGTTGGACGCCACAGGCACAGGAGCGCAGTTACAAGGCACAATATACGCGCCACATGCAGCGTCGCCTGCGCGAATGTGTGCAACAAACGGCAACTGGTTTTAGCCAACAGGTGCAACAACACCTGACGCACTCAATGCAACAGCTCAACGTGCAAATCGATCAGAATCGGCAGGAATTAAACGACGAGTTGACTGGACTCGAAAACCAATTGAAATCGCTTCAAAACTGGCAAATTAAATTAAGCCAACTGCAAACGGAGGGCGATGCATTAACGCAACGCTTGCGTGTCTTTAAGCAGCGTTACCTGGCAGAAAATGAATCGAATTCTATATAGAAGTGGCCCTACAATTACATACACAAATGTCTTACAATCCTACACAGAACAAATGACATGGGAGTTGTTTTATGCATTTCTATTATTTCCGTATATTTTGTGTGTTTATTTAAAATATTCATTTGCATGCGAACTTTAAAAATTATTTGTTGTTCCTTTCGATGGTTAAAGTTTTTTTAAATGTGCTTTCTTTGAAGCGCCTTGGTAATAGTTAAAAGATACTTAGCAGCCTCTCAAAACTTTGAATATTTGATTTATCGGTTCTTTCTTCTTTGACTTTTGGCCATGCGCTACATTTGCTGAATTTGCATTAGCCAATTAAATGTTACCAATTAAAAGTTGCCTTTTGCTCTATTTATAGCAGCCGCTTTATCCTGCCGCCTTTTTTTTTTTAGAGCAGACTCGCAACTTTAATTACTTGATTAGATTGTGTGTTGATTTTTTCAAAGCCCCCCATCCGTTCAACACGAAAAAAAAAAAGTTGTAAAGCTGAAAACGCGTCAAATAGAACAGAGCAAAAACCAGTTTTCAAGTTTTTTTTTTTTTTTTTTTGGTTTCTTCTCAAGAAGCGAACAGCGTCCATGTTAGCCGCAGCAGCAGCAGCCAAAGCGGGCCAAAAGCAAAAGTAACACAAAATACATAGAGCCAAGCTCCGCCTCTCTACATACACACACACACACACACACAGACACACACATGCATGCAAACATTTGCTGCTTTGGTGCGCATGAACAAAGGCAGCGTCGCAGCAGCAGCAGCAGCAGCAGCATTGGATTGCTGCTTGCACACTCACACATGCACAGTGAGAGGAAGTTTATAGAGTTGTCTCGCTCGCACGCGTACACGTTGCGCCTGTGCCGATGGCAACGCCATTTCTCTTTTGCTTAAGCGTCGCTGCTGACGTCGACAGCGACTGCGGCCGCCATGGCTTGAAGCCGCCGTCAAGCCATTTAGAATCGTATTTGAATTTTTATAAACGCTCGAGAAACGCTCAACGCTTGACGCGCGCGCTTTGCTACCAAAAAAAAAAGAAAAATAAGAAAGAATTTTGGCTCAAAGAGCAAGAAGAAGAATAAGCCACGTTTGTGCTGTGTATTGTGGTGTTGTCTGTTTAGTGTGTGCTTGCATAAGAAGCCAAATAAAACCAAAAAAAAAAGAAAAAAAGAAGGACTTTTGAGCACAGAAAGTCAATGGATTTTGCCCCATTGCAACAAACTGCATATAAACTGTGCGCCACAAAATTCCCATACATTATGTATTTTGCACACATGCAATTGTGCATAACAATTAGTGCAACTACATAACCCACAACGTGTGCGAAATACAAAAGTGAAAGTCACATCAAAAATAATACACTCAAAGTTACTCAAACTGTTAAACAGGGCGCAACTTACTACCAACAATAGCGCCTAACAACCCAAAACCAAAACCAAAACCTGAGCGCTGAAGTGTCGTCCATTGTGCGATTCTAAAAAAAAGTCTGCGACAACGCGACGAAAAAATAAAAACAACAAAATCAAACCAAAACATCAAAAAAAAAAAAAAAAAATACCAACTTCATTTTCAATATCGAACAATCAAATTGCGCAAATAGTCTAAAGCGGAAACTTGTTGTTATAGTTGTGTTGCTGTGTTTGTTGTTGTTGATTCTGCAACGACATTACATAATTGTCAAAGATACGTAAAACTAACAACAACAACAACAACAATCGAACAATCAGCGCGTTTATTGCAACAATTTTGTGTTCAATCTGCACAACAAAGGAAAGAAAATAAAAAAAAAAAAAAAAGCCCCAATTCATACTTTTGACTGCTGTTGCCTTTGTTTGGATTACAACAAATATTTCATATTGCAATATTGCATGAAGAAAAGGTTTGTACACACACCACACACACAATTGAAGCGATTCGCCACAAATCTATCGACTTGACCGCATTATTTTGATTCGATTTTGTCAGCCAGTCATCACTTGATTTACAACTTCACTGTCAGCAGTGTCTACAGCATCCGTATTTGTTTGTGCGTGGGTTGTGTGCACAGATATCGTAACTGACTGCAGATATCTCTTCTCTGCTGATTCTCAGACATTTGCGACTTCAACTTATATAGAAAATGTGAACGCAAGAACAGTTCTAAGCTGTGCTAACTGCCAATATCAAGCTAGCTTTGTCATTAAATGTTTATTTAGTTAGGCCTTTTCAAGACCTTTTAGACCCTTTCAAATTAAAAAAAAAATACAAAAAAAAAAAAATTCCACCAAAGTCACAATTTATTTACCTTATTATTGAAATGAGCATCGCTCCAAAAACATATTTCTTAAGAAAAAGAAGGTTTTTATCTTGTTTTCATAAACTGTTTTTAGTTCTCAACGTTTTTTAAGAGTCTTCACTGAAATTTAGCTGAGCGCAGAAATCTAAAAGAATATATAAGCTAAAATCATCCAAGAACTTGGTATATTTGCAAGTATTTGCATACTTTATAAGGAAAGGTTTTCACGTTTAGAAATTTGGTTTCCGTCGCAGAATCAAAGTTATGTTAGAACTGTGTACAAGTTAGCTGATTTCTTCTTAACTGTTTTTTATTTTTTTAAATATATATTGCTTAATAATTTGGTTAACTTGTTCACCATGTGTGTGAAAACTTTGACTTATGCATAACAATTAATGATGACATGAAATTGATTAAGTTCGTGTTTGGGTCAAATACCTGCTGTTCTGGCCAATCTATTCTGCCTATATCAGTATCTGAATTAGTATTTAGCTGATCATTCAATAGTTATTTGAATGAAAGTTTCTATAACAATTTAGTTGACCACAGCTTTTAATAAAATTTCTTTTAATGTTTGCATGCATGATTTATTGGCTAAACAGTGATTGTCGATGGATTTCAATGCGGTCAACTTTTGTCTATCACATTTAGTTGCCATAGAATCTGATATTGTGATTGGCCCCACCTTCAAGTAATGCTGACACGCCCAAGCACAAGTGTCTATTGGCTTAAGGGTTCATGGAATGAAACTTCCTGAAAGGTAACTAAAAATACATAGCTCAGACCAAAAAAAAAAAAAAGTGTGTTCCATCAACGCCTTTCAACCACAAATGACGGATATATTATTAAGCCCAAAACGCATACAAAAGTCCAACACCTTTTTTGGGCCTGTTGTCGCTTAATTGATGGTGACAGACGGTAGACACACACACACACACACACCACACCATACACACACACACATAAAGAAAACACAAATCGAATAATATTTTTATAGACATTTTACAACAATGCGGCCAAGCCAAGCAAAACATGCAGCAGGCAACATATTTGCTAGGAGACAAACAACAAGCCCAAAAGCGATAAGCAAACAGTTAACACACACAACACACCACACACACACACACACATGCACACACACACACACACATACACACACACATGGTCAAATTACCAGACGCTGTTGTTTTGCTGAACATTTTATGCCTCTGACCACAAACTGTTACCAAAAAAAAAAAAAAGAAAAAGAAAAGTTGGGAAAAAAAGAACAAATTAAATGCCTGGCCTAAAATAACAGGGCTAAGACCCAGAAACAACATGGCCAACAGACACACAGCCGTTGTATTAAGCCACAAAATGGTCGCAAACGGGATCGGGCAATCGGACTGTATTTTGTAACCAATCGTAAGAATAACATATAAAACGGGCCAACAAAATAAAAACGAATTGTTCCAGCCATGTTTATTCTAATTTTCTGACCCTACTCAAGTGGGCTCCGAGACCGGGCAAAGGTCGTGAGCGTCGTCACAGCACTTGAGCCCACAAATTTCTTTTCTTCTTCTTCTTCTTCTTGTTCTTCTGGTTCTTGTTGTTTTTTTCGTTTCCACCACATTTTTATCTAGATGTGTGTTTGCCCACGAGTATTTTCTTTTTTTTTTTTGGTCAACTCCTCTGAGCCATATTTATTATTTAGTCTGGTACTCGAGCTACTACCACTTTTGGTTTACCTTTCCATGGAATTTTCGGGCGATGTTAAGTAGTAATTTTCTGATAATGTTCCCATTCCCTTGATGCCCTGCTCTTTTCCCCATTTTTTTTTTTTTTTCGTTTTGTTTGGCCAAATGCAAATATTTAACTGAAGTCAATATTTGTTTGCTTAGTTCTCGTCTATATATCAATCTATTGTAAGCGATATAGAATTGGTAAGTGGGTGCGTTTAATATTTGATTTTGATTGTGTTTAACACTCGATTTCGGAGCTGTCAAAACGCATCATAAATTAAGCATTTATTTGTTGGCATTTTTTTATATTCTTCTTGACCATTTTTGGCCATTTTTCAGCTGCTTCCGTCAGACGATCTTTTTTTGTGCACATTTTTGATTAATGATTGTTGGCTATTTATCTTTGGGATCAATGTTTTATTCCACTGGGAAGTGGCTACTGGTTTTATCCTTCAATGGGTCAATCTCCGGGGAGCTCCAAAATTGTTGATCCTCTAGAGACTTGTACAATTGCATTTTCTAACGATCAAAATATTTTCGTATATTTACAAAAATTGTTCTTTGTTGCAAAAGTATTTCGTTTATTTTGAGAGCCTCTCTAGTGTTTAGTCTTATTCACATTTATTGTATTATTCAATTGATTTATGCCAAGATGACTTGACTTTAATGCCTGATCGTTCTTGCCACCACCCACAGGTGAATACATACGCTTACCGTTGGATGAGTTGCTCAACGACGTGCTGCAACAATTTCCACTCGAAGACGAGGAGGTAAGTTTTTAAGTCTCAACTAGTCTTGCTTTTTGAAAACTTGAACTAACTTTCTTTTATTTACATGTTGCTTAACCCATCAGTTAGTGAACGATTCGGTTGCATCCACATCGCAGGCTGCTGCTGCTGCCGCTTTGAACAGTCAACCGGTGACGCGTATTGTTTCGGAGACTGGTGAAGATTTACCATTTGGATCGGATCCGGATCTTAAGTGCAGCGACAAGGATAACGAGGCCAGTTTCTCGGCGAGTGATTTTGAGGATCTGCAGGATTCGGTCGGTTCGAATCTGTTCGATTTAGATGAGGAGGCCAAAAAGGAATTAGATGAAATGTTGCAATCCACAGCACCGCCATACCATCACGCCCCCCATCCCCATGCCCATCACTCGCATCACCATGCTGCCGCCCACCATCATGCCCACCATCAAGCGGTGGTTGCCCATCAGCGGGCAGTGCAGGCGAGCGCCAACTATGCCAGCATGGGCAGCTCCACCGGCAGCGCCTTTCAGCGTCAGCCGCCAACTTCAGCCGGATTCCATCATCAGGTAAGCCAAAAAAAAACGCTGTCTTCAGCGATACACTATTCTCATAGTCTTAGTTTTAAAGTGTTGACAAAATATCTGTGTATATTTTCATTCAGTAGAAATACTCTACAAATAGATATAGTTTTTTGGTCCAGAATTTGCCAGGATTTTGTTTGATTTTAGTCATAATTTCTACTTGTTTTCAGCACCAAATTGTCAATATTTTTTCCGAGTGCCTTTATCCTAATCCTGCCAAACTGGCGGATACACAGCTTAAAGTGCTCGCATCCGTACAACTTTTATATGTTTATATATATATAGGTGTATATATAAATGATCATTTCAAGGATCATTTCCACGTCGTTTTTGAGTGCTTTTTTTCTTTTTTTTTTTTGTATCCATCTTTTTTGCCTGATTCTTGCTGGCTTTT
Organism: Drosophila quasianomalipes; assembly: GCA_035043665.1. Taxonomy (NCBI): domain Eukaryota; kingdom Metazoa; phylum Arthropoda; class Insecta; order Diptera; family Drosophilidae; genus Drosophila; species Drosophila quasianomalipes. The sequence goes on along the minus strand of JAWNMU010000317.1, from coordinate 65,460 downwards.
TTCCCGTGCTCTCCGTTCTCGAGCACTTGATCTTGGGCCCTGATGTTGCTCTCCACGTTGTTGTTATTCTTTTTATTATTTTTTTTTTTATTTCGTTAGCTGTTTGTCTGTTTGTACAAAGCTTCAAATCTGGTTGTATACTATATCCAATCCCCCCCTCGCCCCCCTTCGTCTGTCCTCTTCAGTCATCCGCTGACTGCCTTCATCCGTTCCGTTTCGTTCCAGCCACATAAGTTCGTCAATCTGTGGCTTGTTGTCTGCTGTTGGCTTTTGTTGTAACTGCCTCATCAAAAAGATTGAGGCGAGCAATGTGGAAACATATAAAAAAAAATATATATATATATATATATAAATGTATATATACAATTGTTGTTGCCTCATCTTTGGGTGCTACCTACAGAATTGTTGCTGTTGTTACTGTTGCTCTTCAGCTGCGTTCAAGCCTTGTAAAGATTCTTTTAGGCTGCGCGTCCCTCACGATTTGTGTCTGCGATCTGTGGTGCTTTTTCTGTTGCCTTGTTTGCGTATCTGTAGCTGCAAGCCAGTCTGATACCCTCCCCCCCCTCCCTTCCCCGTGTGTCACACTCTTGATACAATTTCGATTCGATGCAAAATGTGAGTCACATTTATATAATTGAGGCAGCAACTGTACTGCTGATATATATATATATATATATATATATATATATATATATATTTTTATAAAATAAAAGATATTAACTACTTGAAACAGAAGATTTGACACAGCAGTCATTAGTCGTACGCAGATATTTATCATTTGAAATACATATTCGAAATGAGCTCGCTTGAGTTATGAAGGAATTCTGAATATCACTCGCTAGTTTCCATCATCTGAGGAAAGAAATGTAATTCTTAAACAGTTTAAAAGTTGACAAGGATTTAAAAAAAAAAGAAAGGGAAAAGAGTAGATTAAAATCAAATACAAAACTTGCAGTATGTGTTAGATATGAGCTCTATAAGCTACTTTGAGCTATTTATTTGGGCTTAAAGCGGCTGCTAACAGCTCATAAAGTGTCTGGTGGCCTAATCCCAACACAAATCCAGCTAAACAAGTGCAGCACGAATCAAAACACACAAAATTTGTTTGATTTATTTGTCGTCTGCCTCAATGAGTTTGCCGGCTAAATAGTCTGACTGATTTTTGTTTTCGGCCAACGAACGCATGCGCATGCATCTAATGAAGCCAGACAATGCGCGAACTATTCAACTATTCAGATACCTGACGAACTGTCAGTTGACAACAGATACACAGATACAAAGATACACAGGCTGTGAGGCAGTCATGAAGTCAGCGGCAATTACGGCTAAAGTCTTTGCCGCCTGTGCATGCTGTGGTCAGCCACAAAACGGATTAAAGACGAGACGAGACGATCCGTTTACCTTCTATTCCTATTCCTATTCCTATTCCTAGTTGGGTTGCCCGTTTGATGTATCCGTTTGGTTTTTGTGAATGCACAGCAGGTTGTCTGTGTGTCCCGTGTGTGTCTCGGCTACTTGTGTTGCACTTGCCGCAAAGCCACTTTAATGAGCCAGATGATCTGTTTTGTCACTTTCGCAGGAAGCGCTCGCAAATCCGTTATGGAATTTCCATTGCACTCCACCCTCTCTCTCTCTCTTTGTCTCTCTCTGTCTCTCTCTGCCTGTTGGCCAGAAAGCGTCATTAGGCAATCTGAGGCGGCCTTATGCGACATAGTTCGCTGATAGTCACTCTTTTTTCAATCTTGATTATGATTATGTAATAGTACTATGTGCAAAGTGTCAGCTTCCTGATAACATTTATTTTGCCATTTGTGCAAGCTGCCCCATAGCCATATCTTACCCCTTCCCCCGGGCCCTCCTCCCCTTTTGTCTCTTGGCTTTTGCTAATTGCAATCACAATACAAAAAAAAAAATGGAAAAAAAAGCTGAAATAAAAACGTTGGCTTAGCTGTGCGCGTTCATTAATGTCGCTTTTGTTGCAGTTTGTTGTTATTGTTGTTGTTGTTGTTGTCGCCACTTGACTTTTTCCGCGTGGCAAAGTGTTTATTGAATTCGGTGGCACTCTGCCCCCCTCTCCCCTCTGCCGGCACGCCTGATCTTCTGTCTTCTCCCCTGCCAAGTCTTGATTACAGCTCTGGGTATGGGCTCTTCAACTGCGACTGCAGACGCAGTAGCTCCTGCAATTAAATCTCCATTTAGCAAGCGCGCTGGAAAAAAAAAAAAAGTATCTTTTAATGCCATGCATCAGAGCCCTTCCCTTGCCCCCCTCGCTAGCGCCTTAATCGCTGCGCTCAGCTTTAATTATGTGAATTTTAAATATTTACAAAAAGCTTAGCGCAAAAGCACAAATAAAAAAAAATAAAAAAACACAAACAACGCAAAAAACTTTATTAATTATTTTACAGCATCTTCGAGATTTTTTCCCTTTTTTTTTATTTTTGTTTTTTGTTGTGCGCTCTTGAGATTTCTTCTGGTTGTGTGTATGTTTTTAATTCAATTTTATGGCTGTCGCTGTAGTCATGAGACTCGTTTTGCGCACACATAAATCAAATTAATGACAAAAGAAAAACTAACAACAACAACAACAAAAACAACAACTGCGATCAGAGATGAAGGCAGGGCGTCTTGTAAAACTACACTAAAACTGAACAATGAACTTGGCTAGTAATGTGAGATATGGAGAAAGTCGCCAGATAATTGAAGGCATTACTAAAAACATTAATTGCTGTCTATTTAAATATAATAACATTGAATATTGAACAACAAATTCAAGTTCTCAGAGCGATTGGCCTAAATAAAGTAGCCATTGAATGATTAGGGCAAATAGGTTATAATGAAGTTGGCCCAAAAGTAAGTAAGAGATAAAAGGTGGCATCTCCGAGACCATAAAGTATATCTATTAGCTATTTCTTAATAGATTTAAAATATATATATATATATATTTTATTTACCACATCTGAGTTCAGAGTATCTTCTAGTCGAGCTCTCTCTCTCCCTCTCTCTCAACTAGAGCATTCTGACTTGTTGTTTAGGTAATTTCATCATAAAATATATAAAGTACCAGAAGAGAAGCTACTTAACAATTAAATCCAATTAGTAAAGCATTTTATCAAGATCGATTAATGCGATACGTAATTGGCAACAATAGTAGGGGTATTCACACCAAGACGCTAAGCAGCACAATGAAATTTAATGGAGCCTACTTCGAGTTTCAATATATTGGTGATTTCTGTCTATGATAACAAAGAGATGATATACAGAAATTGGCAATTATTTGTTAGCCCTTTGCTTGTGCGAAAATTATATTTGCACAACGAGAACAATATTATATATATATATATATATATATATATATATTTGACTAATCCTAATCATATTTATTGTGTTTTGATTGTGTTCATGCTTCTAGTTAACCCGCTTAGCTAATTACTATATTTAAGCTTGTAAGCCCCCCTCAAAAGTTTCGAAAACTTCTCAGGCAACCAACTTGAAAACAAACGGTACATTGACAATTCCAGTTCTAGCTATAACGGCACAATAAAAAACAAACTCTTAATGCAAGAATTCGGTAACGCCTTAAGCATGTGTGTGTGTGTATTTGTATTTGTGTGTGTGTGTGTGTGTTTGTGTGTGTTTGTGTGTGTTTGTGTGTGTGTGCATCTGTTTAAGTGTGTAGCTACCGTATCTAAGCCGCTGTAGTTTGATTTACTTTGCGTGTGAAACGCGAGACAAACAATGGCCAGTAGCTGGCCAAGCTAACACCAGAAGTTAATGACAAGACAGTGACAATTGAAATTACACACACCACACACACACACACACACTCACCACACACATACACACAGCAGCAGCAGCAGCAATCGCTGTGCATGCAACTCTGGGCAAAAGTAAACGCCCCGTTTACCTGTCTGTTGTCGTTGTCTGGCGTTGCTGACTTACCTGTTTGCCGCTCAGGAGCGTGTTGAGGCATATATTAGATTTACAACCACAAACACACACACACACACACAGCCTCTCTCTCTCTCTCTCTCTCTCTCTCGCTCTCTCTCTTTCTCTCTCTTGCCTGCATTCGCTTTGCATTTGTAACTCGGCAAATGTATCTGCATCTGTATCTGTATCTGCATCTGTGCTGTGCGCTGTCTGTCAGTCAACGCTGCTGTCTCTCAGTCGAAAACAACAACAGCAACAAGAGCAACATCAGCAACAAGTCAACGTCAACGCGCCAAGGAGTCAAAGTCGCAGTCAACGCTCAACGTTCACCGGTTCAGTTGAGTTTCGGTTCAAGTTCCCGTTCCCGATCCCGCTCGGTTTCTGGTTTCTTGTTTCTTGTTTCATTTGGCACCTACTATTTTATACTTGTTGGATATCGGTACGTTTATTGATATTTATCTGCAACTCAATCTCTCAGACTCAATGTCAATGCCGGACCGGGCCACGGGCTCCGGTGCCCGAACCGCATCCTCCGTCGAGTGCATCTCAGCATCAACGTCACATTTTGGGGCAGTGTTTGACGCCTCGGCTTTTAGCGCTTAATTGCGGCAAATTGTTTCTGAGAATTCCCTCCCTCTCTCTCTCTCTCCCTCTCTCTCTCTCTCTCTCTCTGGATCTTCTCTGTGTGTGTGTGTGTGTGTGTTAATGTATGTGCATATATTTTGTGTGTTGAGTTGCCTGGCGCCCACGCCTCACAGTATGCAATAATGGTTGCTTGTAGATGGAGATTCTCCATGGAGAGAGACAGAGACATAGAGAGAGAGAGAGAGAGAGAGATCTACTGGAATTAGTTGTACAAATAAATAAACCAGCGCCATAATTAAGAATAACAAAGGCTAAACTAATGAAGTCATACGCTCACAGCACGAACTGTCGATCATATATTGATGCAAGATATAGCAACAACAGTTAACAGACACCAGACACCAGATACCAAATACCACAAACAGATACAAATACGTATTTACAGATACGGGCCAAAAACCTTCTTTTTTTCCACAACGACCGCTGACTGCGGCACTTGTCAGAAATTGAACAGATACGAATTTTTATTTCAATTTCATGTTGATCGATCTTTTGGAGTCCACCAAAATCGCCAGATTGATACATTGTGCACGTTTTTGTTTTTTGGCTTACCAACGTGGCCCAGACAGCAGACAGCATTCAAGTCAAGTTTTTACTTGCAGCGCAATTTGAATTTAGTTTTTTATTTTTGTTTATTTTGTGTGTTTTTTTTTTTTTGTACTTATTTCGTGCCTTGTCTGCGGCTTATTGTTGTTTATTTCTAGAGAATTCCGTAAACGGGGCTCTTGCATGATTGATCGCTTATTTATTAGTATATTTCTCAATTCCCAATCGAGTCTCTCTCTCTCTCTCCCTCTTTGTAAACCCTTCCCGGCCTGTTAATACATCAACACACAATTTGGAGTTTTTTTCATTTATTTATCACATATTAATCATATTCACTTTACTCACAATTTGATTTTTGATTTTTTTATTTTTTGCAGGGCCGCATGCAGCGCTTGAATCGTAGCGTCTCCATGGATCTGGCCACCTATTTCAGCCCCATACCGAGCATGGGCGTGGTCGGTGGGGTATCCGATATGCCGCCGTATGCATCCCACTACACCGGCTACTCGTATCAGGGGCCAACTGGCGCTGCTGCTCCAGGAATGCCACCCAGTGCTGCCCAGCAATATGGACAGGCTGCTGTTGCAGCACCATCTTTGCCGCCACCGCCGCCGCCCCATCACAGTCACGGACACAGTCACGGTCACCATGCGGCAATGTTGCATGCGAATTCCACTTTGGGCGATCTCTGCTCCAGCCAGCCGCACTATGGCCACAATCTTGGCTCTGCGGTCTCATCCAGCATGCATTTGACCAACGCCAGCCATGAGGCTGATGCAGCTGCCTCTGCTGCTGCCGCCGCCGCTGCCGCAGCTAGTAGCAACTACAAAATGGAACATGAGATGATGTATTATGCGGTAAGTGATCATCATCGGATTTGATCGAACACAATTTGGTATTTACATGAGTGGTGTTTACGATTCATGATTGCAGAACACCTCGTCGGACATGAATCACACGGATGGCCTAATGAATTCCTTTTTTAACGATGAGGATCTCCACTTGATGGATATGACGGAAAGTAAGTGATGACTAATTCACCATGCAATCAATCAGTTAATCAATTGATAAGTAATTGCTGATTTTGTAATAATTTTTATTAAGATCTTTAGCTAGTCACGATCTCAAATTTAAAATTTAACACCGGTTTACCTTATCTAAACCATTAAGTATTTCAAAAGTCAGGCATCTTTTTGGCAATGACGTCAGCTGTTCATAAAACTTAATCGCTAGCAAAATCATTTCGGTTTCTGGGGTGAATCTAATGCGCAAATAATATATTTTTTATATGTTCTAAATACTAATTTGAATTTTCTCAAATGGCTTTATCCACGTACCCAATATTATCTAAACTTTTTGGAAATTATTGTTCTCTTTAAATGCAAACAAAAATACTCATAACTCTTGAGTTATTCATCACCACCTTTTAACACGTACAATTCAAGCTTCGAAAGCTTAAAGCTATCGCCGTAGAGCTTTAAATGTTGTTATCAATTGCCAAATATGCAAAGTCTTTTTTATTGTCAAGAACCGCTATCTGCAGCAGTTCTCAGTATCTGTGCTAATTTGATTTCATTAATTATCAACAATTAATCCACTTAAATATATTATTATTACGTGATGAAGACATATTTATTATGTGTATGCAATCAACATACTCTCAGCATACTCATTTCTAAATCCACTTGAATTGTTTAATAATTATGAAACAAAGAATAATTTGCACTTTAAAAACTGAGAGTTTATTGAAAAAAGTCAGAGCCTCAGACGTTTTAAAGAGTTACACCCACATGCGCTGCTGGCTCAACTCGAGAGCTTTTACTCCAGAACATCACTCAAGTTGAGCGCAGGCAGAGACAACGACAACAACAACAACAACAAAATGCGTGCGTAAGCTAAGCAACAAAAACACATAGACTGACAGTCACATACACAAACACACACACGCACACCAACGAATGAGTGTATAAAGAACTCACAAGTTTTTTGACTGTCGCTGTTGCTGTTGTTGTTGGCATATTTTTGGGTGTTTCGGCTTTGCCTTCTATACACTGCCATACCGTATTTTGATTAGCATAAAATTCGTAAAATTAGTTTAAATTTGAGTGAAAAACGCTTGCTCAGCAGCGCGAGCTCAATCGTTGCCTCAATCGGCTCGTTCCGTCCGCTCGTGTTTCGCGCTCATTTCAGGCGAAAAAAAACACACAAAAAAAACGGCAATGAGTATGAGAAAAGCAAAGCAACAAGAACGCCGCACGAATCCGAGTCAATCAGTCGAACACGAACAATCGAATACGATAGTGAAGTAAATATGTACAAACGTACATAAAATATAATAAATACAATACAAAAAAATACCAAACAAAAGTTAAATAAAAGAAAACGATTACGTGCTATAAACGTGACATGGAAGCTATTATAATTAACATAAATTAATGAATAATATTTTTTATGATAAATGAAACGTAAAGCAAAATCACACCAACTTGTATATAAATCTATATATATATATAGGTAAATTACGAATTTAGAACATTTGATGACGCGCGAATAATTGTGAAACAAAAAATACAAAAACAAAAAAAAAACGCAAAATTCGAACAACAAACTTAAAATAATCGAGCACATTAACAACGAACACGAGAAACAGCCCCAAAAACGGCTGCCCAGATCAGAACAAATAGTAGAGGAGAATCAACAGGTGAGAGTGTGAAAATGAGCAGCATAATATTTGATAGCACTGCTAAAGGCGGCGCCCCTCCTTGTTGAGTGTGTGTGTATGTGCGGGTGGTGGCCGCCAGCGCAGCAATGTTTTATTTTTATATGCTCAAGCGAAATAAATAGAAGAAGGGGCATCGAAAGCCCGAAAACCCATTTAAATATTTGCCGCGTAACAATTTTTTTCATTAGTCATGCTGCGCAAACAGCTCTGCTGCTGCTACCGCGGTGGCTATTGCTGCTGCTGCTGCTGCTGCTGATATCAGCAAAGTTACGCGCAGCGAACGATCGACGACGACGACGACGGCAATGTTCTTAAAGCGCGCTCTCGCGTTCTCTCTCAGTTTTTGGCACTCTCGTGAGCGATACACGCTCGTCCATAATACACACATACATACGTACATACGTACTCTCTAATGCGCGCTCAGCAAGTTTTTGTTGCTGCTGCGCTGTTTACTATTTTTAAACTGCTGAGTCATCTGCTCGGAGCAATAACGTTAAAAGCACAATATCACAAAAATACGATTGCACGATATCATTGAGTCGTTATTCGATGTTTTATTCTAGCACGCTCAGTGTACAAATTTGTATGTATTATGTACATATGTATTGGGTACTAATTGTCACATGTTCCCACCCTCTCCATTTCCTTCTCCCATAATCTCTCTCTCCTCTCTGTAGTCATTGCATTTTTGGCATTCGGAATTCGGCAAAGAAAAAGGAAATTACGTTATTGGGTTACGTGTTTACGTTGCGCTGTTAGACAAAGACAAGTGATGTACGCTTTACGCATGTCGTGGCGCTGTTAAAACGTGCAAAAGTTTTAACCGCCGTTATCTATGTATGTATATATGTATAACTTCCGTTATTAGTTTGGATGTATGTGTTAATTTTGAGCATGACATGTTCCAGGGCGTTGTCTACACATGATGTATACGTGTGTTTGTGTATGTATGTATGTATTGCACTCTCTTGTTGTCCACTCACTGATAACTTCGACCTACAATTTTGTATAGTATTTTGCCTAGTCATCAATGTTTATGGGCTTGACCTTGCGCCATGCCGGTATACCAGACGTACTTATAGACTATGTATACTTTATATATAAAATATATATAGTATACATTGTATGTACTTATAACAGGTTAGCTTAATCAGCTCACATTTGGAATAATGAAGCGAGAATTGGTTTTAATTACGCGTCGCCGCAACCCATTGTGATAATGCTAGTGGCAGTGGCAGTGGCAGAGTGGAGCAGTTTTCACATGTCTTATCAGTTTGTTGGGTTTGCACATTTAGCTGCTGCTGCTGCTGCTGCTGCTGCTGACATTCTCTGCACAAATTCGTGCGTCACAATTATTCCGCTGACAGCGGAAACCGAAGCCAAGCGCCAGACAAATAAAAAAATAAAAATAAAGAAGCTAAAATTTAATAGATTTGAGATGAGTCTGAGTACAGTAGCAGCTCCGGAAATGAATTAGAAATTGCACAACATTTTAATTGTCTTAACTCATTAAATATTAACTTGCACATACATTTATTTATTTTTTAAAAGCAATAATTTAATAAATATTATTTATATATTTTAGAATTATATGCTTAAAGTTGCAATAACTGAAATTACAATAATTCACACATCATCACAACTTGAACGGAAGCATTCGGCTATCTTTTCAAATAACATAGGTTAAATGAAGAAATATTTCGTGTGTACATAATTAAAGCATTACATATACATATATAACATCACATGCTTCAGCGCACAAAACGATAAGATAATAATTCAAGAACAAAAAAAATAACCAAATAAAATAGAGCAGAAGATTAAAGAGCTGCCACACCAGCGATCCACTGGTCTGTTGTACGTTGAATTGAATGTGCAACATTTAATGTTGCGGATTATTTGTTAAGATCATCTTTAAGTTGCTGTTATTATTCGTAGCTTGTCAAATGAATATTTTATAGCTTTTCAAGAGGTTGCTATTTAACATATAAATGCTAAATATATAAAAGAAAAATAAATTTAGAACACATCTTTCGCACGTATATATTTTGCGATGTAGCATATACATATACATATACATATACACATATACATATATATATACATATACATAGATATACATATACAAATGGAATGGAAAGTAAGACGTTGGAAATATGTTAGACGCTCTGCTCGCTGACAGCCTCTAGCGATTAGTCAAGTCCCAATTGATAAGCTGATAAGAAACGGAAAATGATTGCACACTTTTAAAATAAGCGTTTTGGTCTCTTTTGTGTCGCTCGATTCGCCCAGAATAATGCTGAATAATCAAACCGATAAGATATTGCTATAGATTTAAGTGCAGTATGCGCTCGCTAAGTCAACTGCCTTTTCGTTTCTTTTAGTGTATTTTATTTGTGTTGCTGCCGTGCTAAACCGATTTGTCTTTTTTTTTGGTCTTCTTACAGGTTTCTGTCGCATGGTGGACAACAGCACAAGCAACAATTCATCGGTGCTGGGTCTGCCCAGCAGTGGACATGTCAGCAACGCAGGCAGCTCAACATTGAATGGGGGCAGTCATGCGAATCCCAATAGTGTAGCTGCTGTTCCCGGTGCTATTGTTGCTGGTGGCATCACATCGATGAGTGGTGCAACAGGAGCTGCTGCTGCTGCTGCTCGCCGCCGCTGCTGGGGTCGTTGGTGCCACTGGTGGCATGACCAGCGATCTATTGGCCAACGCTGCTGCTGGCGCTCAGGGTGGTGGTGCACAGGATCGCTTGGACGCGTCCAGTGACAGTGCCGTTAGCTCGATGGGATCCGAGCGTGTTCCATCCCTTTCCGACGGCGAGTGGGGCGAGGGCAGCGATTCGGCACAGGACTATCATCAGGCCAAGTACGTTGGTCCCTATGATTTTAGTTACAACAACAACACCAACACACGCCAACCGCCCGTGGCACAGAAGAAGCATCAATTGTATGGCAAGAGGGATCTGCACAAACAAAACCCAACCGGAGCCACGCAGCAGCCACCAGTGGTGCAACAGCAACAGCAGCAACAACAACAACAGCCGCCGCCGCAGGTGCAACAGAGCATCAAGTATGAATATGAGGCAGGTGCCGCTGTGGCATTCAGCGTTGGTGAGACAGCCGCCATGGCGCCCGCTCTGGCCAAGGATTATCATCAGGCGTATGGCATGAGTGCGGCGAGTGCTTTCACCGCTGACTATGGCATGCCACGCCCCGCGCAGGGTATTGTGAACCTCAATCACACCTATGCGCTGCCCCAAGGAACGGGCGGAACTCTGCCCCAGGGCAGTGGATCGCTGAGCAGACCGCATTCGCGGGACAAGAAGCTCATTGCCAGCAAACATTCATCGAAGTCCGGGGAGGATAATCTCACCGAGGATGAGCATCTGTCGCGGGATGAGAAGCGGGCACGTTCCTTGAACATACCCATTCCGGTCGGCGATATCATTAATCTGCCGATGGATGAGTTCAATGAGCGTCTGTCCAAATATGATCTGAGCGAGAATCAGTTGTCTTTGATCCGTGACATACGGAGACGTGGCAAGAACAAGGTTGCCGCACAGAATTGTCGCAAGCGCAAGCTCGACCAGATCCTGACGCTCGAGGATGAGGTGAATACGGTGGTGAAGCGCAAGTCGCAATTGAATCACGATCGCGATCATCTCGAGGGCGAACGCAAACGCATCTCCAACAAATTCTCCATGCTGCATCGCCATGTTTTCCAGGTGAGTCCTCAGATTTGATGAGTCTTTTTCTTATTCTTTATTTATATTTAATCTGAATTTGGATTTCAGTATCTGCGCGATCCCGAAGGCAATCCTTGCTCACCAGCTGATTACAGCTTGCAGCAGGCTGCTGATGGTTCCGTTTACTTGCTGCCACGCGACAAGGTCGACAACGGAACGACAGCAACAGCCGCTGCCAGCGCCGTTTCGGCCAGCAGCAGCAGCGTTAATGGCCAACAACAACAGGCGCCGCAGCAGCAGCAGTCGTCGCTGCACAATCATCAGGGCCATCATCAGGCAGCACAGGCAATGCCGCCATTGCAGCAGCAGCAACAACAATCGCGCCTGCCGCCACATCTGCACCAGCAGCAGCAGCAGCAAGCGGGTCATCATCAACTGTTGCCACAGCAGCAACAGCAACAACAGCAGGCGCCACATCAGCATCAGCATCACAAGGAATGAAAGTATCTGCTGCGAATTGCCGCAACAACGGGTTGGTTGTCGAACTTTCAACAACAGCAGCAGCTTCAGCAGCAGCAACAGCAATTGCAGCGGCAACAGCAGCAGCAGCAACAACAACAATTTCAGCAGCAGCAGCAACAGCAAGCGTACGATTATCGTTACGATTTGTACAACAACAGTTACCTGTATTACTGAGCCACGTTTGTCGCTGCTTCTGTTTGGCACATTCTTCTTATATATTAAGTGGTTGCTTGTCTGTCGCTTGTGCGCAATATGTTGCTGGCAACATTTGGTTGCAAACAGTTCTGCTGCAAAGCCGTCGTGAGTTCCTGCAATGGAATTCAACTCATTTTTAACTTAGTGCACATCTCTCTTTCTCGTCTCTCTCTCTTTCCCCCTCTCTCTCTTTGTCTCTTCTGTTCCCTCCACTTTCTTATGGTTTTACTTAGTCAACAAAGTTTGTTATTTATTTATAAATCCTTTTAAACGAATTCCCTCATTTTTTATATAATTTTTAAATGCTCCTTTCTTGGCACTCCTTTTCCTGAATGATTATGAAACCCACATCGAACATTTTAATGCCTTGTGATAAATAATTTGTATAACTTTATGAAATCTACATCATTTTGTTAAAAAAAAAAGAAAAGCAGCTGCTGACAAGCAACAAATTATTGAAAATAAATTTGTGAAACCCTCTAAAAGAAAAAAATTAAAAAAGAAACATCCTTATACGCACACACACACACACACACACACACATACATACAAAGATACTATCAACGCGTCGTCCAACAGAAATATGATGCTAAAAAACCATTTACATTTAATTAAGATTAGTTTGTAAATTAAACAAAAAGTGAGCACATGTATAAATAGCTATTAGATACAAGTTTTGTAAAGGTTGGAAAAATATATATATATATATATTGCTGGACATTTTATAGACTCGCTATTAAGACACAAACACACAAAGTAATAAGTAAACCATACAAAACACAACACTTAGCGTATTATTTACTAATAATTTAAGGTTAGCTCATAGAAAAAATAAAAACAAAAAACTGTAAATACATACAAATTAATTTAGACTACTTAGTGTTTATTCAATGTAATCCACTCAAGCATTAGGCCAGAGCTAAATGTAAATTTTACTTAAATCGTAAGGAAGAAAGTAAGCAGCAACCACAAAAAGAGGTTAATGAACCGATTCGTTCATATACATTTATTAAGTCCAAAACAAAAGAGAAATATTAATATTTAATATTCTTGCAATATCCTATTGCCTAACAGAATGGTTTAACTACATAGAAACACGAACTTATTTATAAATATTAAAACAGATCAGCTAAAAAAAAGAAGAAAAAAAATATGAAAAGAAAACTATTGTTAAATACACCTAATGCATATATATATATATATACGCATATATCTACATATATGTATATTTAAATTGTTGCAATTAATTTCGCGCATCTCAAAATAATTATCGCAAAATGAAAACAAAAACCAAGTGCGCAAAAAACATACAAGCAAAACACAAAATCGCGAAATTATTTGTTGTAAATTGTACTAAATATTTACTTACTATGTCTATAAACATTTACACAAACACAGACAGACACACATACTTACATACGTAATGAAATACATTTACATATAATATTAACATAAATTTATATAAAGTAAAAGTACTTATGTTCTGAATATTTCAAGCATTTCTTTCATTTAGCGACGCGTCACGTCCAGTAGAAACATTTTAGAAACGCATCGCCAGAGTAGAGCAGCTGATAAGGATTATCTAAGAGTTCCTTAATCGAGATTTCGAGATTACAAATCGTTATACTATAATGCAAACAACTTAATTGAATACTTTTTGACAAACAAATGAAGGAGATATTTGAAGGCGGAACGTAAATAAATCTAGCACACACTTGTATAAATGTTTCTATATTCGTGTATTTTTATTTCAACTGAGAAACTTGTATGCTTGACAAACGATAACATTTTCCTCACAAAAAAACAACTAAATAAATGGAAAGAAACTTAAAAAAAAAAGCGTATGGTCAAGTGTTTTGTTAATTATATTATTCACTTCCTGTACTTTTTGTTAAATGTCATTATTTTTTTTAAACAAATACAAAGCAGACCTTCAGGGTAAAATAAAATCAATGGGAACCTTTTGGAGGAAATCTAAAAATGTATAGCATATTTACAGGCTGGCCAATAAGATCCATGGTGAAAATTATTGTTATAAAATCAAGAATTTTGAAGCATACTTTTGGGTGCGTCAAAACTCTAGGATAATTAATTTGTTCAGAAAAATACTTCCATTTCGGCTGTATCCTTACAGATTATTGAAGGAAATGGTGGGTGCGGATCCCAAGGACATAATCTATGAATTGGTATTCTAGGTTAAGGGGTCTTTTGATAACCAAACAGTTGTAAAATTTCAGTCGCTGGTCGAATAGAATCCGATCAAAAACCAAAAATCCTTGATAGCTCAGAAGCTATTGAGTTGATTTGGATGTCCTTTGGTCGCCTTGTATCCCTCATTAGTATGAGTAATTTGACATATGACTTGCAATATTTGTATAATTTCTTGTTTGTAAAAGGACTATTTGTATGTGAAAGGTCATCCGGATAGTCCTTAAGATAACTAAGTTATGGATAATTTTCTGATTTTGTACGATTTTTTCTGACGTGTAATTTTTGGCCATATGTGATAGATCCTTAAGGCTAAAAACACATGTCCTATCTACAAAAATAGTTCATGAATCACTATCCCAAATATTATGAAAAATTACATTTCGTTCAGGTGTATGTTTAAATATATATTCTCGGTCTTTAATGTTTACAATCTTTATGCAACTTATATGTAAATAAAATACATCAAACAAACATTTACATGCTCATTCCATTTATTGTCCACACATTATATTTGTAACAATTGAAGCTCATTTCTGTTTTCAGCCAGTGTTTGTGACATATTTTAAAATTTTGGAATACCTATTCATTTTTACTTTACATAATTAATCATTGAGTATTTCAGATGTTGAACAATCATCGTTTAAGGTAGTTAAAAATTCATGTAACATCATGTTTGCACTAAATATCATTTATGAGCTTTACAATTGTCTAGAGTTAACGAGGAATTTGCAGCATTTTGGTTTTAATATTTTTGCAATTGCATATCGTTCTTGGTTTTAATATCAATTTTTTAATGTTCATATGTATAATAAATTCATTAAAACTAACACTAACGAATCATCAAATTAAATTTTACAAACTAGAAACGATCCAAGGGATTAGGAATCAATCGATATTGGTATTTGGGGTGACAAGATATAGGGGTCTAGGGTTCAGTTTCACAGCTAATCATAGAGCTGCGCTTTTGAGGCGCCCTCTGCTTTGTTTAAACTATATTCACTTATTCTAATTAGAGTTCTAGGAGCCTACACTACGAATACAACACATCAGATCGGGGGCCGACAAGAAAAAACAAACTCATTTGGCCTGGCAAAGAATAATAATTATTAGCACATGGAATCGATGGGCAGCTGATCCTGTTTAATGCTCAATCTTCGAGGATTCGATTTTGTGCGAGAGCTGCCATTGCCACCGGTGCTGGGAACGGTTGTGCTGCTCCCGCTGCCAGAGCCAATGTTGAGCGTGCTGTTGCTGTAGTTGCTGCTATTTATGGAATTACCGGAATTGGTTCTCTCATTAATACTTGTTAGGTTGGGTATGCTGGGCGCCGTTGTCGTTATGGCGATATTATGACCGCCCATCGTGAACAGCGGACCTGGCTTGCCATGATTGTGGCTGCTGTACCCGCTGCTGTGATTGTTGTTATTGTGATTGTGGTTATTGTTATTATTCAGCGGCTCCAGCTCAGGGGCCAGCACACCGTTCGGTATGGAATGCGAGCGTATTTGCAGACGGCCCGAGTCCAGCGACTCATCGCTCGCCGGATCCAAGTGATCCACAGAAACCGCCGATGTTATGCGCTGCAACATGCTGGCCGCCGAAAGCGTACGATCCGCAAACGGAACTGTCCATCACAGAATATAAATATATTAATGCTCTTGTTCTTTTGGTGAATTTAGCTGCCATTTATTGTCTTACCTATGCCGCTTTTGGCACTTCTCGTGCACTCGGACTTGAGCTCGTCGAGCTGTTTGGCGCTGCAGAGCGGCGTATCGACGTCGTAGGTATTGTTGAACAGGGTGTAGTCCACCTCGTACTCGCCCGTCTCCTTGCGAAAGGACACCACGTTGACGAACCGATGGCCCCACAGTATCTCCGATGGCAAATAGCTGCTTCTCGCCTGCGTCGTCATACCAGTGGACTCGATGACACCCTCTAGAAACGGATAACAATGGGGCATATTAGTCGGGGTTCATCAGTAGATCATCGGTGTTTAGCAGCTACTTACCCAGCATGACAACGACCTCGAAGCGTTCCTTGAGCATGTCGGAGGCGGAGAGCATGAAGAGCGGACTATTCCTATCGATTTTATGCACTATTGTTGTTGGCCAGATGAACATGAGACGATCCTCGCCACCATCGGCGCCCACGTGCAGCTCCTGCTGATAGAAGGGCAGCACCTCACCCTCCTTGGTCACCTTCTTCCTGATGACCTGGGCCCGCACATGCGCCTCAATTATGTGCGATTTACGCATATCTCCCACACGGAACATCAGACAGGGTGTTCCATCCCGATGACAGATCACCGCATTTCTCGAGAAGAGCAGCGTTTGGGCGCGCTTCTTGGGCCGGGAGAGCTTGGCAAACACAATGCCCACCATGAAGGCCTGGATGAAAACACCCGTTATGCACTGTATGCACATGGTGAATATCGCCTCGGGGCATTCGTCCGTCACATAACGATTTCCATAGCCAATCGTTGTCTGGGTCTCCACCGAGTAGAGGAACGCGGACATAATACCCTTCACCTCCGTCACACAGACCGTGTGGGTCATATTCACAATCAGTTCGGGTTGTGTATCCTGCAGATTGAAATACTCCAGATCGTTGTGCGCATACGCAATCGTCCACCAGATAAACCCAAAGAATGCCCACGAGATGACAAAGCTGGCGGCAAACACGAGCAGCGTCCAGCGCCACTGTGCGTCCACAAGGGTGGTGAAGATGTCCTGAAATAGCACCTGGTTAGTACATGTTAGGCTAGACAAATTAGTTGGCTCTCAATACAGTTCGGATTCTTAAAATACATCGCTAAAGATACATTTCAAGCAACATGCAAATTAGAGCTGAGCGGATAACGATAATCGATAATCTGATGAATCCTATTATGCTGTAGATATTCAAGATAATCTACACTTTTTTTGGGCTCCAGTTTAAATAAAAAGACTTTTTGCAAAGAGTGCATTTTTTAAACTTAAACTTCTGAGTTCTTTAGCTGGAATTTCTCGATAAGTAATGAGCTGAGCGCCATTTGAGAGCTGATTTGGCTAAATGGAGCGAGGCATATATCTAAAATTAAATGTGGCACGCCTTGCATAAGCGGCACATGTTGCCGCATTTGCAGAGATGTGTCTCGTTTTTTTTTTGTGTGAGTCATATGAAGGGTTAGATATATATATATATAGCTGCTTACCTGCAGATAGCGTCGGCGCCTCTTTGCCACGTTGCCTTGCACCACGTTGCACTCGCCATGCTTGAAGACGACACGTTTCCGCACACGACGCGAGCTGAACCGCGTCTGCCGATACCTACTCGAAGAGAGCGAAGCGCGCGTGGAAGAGAGAACCAAATTGAAGAGAGTCAATTATTTTACAGAGTTGAGAAACGAACAAAAATAAGAATAAAAAAAAAAACACTCATAAATATGAAGTGCGCTCAGACTTGGATTATTTCTAATTTTAAGTAGACACATCAGTTGTTCAAACATTGCCGATTCCAGTTCTTTGTTTACTATTTTCGCAAACATATTCAATAATAACTGATAACTGACAACTGATAACCTGCTGACGATATGCATTATATGCACTCATTCTAATATCATCTGCATTTTTACATTGATTTTACTCTTTAGAATTATGGCAAACATTAGCTGTAATTCATATTTAATAATCTCAGCTAACCTTGAAATATTAATTTCTTGCTGAAGCGTGTCGTAAATAAAAGCTTGGAAAACTTATTGAAGTAGTCTATAAATATAATTGTTTTCAGTTAAAAACAGATGGCTTTCTGCTGAAGCTAAAGCAGAAATTACTGTAAAAACAGGAAGCATGGATATCAATCATTATCATTAATATGTCCATATTGCAAGTTTGTATTTGCAGTTTATTATTAAGCAACAAAAGGGGTTCAAGAGCAAATGTTATCTCCATTAAACATTGTATTATTCAGTCTTCTTTTACTATTTAAATTACCAGATTAAAGTCTGAATTAAAATGCTGGTGAAGCACAAGAAAAACACAAAGCCGACAAGAAATAGCATTAAGAGTCGCAAATTGTCAAATCGAGTCGAACGAACATTAGATGGAAGAAGCACACTCCGAAAATTACTTAGGCACTTGTCTGACTAACATCACTTTATAAAATAATATACAACTGATAATAATAACAATAATAAGCAATATTAATTCGGCGTTTTTTGCGCTTTGTCCTGCACTGAGCAACTTAATACAAAATGCTAGCTTTTAAGCTCGCACAATCACGGATCAAGAGTCAAAATGGCACTGCGAGGAAGATTTAATTTGCAGGCCGGTTAAAGTCGCGGTCACCAACTTTACTGTAATCACAATGTGTAACTGCAAATTGTCACAGTTCTCATATATATTTTAAAGCAACAACAACAACAGCTAATATTTGTTGTTGTTTTTATTGCAGTTTAATTTTTCTTCGCCATTCCCTTGTGTATTCACGCATTATCAGCGTGCCATGCTCTGTTCCATTCGATCTGTTATTCCGCTGACATATGCAAAAGTCCCACTCAAAGCTCACACTCTTTGCACTCACTCTTGAGTTAGAATGCAAAGCTTGCTCAAATCACAAAGAGCACACGCTCAAGCGAGGCGTTCTCAAAAGGGAAGCCGAAATTCAGCCGATCACTGGTACTATCTCTTTCGCGCTTTCACTTTCGTTGAGTACGAGAATAAAGCTCAATCTACTTAACACTAAAGCAGTATTATAATTGAGCTCTTATAATTTATAAGAACCTGCCTAAGCAACTTCTATTTCCCGATTTCTTGTTTGAGTACGATGCAAAAAAGAATTCGGAGATATTCCCTTAAAATTTGATAAATAAACCGGTTGTTAAAGGTAAAGAAACGTTTCTTCTTATTCTGCCAACCCAACTGCAGCTTCATCTTACTTATCGCAACGATAAATTGTCTGAATAAAATGGCAGAGCTCCCTCGTAGATCATTATGCGGTTGTCAACTGGGAATCGAACAAGTTCAAGGGAATTCCACAGAGACATTGAGAAAGTTTATAAGGAATGTATTCAATGTATATGTTGAATGAAAGAAATTCTAGATAACAAAGAACTAAGTTAACAATGATTGAGCAATTGATGAACTTATCGTTGCTTCAGTCAGATAAGTAAAGTTTGTTAACAGCTAGCAATTAAAAGTTTTTGGTGGCCAAATAAAAACAATAACAAAAGAGAAAAACAATACAATGAATTATAAAACTGACCTTAGACAGTGGGCGTAAGTTGCGGCTAATCGGTAAAATGCACTCTTCAAAAGTTATTGACCGATAGCCAACAAATTATAAATTACACTGCAGTAAAAAGTATTCTGGCCACATAATGTTGACCGAGGTCGCGATTTTCGATCGAGACGAACACACAAAATCAGACGATTGACGTCATTTTCAGCAGTTGGCCAAAATGATTTTCACTTTCGCATATTGAGTTTAATATATATATGTATATATATACACATATATATTGGAGGCTTAAGGGATGCTTATTATATAAATAGTGCTCAATGCAGACAACTTAACTGAAAGTGCAGTCACAACAATAGTTGATATTATAAATATTGGTTTTATAAATAAAGTGTTCACTGGTTATTTGGTACTATCGATATAGAAGAAAATCTCATTTGCTAGAAACTGCATTTCTGTTTAAGATACAAGTCTTTTATTCGAGAGAATGCTTTTCATTTTAGGACTTTCATTAATTTTACTATAACTATATCATATACATATAATATTAAGATCACATTATTTTAATATTTCATCCAATTTTAGAAATATTTATTTTAGTAAGCGACTGCACTGTTTAATGCTGTGCCAAAAATTCAAATGGCAAATGTCGTCAAAAAAAGATATTTAACAAAATGCATTAATATGCGCAACGAATATAACTATGAATATCTTTATAATATAATATGAGTCGAGTTGTCACATGCAAATGTGCTAACCTTTGATCATTATTCAGGGGGACTAAATGTTAATGTTTGTTTAGGTGCTGAAAAGCAGATGTTTTCCAGTGATACGATGATGCGTATTCATTTATATTTATAGCTGTAGCCAGTAAACAGTTTTGCATGCAAATATTTGTGGCGGCATTCAATTAAACAACGCGTTAATTATATGTACATAGCATCGATCCAGGCAGATATATAGTAGATATAAACATACAATAACTAACTTATACAATGCTCACATCCTGAGCACTTGTTCAAAGAAAATCTATTTTCCATCGATTAGCAATTCTTGGGAATCGATAGGCGATAACAATTACCTCAGCAGCTCCTCGCGCCAGGACTGTTCACTGGAATGCGTTGCCCGATAAACGATCATCGATAAACGACTCAAACTTCGTCGTATCTCCGACATCTTAAACCTATCGTTTTGTTCGTGAATCACTGTAAACACTTCAGTCACACTTTCTGTACAATTGAGGAATACTCGTCGAGTGCAAATACTGTTTGTAGTTATTTGTTGTTGTTATCGTCGTTGTTGTTGAGATGCATAAAAATGATGATTATGGGTTTTCTTTACACTTTCAACTCAACTCAACTCAACTCAAATGAAATGTATTTTTTATATCTTGTTCTAGTTTGTCATTGTGATAAAAATAAAACAGAGAACAACAGGCGACAGCGAGCCGAGTAGCCCCAGCCCAAGAGCGCACTTAACTCATTACTGATCATTTTTGCTGCAACACACACACTTTTATTTCAGACTATTAACTATTATCAGGGCTTGGACACAGCTGTGTGATCAACTTGGCAAAGCTTCAATCTTCGATCTATTGGGCTATTTCTGCTTTGTGTTTAGTGTTTATTCGAATGCGAACCGAGCGATCGAGCAACATTTTACCAACTGGCTGGCAGAAAGGCAGGCAAATTGCAAAGCAAATACAAATTGATTCTATGTGGGTACTACGAGCCGCACTCCCAACCCCTAGCCCACACACATATAATATAAATATATGTGTATATATCCCCATCAGATATCTCTCTCACACACACACACACACACACTCATTCACTCACTCACGCAGGCAAATAAGAAGCATTCAATTCTCAGTATAAAACAGAAAACAGTTTGTCGTTGTTGCCACCTAATTACACAAAAGACATGTCTGTCTGTCGATCAGGCTATTACACGAGTCTATATCTAATTTGCAGTTATCAGCAATGAGTTGGCCTGCCATAAAAAAGTGTGCTGATATCGGTGATATCGGTGTAGCCAAGTCATTAATTCATATTTCATATAAACCAGAAACGCGTTTTGCTATTTTATTTATAAGGTTACAAATATTTTGTAATTAACATGCTGTGAAAGTAAATAACTAAAATAAACAATCATAATTTGCAGGAATCAAAAATGTTATTAGTAATTATGAGTTATTATTATTTAACTTTTATTTAGTTTCTTTTCTTTTAATTTATTGAAATAATATATATAATTAAGTTGGAGTTAAAAGCTTCAAGTCGAAGCTTAGCTGATATAGTAAACTTATCACCAGAAGTGAGGGACTGTTTAAGGGTATACATGACGACATATATGTTATATATTTGTCAACTCTCTCTCTCTCAAATGAAGTGGCCGTGAACTTTTCCCACGTCGATCCCCATTTAAAAACGTAAATTTACATATTGAAACATAAAAACATATGTATATATATGCGTATATATATACATATATTTATATATATAGAAATGTGCAAATGTTTTGGTATGCTTTTGTCAAGTTTATTTTGAAACGCAGAAAAATAGCCATATCTGCCAAAGGTACATGCACATATAGAATATATGTATGGATGTGCATATATGTATATAAATATTTTGATCTAATGTATTCCGCTTTACACTCGAACCGGTTTATGCCGGTCGCCACCTATGAGATTTTTGGTCTTAGATCGATTAAAAATAACCCAATTGGCCGCTCTAACAAAAGAGGCCAGCTCTTTGTGTCCTGATCGATCGATTATATGCTATTTTTTAAATATTTTTATAGCTGCAGGGCTGAAGTTGAATAAACTTGTGTGTGAGCATGTTTTCACACATGCGATCAATCGTTTTGATCATTAGCCATTAATGTAATGCATATTTATACAACTAGATAAAAGATATTTAAAGCAAATCATATCGAAAATCCTGAAACCCCTGCTATGTATGAATTTGTGTTGTGAATACAGCGTTTTTTTTCCGAGTCTTTAGTTTTATTAAATCACACCTCTATCAAAAAAGTAATCATTTAAAGGCGCCGCTGACCTGCTTTGGACCCTGTCCGAAGTTAAGTGTTCTGCCCCAATCGATTGGCACTCTTAAAGTGAATATCTAATCAAATGAATTGTGAAACGTATCCCGGTATTAGGAAAGAGTCAACAGTCATAATACAATTACTAATTTTACAGCGAAAATACTCAAGTTCAAATACAAAAAGTCTTAACTTTTAGCATATAATCAGTGACGTCGATGAAGTGACGCATCTGGCGGAATATTTGGTAGCCAAGCGTTGATTACAATGTGAGGCATATAAAAACAAAAAATAACTATGATTAGGTCTAAAATGTGACCAACTTGTTGACAACACGGCATGCTAACTCATTTTTTATGAACTCTCGGAACTGCTCAAGCTCCACATAGATATATGAGACTTGGCCTTGTGATGTCTGCAATAATCAGCATGCGAATGAGTAACAGTTCAAAGAACTCTCCTTAAATTTTGTGTAAACACTGGCTTCTAGTTTTGTGAGAACAGTCAGCTGAACTGGTTTAAATTTTATTTACAACACTGTGTCAGAATGAGCTGAAAAAATCCACATTAAAACTAAGTAATGACCGGCACGTGATCAACATGATTAACCATATTTATATACAATTTACATTTTTTAACAGTTTAAATGCCTTGATCATTGAACATTTAGTTTTTATAATTAAGAAAAATATATGACTATAAAATAATTACGATTATAACTTTCTTATAACTGAGGAATTCCTAAAGATAGGCGTATTAATTATTATTGATAATTAACCGATATATATATATATACATGTAGTCAAATAAGTGGGCCATTTAATTTCCTGCTGCCGTTCATAATAATTTTTTTAATCAAGTTTTTTCTTTAATGCGGATTTTTTTAGTCACGCCAAAAACATGAGAGCCAAAAAGGGAAAACAAATGCCTTATGAATCTGGCATATAATTAGCCAAGTTATTTGCCAGTCGATTAACGGCTTCGACATCGACATCGACATCGATATCCAATTTGAACTTGTCTCCGGTTATTTTCCGCACACACACACACAGTGTGAACTGGAAAATGGCCAAAAGAGACGACTCAATTGCTAAATACGGTTAAAAACACAACAGACTGAAAAAAGTCAAGGTGTATGATGGGATAAGTCTGTGTGTACAAATGGAATTAACAATGTTAAAACTTTCCTCATGAACGCGAAACGCGAATAACTCGATTAACAAAAGAGGACTGGAACAAATAAGCAAAGTATGTCTCAGTATTTATTGGATCTTCATCTGTATCTGTATCTGTATCTGCAACTGTGGCATATGATATGCCCAATAAGCGTGTCGCTCGAACGGCATTTTTAAAGAGTCGCAGTTAATACAAATATGAACGGAGTCTGGGGTTCAGGTGGAAAGCTTCTCCTGCGAGGTGCTAATAAATGCCGCTGTAGATGTATATTTGATGGGGAAACCTGTTTGCAGTGGGGGGGATGGGGAGGAGGATGCTTATCAACAGCAATGATTTGGTCATGACCGGCTTTTTTTTCTTTTACTTATTTTTATCTGTTTCACAAAGATGTCGCAGTCTCGCGCTTGATTGTAAATAAAACTGAAATAAGCCGGGCAAATAGCTGCGATTGTGAGTATGAATAAGTGTGCTCAGTTGTTGGGGCATGTGACAGGGCCTCGGCTCGTCAGCTGGTTGAAGCACCAAAGACAGCATCTACAGCTGCCACTAAAACGATCATCAGCATGCGCCGCTTGTTAAGCTAATGACTACACGCTTTCTAAATCATCAACAAAAAAAAAAGCAGCGAGTAACGCAACAAAATTAAAATACAATAAAAGTGGTACAGTCTGCACAAAAGTTCAAACAACTTGTAACACTCGCAAAGGAAAAATAACAACAACCACAACCACAACAACAACAGTAATAATAGTTTATAATGGTTTTGCAATTTACATGCAAGTGCAACATGTGGAAAATTGCAATGTTTAAAATAAGTAACTGTAAGTTGAAAGTATTCACAATCAAAAAAAATGCAGTCCATTGTTGTTGCATGCGAAATAACGGCGGCTTTTAAAGGCACATAAAACAGGTACAGTCAACTCAAAAGCTTGATTTATCAGTTTGTCATTCGTTGCCTCTCAAATGGATTTTTTTTTTTTGCATTAAACAGGTGACAACAATTTACAGACTTGTCTGACAATTCATTTGCCTATATATATGTATAAGTATATAGCAAAGAGCCGAGTGCTGCATTAATTTTAATTAAAGAACGAAAATAACCAAATACAGCTAAATTATCAGCTTTGCCATGCAAATATTATCTATTTGTTTAGTCATTAATACAAATGCTGACAGCAATTTTATATAGCCAGGGATTTAGATATGAAAAGTTGAGTAAACATAAAAGTGTGCAGCTGTCCTAGATACTCTTTAAGCCACACAAATTGGTGGCTTTCGTTATCGGCCTCTAATTTATTTATAAAGGTAAATACAGGCATTTAAATTGACACAAGCGGCATACAAAGCGCCACGTTCGTCATTCATCCGCACACCACCACCCTCTCCCAACGACCTCGGCGACCAAAGTGTTTTGCGATCAATGCGTGCGACCGAGCCGAATGTCAAAAACTTCCTGAGGCCATCACACTCTCAGAGAGCGAGAGAGTCAAAGAGCGAGAGCGAATGTGTGTACGAGCGTTGGCGTGGGTGCAAGAACGAGAGCAAGTGCAATGTGCATGCAATGGAGTACAGCATGCTGAGCGGCCGGCGCAGGCAGCTGAAAAAAAGCAAGAAAGCATGCGCACTCTTCGAAACCAATAGCAGCTGCAGCAGTATAAGAGTGATGCTACCAATGCTGCTGTCGATGAATTTTGTTGCCATGCAGTGTTTTTGGCTGTGTGTATTCTCATAACACCAACATAAGTATTATAAAACATGAATTCTGGTGTTTTCTTTTTGTTTGTCCATCTGTATTGTAAACTGTACACAACTGGAGACAAGTTCAATGTTCAATGTGAAAGATTGCAACAAGTTATGCTGCTTTACATATCAAACAAAAACAATGTACTTGAAAACCTCTACAACTACTTATAAATAATTACGCGTAAGATAAATGAAATCGTTGAACAGCTGTGTTTGTCTGTGTTGGTAACTTACTCGTACATAGCATCGACAAGATCGCGCTCCCAGGTCATAAGACGCTTCATGTTGCCCAACGCGAAATGCGTGCAAATTTGAAGAAACTTTAGAATTCAATGCACACGTGTTCGTTATACAACACTGTTTGTTTGTGTTTAGTTTTGTCTTTTTGGTTTTTTTGAGGTCGGCGACAAGATGCGGCGTCGCTCATGCGACAGAAACTAAAATGTAATGCACGGCAGCAGCAGCACAAACAAATGCGAAATATGTTTGTATCTGTGTGTTTGTGTGTGTGTGTGTGTGTATGTTTGATGACGAGTGACAGCTCCTCCTCGGTCGAGCGATTAGCAAAAAAATAACACACAGACAGAAAAAATGTTCTCTGGTTCTCCGCTCCTGTTACAACCTTGACGCCGATGCGACAGCTGAGAATCTATTACAATTATAATAATTGATATTTGTGTTTGAAAACAAAAGATTCGAGCACTTTTTTTTGTTTTTTATTTTTTGAATAATACTGTTAACTGTTGGATGACGTTATCGCTTGTTGATCTAAATAAGGGCTGTGAGAATTTTCGGAGCGGATATTTTGTTGTTGTTATATTGCTTTTCGAGGCTGTTGTTTTGTTGTTGTTGTTTGTTTTGCGGCTTTCAAACTTTTCGCTCTTTATCAGAAATGCGTTCTTTTTGTTGTTGGAAAGGCGAATATTGTTTTAATTTTGAAATAAACAAAAACGCGCATTATTATTTTCACAGCGTCTGTTCCGGCCGGCGTCGTGCGGAACTATTTACGGTTTTTCGTTAACGGTAATTTTGTTTGCTTTATAAATTTGGTTTTTTGTTTTAGCAGTTGCGTTTTCCGTTTTGTAATTAGTTTAGCGGCGTCTCATTTACAACTGACAACGTTGCATGTCCGATGAGTTAAAATAATTTTACAGCGTCTCTGCCGATCGTGCATCGAACTGAGAGCTCGTGAGCGCATACAACACGTAGAAGAGCAGATGTAAAGAGAGTGAGTGAATAGTGTAAAAGAGAGCGCGCAACAGCAGCAACAGAAGCGTCGCCGTCGACAACTGAAAACGCAGGTGGAATCACTTTCTGCGAAGACGGTTGAAATGAAACTGAAATGCTCAGTTGACGGCTTTGTTGCTTTTTATTTCAATTTTTCAATTTGAAGTGTATCAAGTAGAAGAGCCGATATCAGCAGACGCCGCTGCGCTGCCTTAGCATGCTGCTAAACACATGCAAACACTAGAACAGCAACAACAACAGCAACAACAACAGCAACAACAACAGCAATAGCAGAATGTGTTGAGAAATATGAACCAAAATATAAAAACAACAATGAAATACAACAGCTGATAACTAATATGTTATTGTTGTTGTTTTTTTTTAATACAGCGCAAAAGTAAGATAACAACAATAACAAACAAATGTGGCTACGTCGACGTTGACCCGATTCGACAAATAATAAAAATTAGCTGAAAATTAGCATTTTGGGCAGCAGCTTTCAGGGAAGAAGCCAGCCACGATTGAATCAAAGTAATTAACGCACTCACTGCCGCAGTCGCAGTCGACGTCAACGTCGGCGTTGTCGTTATTTGGGCTTACGTTGCGTATATATAATATGAATGCATGTAAATATGCACAGTAAACAGTGTGGAAAAATGTAAATTTAAAAAAGCTATGCAACTGTTAACGGCCTCTGTTGCAGCAATTACCTTTGTTGCGGTTGCATTTATTTTTATTGTTGCGACAAAACGTTTAAGCCATGACTAACTGACCGCAAGCTTTACCCAACTGTTGACGGAGGCGTGGCCAATTGGGAGGGTGGTGTGATTAAACATTGTTGTCAATTGCGATGCTTACAATCGGGCTCACAATGTGTCTGGAATGCACATATATATAATTTTCACAGCACGAACGATTTTAAATAAATAAATCAGACATTCTATATAGTATTCATGTAGACAGTGTGCGCAGTTCAAAATTTCTCACGTAGCATTCAAAATTTTGCAATTGATATTGTTATATTTGTTTCTTCAAATTTATAGCTAACTTTCCGTTGCGTTCTATCTGATACTTTTTAATTTACAGTTATCAGCGGCAAGCAAAAAAAGTAAAAATTAAATGAAAGTATAAGTATTAATACTCTACCAATATTTGCGCAAATTATACCAGAGTATTGTAATCACATGATGACAATAAGAATCCATATTGATGGTTTAAGCTTTACAACTTGACATAATCATTTAATGATACCCTTAACAGCATTAAGTACATGAAGAACAGTCGCAGTTAGAATTCAAGAAAAATGTATTTCATATATTATATGTTATCACAAATGAGTTGATAGAAAACCAAAAACATTAACACATAAACACAATAGGAAGACTAAATGACGATAAAAACAAATTTAGTGAATGTATATTTTTGACAAAATGAATCATTGCTAAGAAATCTCGCTCTTATCGCATTTGCAGCTTCAGTTTCAAGCTAATTGAAATGTCGAAAAAGCTTCTTTTTTTAAAAATAATATATTCACAGAAAAGCTATTAATCATAAACCACTTGGCCATAATTAATTTGAGCAATTGCAGATAGAGCAATCGAGCGCGGATTTCAAAACAAAATTTAATAGAATATTAATCATACGGCACGTGTGACAACAAAGAAACCATTGACAAAGAAAGCAATCAAAAAGAGCAGAATTTGTCTGTCTGGCCAAAAATTGATTGGCAATTGGCAAAATAAATATATTTATGCTTATTTTGG
Source organism: Drosophila quasianomalipes (assembly GCA_035043665.1). Taxonomy (NCBI): domain Eukaryota; kingdom Metazoa; phylum Arthropoda; class Insecta; order Diptera; family Drosophilidae; genus Drosophila; species Drosophila quasianomalipes. The sequence continues at coordinate 36,823 of JAWNMU010000317.1, read as the reverse complement.
GGCACTCATATTTGGCATAACAACTACAAGTTTAAGCATTTAGTTGTCTATATTTAGCACTGAGAAATTTGCATTCGCTGTTTGCACCGAGCAGATCTCTGAGGTGGTCAACATACAAGACCTAATCAGAAAACAAAGATAAGAAGGAAAAGCGATAGCCGAACTTTGGATAGCCTTTCCGAAATTGAACTGGTAGCATCTCAATTTGAATATAGGGCTGATAAAATATGCATCTATATATAAATCTTTTGAGTCTGCCAAGCAAACAAATTGTTTATCCTTGAAATCCAAACTATTGATTAATTTAACAGATGTCTCCATTTTTACAACAAAATGTTAATACCCATTGTTAGGGTATTCAGCATAATGGTTGCCCCGGCAACAGCTGTTGGCAGTTGACAGCCACTTGAGGAAATCCCCTTGGCACTTGGCCAAATAAAGCTGAGGCCAAGGTGTATGTGTGTGTGTGTGTGTGTGTGTGTGTGTGTGTGTTGTGGCTCGGTGTGGGCGTTCAACATGTTTTTAATTTACTGATACTTATAAGAGCAAACAATTGCCAAAAAATATATACAAATTAATAAATTATGCGCATTAAGTGTTGCCAGCTTCTTTTTGCTGTTAGTTTGCTGCTGTTTACAGCGGAAAGTTGACTTACTTATGCAAATTAATGCCAAGGTGCCAAAGAGTTGTTGACTCTCAGCTTATCATGCATAATCAAGTGTAACTGAAAACTGCCTGCAGTCAGCAGAAGTTACAATTACGCTAAACTAAAATTATGAGAAAAGCAAACAAGCAAAAATAAAAACAAATATGTAAGAATGCTCTAATTTGACTACAGCAAAAGTAATAATAAATAAGTAAGAATGCCCTAGACAAAGAGAGCGCTCGACTAGCAGATACCATAAATCTTTACCTATCATAAGATATGTATATATGTATATATGAATATGTGCAGATGCATAGAAAAAATTCTATGTAATTTTGTATATATGAAAAGGCGATTTTCTGATCCGATCTTGATGCAATTTTTAAAGATGATCAATATAATTTCAGAGTATGTTCACAACCAATAAAAAATAAAATTTGTTTTATTTTTGATTGATATTCGGCTTGATTACGTATGTGAAGACTCCTGATCCTATAGTCGCTGAGATTAGCATGAGTGGATCGACTCAACAATTCATGCTGATCAAGAATATAGATACTGTATGGTGTCTGAGATGTTTTCTTATATGTATCCCATTCACTGGCTCAACATCATCATACCCATTTTACACATTTTCAACTAGCTTTTGAGTATGATAAGCAACATTATTTGCATATGAATGTCAGGGGCGTTCAAGTTGCGGAGCATTCAAAGTGCTCGGTATTCTTTGGTATCATTCGCTAAGCTAAATCCAATTAAAGCTGCACTCAGTCGAATAGAGAAAAAGCTCAGTTACATGCCTAGCGGAAATCATATTTAATTGTCCACCCACCGACGGCCATAAATCAAATATAATTTAATTTTGTCATTCATCCAATCAACTGAAAGTTTTATCTTTTGTCGCGTGTCGCGATTTCGGCATTGCTGACGCTGACGCAGAAGCTGACGCAGACGCTGACGCAGGCGCTGACTGACAAAGACAGCTGGAATCAGGGCAGAATCAGAAGACGCTTTTGCTACCCGCTTACATTATCACACATGGTATTCCAGTCTCTAATATATATTCTAATATAGAACACTAAATAAAAATAGGCAAATGCTGCCCATATGCAAAGCAGATAAGTTATCGCTATCAATATCGTAAGCAGACTGGTGTGTATCGCTGTCTCTCTCTCTGTCTCCTTCTCTCTCTCTCTCTCCTTCTCTCTCTCTCTCTGTCATTCTCGCTCTCTTTATTTATTATCTCTTAGATGCTTACCAGCCCCACAAAGTACTTAGAGCTATTGCAAAAGTTTGAGAGCCAACGAATAATTAGAGAAAAGCGTTTGGCACTTTTTTGCAGGCACTGTGAACAATGTTGTCGCTGATCTTTGGCAAAAAGCCTTGGCCGCATTTCATTGTATTCATGTCGGATGCGCAATATTCATATATATATACATATATATATATATACACAACAATATACCCTGTAAATCGTTGAAGTTGCATGCGTCAATTGCGTTATCAAAAAAGTATGCTATATTAAAGCACAACTAAATGCAAACTGACTTTGAACTTTTATTAAAAAGAAAGCGATAAAAAAATAAATTAAATAGAATTAACAAAAAATCCCCTTCTGAAGTGCTTAGAAAAAATGTTATTAAAGTTTTTATGAGTTGTTAAAGTTGATTTTGATGCGCTTCATTTACAACCGGAATTGGAAACTTATCTTTACATATGGAAATTTAGAAAAGATGCCGGCTCAATGGCTTTAATACAATATTAAGAATAAATGTATCTTATGGGGACAGACATTTACCCATATTTATTTTAGACACGCCGAATATAACATATATAACTCAGTTCAGCTCAATTTAAAATATTAGTAATAACATACCCCAAAAAAAAATTAAAGAATAACGGAATCTTTACATACTAGCATCGGAACCGGAACTTAAACTCGTTGCGCTTTGACAACCTGAAGGTATTCATTTCATTTCTTTAATTAAACTCATTATGTTTTGGTTTAAGAAAATCCCTATTGCGATTTAAGGAACACCTCTGATATAGACGAGATATATATATCTTTAAATAAAATCTCACCTAGTTAATGGTCCCGGCGACTCGCTGACCGCTTTGATGGATCTCCTGAGTTGCCTGTGGCATGAGCCCAGGAATGATTCCTTGCGGGAGAGGAGGGTGCCACTGTTGCTGGATTCGCCGCCGGCACTATTCATGCCCGATCCGTAGGTGGCGCTCCGATTGTACGATTGCTCCGTGTTGGTGCTCGTCTCTGTAATTGGATCTGCGCTCGAGCTGACCGCAATCGTTGTAACAGTTTTGTTTGGCGCTTCACCTCTGAGTTGTTCCACATTTAGTGGTTCTGACTCCTTGGAGTCCTTCGTGATGATGTTCGCTTTAGCAATCACAGCCTTCTTGCTTGTGTCCTCGCTGATGAGCAGTTTGGTCCAGGCACTTTCGCCACCCACTGCTTCCGAGTTATCCATTATCATTCTTTTTGGCATTATTATACTACAATTCTGGATTCCTCAGCCGGGCTTACTTTGGTGTTACTTGTTGTTTTTGTTGTTGTTGCTGTTGTTGTTGTTGTTGAGCATTCGTTATAATGGAAAATTATGGGAAGCACTTTTCGCCTTTGGTTTTGGGACAGTGGACCCAATCATCGAGACGATTTTGGTTGGAGTTCTGCAAGCCAAAATGAAACCAGTTGAGGATTTGTTTATATTCATTTGCATTGCCCATAAAAACGTCAAGTTTGTTTTTAACAACAAGTTAAGAGGCTCGTAATAATTTATTTATTGTATTGCTTCATTAACTTGCTAATTTCTCAATCGAAATTTGAGCTTGTTTTGTTTTATGAGCTGATTGTAAATTATGAATAGAATTATTTATAGACTGACTTCTGTGCTTTTCTCAAATTTAGTAAACATATTTAAGAAATGAAATTATAATTTATGCTCAGCTTTCATATCTGTTCATTGGTAAACACTGAATATAAATATATATAACTAAGTTTTTTTATTTTGGCTAAAATCAAGCTGTTCACAGCTGTTGTTCGTATAAATAAATAGCGAGCGCCGCTGTATTAATTATTAATTTTAGCCGTTTTCACACACATATTTGCTGACCAAGTTTTCACAATGTTTATTTTTTGATGCCGGGGACTTTTGTTTGTTTATAAATAATGCTCGTAAAATACATTTAATTTCCAAAAAATAGAATTCATATTTTATGTGGAATTTGTTCATGAATTCATATATACATCTACAATATGCATATATGTATATATATATTATTTATTTATTTATTTTTGGTTTTTTGGATTGCTTACTTTTTAGCGTATAATAAAGAGGCGAAAATATATAAAAACGAGATTTCACTTTGCAAACAATTTAAGTGCTCAATTATGCTGGCGTTAATTAAATAATTTGTGTAATTTTCTATTATTATAATTATAATTATTATTTTTAGCACTTGTTGAAAGATAACCGTTAATCGCGAAGCGCGCCACAAATCGCGACACGATTCCAAAATGCGCGATGGCAGCGAGCGAAATAAAATTGACTTACTAGGAGCGCAACGAGATGAAGACTGTTCTGCTCGTGTTTGTTTTGAATGCCGATGTGGATGTGGATAGCGCTATAGCTGGCTGTGAATGCGAATAAGGCCGACACACACTGGACTGCTGAGCACACGCACGCGCTTTGGCCACACTGCGAAGCGGAGTGTGAGTGTGAGTGTGGTGAACTCGAAGGGTAAACTGTAAGGGGGGAACACGTGTTGCTTTTATTTTTTTTTTTGGGTTTGCTTTTTGCTCCGCAACGTATGAGCAGCGTTTGCAAATTAACTTGGTGCTCGAGTGCTCGTTGCCAGTTTTATTATCCAAATGTGAGCAGCTGGCAGGCAGTAGCAGCAGCAGCAGCAGCAGCAGCAGCCGCAGCAGCAGCAGCAGCGACAGTAACCGCGACGAACAATTGCGACGCGACGCAACGCGACCGGTAACGGTAACGTCATCTATCACACACTTTTATCGAGTTGGCAACCGAGGCGTCTGCGTCGGCGTTGCGTCGGTGTTCGACATCGGCGTAGTCGGTTTTGTCTCGGCTTTGGCTTCGGCATTTTACAGTTGTTGTTGTTGTTGTTGTTCGTTTTGTGCTTTTGGTTTTTGTTTTTTGCTCGAGAGCGCTAAGAATAGGAAATCTGTCACAATGCCGCCAACGATGCTGAGCAACTGGCAGTCAAAGGCATCAATAGCCCCCAGTATATATAGTCCATCAATACTGATGCTGAGATTTTTGAGACCATCGAAAAGCTCACAATGAGAGCCGATTGTGCTGCAAAAGCTCCTCTTGCAGTTGTAACTCCTTTTTACCGTCCGCAAAGTAGGCAATGAATATTTGTATAGCAACTCGATGTACTTCATTTGTGCAGTGCGCAACAGACATGACACAAAAATTACACTAGCTAATCAAACAAAATCGCAACGCCATAAATTGATCAATGTCCAAAACGACCCAACCGATTTAAGACTCAATAACAGTTATTTATTGCTGTCGCGCTGTAAGATGATAAAACTTGAGACAGGTGATGAAACCGTCTGGAACGGCAAGCTAAACAGATTGACGGAGATGGTCACATCACAAAAAGTACTCATAAATTTGTCACGTTGCTAGGCGTACTCTAAATTTAACTCACTTCCCTTTGGAGCGAAATTCACATTACACGTTTTTCCCTCTATATTTACCCGACGCCAAAGAGGGGTATAATAACTATAATAACTTACCAGCAAAATTAACTGGTTTGAGCTTATATAGAAAAGGAATGTGTACATGATAGATTTACATAGGCGAGCCAGTTAAGTAGCTATGGTTTTAAGATGCCATCTATTGTCTTGCATTCTATATTCTGGCCTCTGACACTTTCAATACTCATTGTAAATCAAATATCGCAAAACATTTTGTTTGTAGAACAAACAAGTTGAATGTTAGCAAATTGCTAGGATTATATCGAGATGGAGAACAATCGATAGCACACTGCGCCTAAGTAATTGTTTCCTCGGAACATATGAATGCAAACACAATTAGTGCAATGTGCAGGGTGTCACATATTCCGTAAACAACATGACAAAAGAGTAAAATACGACAACAGTAATAACAACCGTATGCCTGTGATTCATTTCATTTCATTTACATTTACAAACGAATCATAAATCAAAAGAAAAAAAGCGATTACATTATTACATTAATTTGCATACATTGCATACAAATTCACCCGCACATTTCCAATTACATTCATATTGCATTCATTTCTTAGAATACGTTTTTGAAGTATCAATCGGATCGCTGCATCAATGAAAATGCATGTAAATTGAGCACTGAGCATTCTTATATCCATTTTAATGAGGAAAATACTTATAGCATTTTGATGACTCTGTTTAACTGCAAGGCTTTCCTTAATTTTGTATTTTGATAGACTATACCAAAAGATTGATATTTGTAGTTTATCAATTAATTTGAGTATAATAGAATTATTATTACAATCGAATTTAATTTTCTTTTGAAATTGTGTTTTATTGCCATATGAAAATAAGTTTCGTGAGCAAATAAATAAATATGAATACTACAAGTGTATCCAAATGCATTCACTGACTGACGTCAATTGCACATTATTCACTCATTTATACAAATGTATATATATATATATATATATATATATGTATGTATATAGAAGCATATCCAACAACCAATTTTGATTTTAACAATTGGTATTTTTTTTAATAAATCTTTTTATACTAAATAAAATGCTAAGTCATTGCACAAAATAAATTAAAATTGCATAATTTATTTAAATGAATCTTTCGTTTCAAGTAATTAATATTTTTATTTTTATTTGTTTTTTTTTTTTTATTTATTATGAGGTGTTTTGTTGTATTCCACACCTGTGAGATCATAAATCTCCCACTATTTCAAAAAATAAATTATTTTCTTTCCATTTTTTGTTATTATGTTAAGTAACTCGAGAGTATCTCACTTATACATACCCTGTACACCCCAGTTAAGAAATCCCCACTTACTTTTATGGGCTCGAAAATGTCTCCTTGGCTTCGATTTGTCCCCTTCTGCAAACTTTACAAACCATTTGAACAACATCATGCTACACTTATTATCCATTTGAAATGGTTACAGGGTATAAGCTGCATACAACTGAAAATACAAAAAATTTGACCAAGTTAAAAGTCTTTGAAGAGGTAAGAGTCTAAGAGAGTGTTGCTTTAACAATTGCAAATTATATAAAATCGTTTAATATAATTATAGGTTGACACACGTACGCTAATGATTTATTTATTCACTTGATTTATTTATTTATTCTCAGCTAAGATATAGACAAATAATCGTGTGTGGGCTGGCCTCTCTTCTCAAAACTGACAATTAAAAGTTTCAAGTCAGTAGAAAAACGTCAAAACGTGAAAAGGCTCAAATCGAGTGGGAAGCTCATTGGGAATGGAGTAGACGATGTATTTAAGTGTACAAGTAAGTCAAGTAGATTACATATATATTGTCTTACACTTCAAAAAAATAAATAAAAAAAATCACTCTGAATTTTAGAAAAACACCCTGATTTTGTCGGGAAGCGTAACTCACCTTATTATTCCAGGGATTTCCAGGGATTATTTAAATATAGAGCACATTTTTCTGCAAATTTAAGAAAATATGTATAATTTCAGGTGTGTTGCTATTTTTATATGTACTTAGAATTCTTATATATATTTTTTGTTACTTATATTATTGGAAAACCTTAAAAAACATTTTATTTATCTTGGAAATGTATATACTTGCAATAGAAAAAATGTAATCTCTTACAAAAAAAATAAGCGCTTACATTTCTACTTAATATAAATGTTTTCTACTATTAAGATATATGAATAAAATATTGCAGTGTTCAGAGAGATTTTGTTAAATTCAGGTCGATTGTTTTTCTGAGTGCACCAAAAAAAAATTTACGACTTACTTGCTTATCTAAGCAAATCATTAGCATGCGCGCATAATGCTATTACAAAAATAATTTCGATAGAAATGCGCAACGTGGAAATACGAGACGAGTGTGCAGACACGTGCTTAAGCTAAAGACGTATATGTAAACGTGAAACACACACACACACACGCACACACACATACACATACACACACACGCACACGAACACAGACATTACTTTAAGCATTGCTCGACCCACTTGTGGTGTGTGCTAAGTTTAGCGTTTTGATCCAGCTTTAGTGTGACTCTAGATGCTGAACGGAGTCCTTGAAATGAATTGCGGCACTGGCACGCAACAGGCATCAGGAAACAGTCTTGCCGCAGTACAGGTGACAGCCGTTGAAGTTGCTTGAGCATTTGTTGCATGCCCCGCATAAGCCATTGGGATTTCCAACCGACCCTGGTACAGTTTTTGATTCCTGTCTAACGGCCAATTGTGAAGTCTTTGTGCGGCTTTGTTGACCTCCATTTGTTGTTTTGTGGCTATCGACCTATCGGCTATCTAAGACGGCACTTTGTCAATAACTTTGCAATTTAACTGGGGCAAATTAATTCACTTGTATGTCAGGTGGCAGGCTGACCCAAGGATTCGCTCGTCCTTGCTTCTTAATCGACGACTGCAGCTATTTATTATTTACAGAAGGTAAGCTGTAAACTGGTGCATAAACATTATGATGAGCTGACGTCAATGAATACAAATTTGATATTATAAATTTATTTGCTTAAATTTAGATATTGATTTAAGCTTTGGCGTTTCTCCAACAGCCTTTCTTACTTGTGTTAAGCCTAGAATAATTTGAAACCAGTATTTTAAAAAATTGTTATATTTTAATCAGTAATATTCTGAGCAAACATTGGGGCGGGAATTGGGGTTGATGGAAGAGCTATAAGATCAGATGGACACACAATAGATCTTACAGTTCGCAGTTTATAAAGCGCCCCCATTAATAATATTAATAAAATATACAATAATAATATAAAAACGTTTTCTGTTTTTATGTTAATAATGCTTTTTATTTTAATAATTGTGGCGCTTAGCACGTTCTGCATGTAAATAGTATAGCAATTTATTCGATTCGAAGTAATAAGGATTTTGCTCAGCTCTCAACTCCGGATCATACTCAGCTCCACTAGATGTTCCGGCACCTGCATCAGTGGATCTTGGATATATAAGGTTGTCGTTGATGTTGCTCTCAAAATAAATCTTTCTACGTTTAGCTGGTGGCTCAAATTCGGACGGTGTAATTTTAAGATACTTCTGCATTCTTTTCTCAAGAGAGTTAACAGGATTCGTCCTTTCAGTATACGGAATCTCCATAATTCGTTCGATTTAGTTGTTCAGTTGTGGTTTATCTTGCGTCACAAATTTGAGACAAATTTAAAAGTATTTTTGATTTCAAAAAGTAGAGAAGTAGTTAAAAGTTAACTAGGATTTTGAATATTTTTTAATTGCATAATTGAAGTAGAAAACAGGTAACAAGATTATTTTAATTGTCTCAATAGGAAAGAAATTGTATTTTTAGATGAGGAGAACAGATAATTCGATATTTTTATTTTCTCATAAACTAATGAAATTTAAGTACCTCAATTAAAAGTTACATTAGGACATCTGAGAAGTGAGATAAAAACACAAAAGTGTTAATTTTATGAGCTTCATGGAGTGCTTTATGGAGATTAATTTCCTCAGATCATAAGTATGTGTGAATAAGCCGCTAATTTTCAAATCCAAAAATCGACACTGTTTAAAAAAAAAAAAAAAACAATTATAGTTAAATAATTATGGGTTTAATAGCTTCTGCGCACTGCAAAGCCCGACATTATCTGCCCATAAATTCAAACTCGTGCCTGTCATATCTATATAATACCTTCTTGTCCCATGACATTTGTTGATTTGCGTGTGTGTGTGTGTCTGGGTGTCCGCGTGTGTATATGTGTATATGTATATGTATGTGTGTGTGTGTGTGTCTGTTACTCATTTATAAATATTTGTGGCAAATGCAGGCGAAATTTAAGAACGTTACAGTTATCTTGAAACAGCTCAACTCTATATACTAGAAATTTTGCTATTTATCTTCTGATAAAAGCATTGAAAATTTGTTTAAATTAAGTGTGCAAGCTGAGCTGAACAGAAAATAATTGTGCCCATTTTAAGCTAGACAAAGTCGGATAGAATTTATAATGTCCCACTTGACACTACTTAGGACCATTCTCGACTCTGCTGAAAATGTACCAGTTATCTCTTCAAAGATAATTAAACATTATGTATATTATTATTTAGCTAATATAACTCTGTCTTACAGACTAATCACCAGATCTCCTGGGTCAAAAAGTTGATGGTTTGATGTAGTAGACAGTCTACAAACAGGTAAAACAAAAAAAAAAAAAAAAAAAAAAAAACAAAAAAAAAAACTTTTAAAACTTAGATAGCCCTATTTAACGAGAAACAAGTGCAAACGATAAATTGTTGCATAGTTTAGCAAATATGTGTTCATCCAAGTCCAGGCAGGCTTATCAGTTAGCTAAAGCAACTACTTTATTTACACGGCAGTACATGAGCAAATTCATTTGGCGGGGAGCATTACTTTTGACCCCGCACTTGTCGCAGTAGCCTCAGCCAGCCACATGCCACATGCCTCAAGTCCAATGTTGAATGTAGTCGTTTCGTACTCGGCAACGTATCCATCATTATCGTCTCTCAGAATAGATTTGTGCGGCTGTTGACCATCAAAATCAAAAACATTCGTTTTGGTTGTCAGGCGTTTGAACGCCCCCATCAGCTGTGTTGCAAGGAAGGTCAATCTGTACAAAGGTCAAAAATATTGTAGTTTTTGGCATTGTTATCATGGTTCAAAGTTGAGCGGCTCCCGAATTGCCAATCAATTCCCGACCAGCCTCAATGTTGGAAATGTTAAAGCTTTTAATGTCCTGCGTGCATTCACCTCAAGGTGAGAGGTCATTGATATGTGCGGCATATGTCTTTGAACACCGAACACAGACACTCACATAAAAAATCGCCCCTGAAAACTTAAAATATTTCTTTTCTGTTTTTAGAAATCACAAAATTAATAGACGAAAAACATTTCCTAAATTTTGCTGGCTTCAGAAAGGAATCTTTTCTGCTTTTCAGAAATATATTTCTATCTATATAATATATACTTATTTTTCCCAGAGTGTATACGATCTGATCTTCAGAGAATAATGATCTTCTAAATTCTATATATAGTTTAATACTGCCATCAAAATTAACAAAATTCAAATTTTCAAATTCAAATTTTATTTAGATCGTGTTCCGATTGAGGTTCTGAATTTCCATCGATTAATTTTAATTAACAGTAATATGAATTTATCTTAACAGTATTCCATCGAATTTCCATCGATTAAATTTAATTAACAGTGATATAAATATATCTTAACCATTGTAAATACTCGAGAACATGTAAGACGGACAAATAATTTTGTCAATAAAATCTTACTAAGTTCTAAGCTGCAAATACGATTTGAATAAAATGGAACAATGCCAGAAGAAAGAAGAAAAAGAGCAAGGGTCAAGTTCAAGTTAAACACACTCAACAATTGTACTAACAACTGTAGCTGGTTGCACGCGCTGTTGCCGAAGCACTTAAGAACCTAATAAAACTTGATCTACTTTCAATGGTCTAAATCAATATGTACATTTATATATATATATATATATATATATATATAGACGCAAGTGTCACGCTGTGGTAAGGAAGCTGGGCACCCAATGCCCAATTTGAAATCAAAGTGGGCCAGGAAACCAATTACCATAATGCTTCTCCAGCCAGTCCAACGTCTCGGCGGACATTCACCTGAGAACTAAATAAGCACACTATATATATATATATATTAGTAAGTAATGATTTGCAAATGGTTGTATAAATAACTAATTCTTAATAACAACACACACTTAAATGCTAAGTCGAATCCCAACCAGGGCTAAGCAAAATAGTAATAACTAAAATATCCGGAACAAACCATCAAATTCATTTCTAAAAAATGAGGAATATTTTAAATGATTAACAATAACAACTGAAACTACGATAAACCAATTCGTAAAAAATGAGATATATTTATAAAATGCTGCATTGTCTCATTGATGTTTCCTTGAAACATTTTCCTTTAATTGAATATAGAATCTTAAACTAATTTTTTTGCTTACTTCGAATAATTATGATTTGTTTTTAAAAAGAGTTAAAATTCTCTGAATGTGAGACATTAAATATTTTAAAAATTTTCATTTTCATTAATATAAGCAAAAAAGAGACAAGTGTCTTTATGAAGGGTTTTCTACAGGTTTTCATGCTCAATCTATCGCCTTGTTAGCTGAGAGTCAAATAAGAAAATAACTTTTGATACACCCTCTGGTTTCTATGATATTGTATAGCCACTGATGCTTAAGAACACTTGACATTGGCAACAGAGAACTGAAAAAGAGAAAAATAAACATGCATTTGTCGCTGGGAAATGGCTTAATACAGACACAAATTACTACAAAACAGATGTAGTTTGTATATATATATATATATGCTGGGCTATGAATTGGAGATTAATGAGCAATCGGAGACGCACTTGTCAGGTTGTCAAGAATATAAAAGATAAAACGCTTTACTTCCATTTCCAATTGTATGGGTGTTTCAGCCTGAATTATATGTACTTGGCATGATTATATTTCAACATTTAATCGGTGGCAGCCGTTTGCAATTCTTTTTTGGACATACGCCAAATTCAAGTAGACCCGAAGAAGCTAGACATTGGGTCTACCATGCGTTCCAGTTGTTTTGCTTCTCAACTGATTTACAAATGGTGTGCACAAAATTGAATTGTTTTCTGAATGAACATAAGCGTATATATATATATATATATAGGTTCTTATGTATTTTTCGTAATCGTGCGAGAAGCATGCTAAAAGCTTGCTTATAAAACCTATAAATAATATAATGAGTTCCGCATGTCACAGTGTGTTTGCCATTGAAAAAACTTAAAATTTTGACTTATTTGTTTATGTCTGGGAGAATAAAATGCGTTTCATCCGCAACTTGTGATTTTTTGTGTGATCTTATCATTACATATATCGATTTTATTAATTATGATAGAATTTTAAAAATATACTTGTCTTATTTTAATTATTTAGTTATGAGCAAGAATTTACGTGTGTAAATTTAATTGCCGATCCTCGAAGAGATATTTAATCCATTTTCAATGGCTTTTTAGCTGTGAAAATATTATTTTAAATTTGAATATTGTATATCCATGAAATGGAAATTCCATATTATTATACCAATATGGTAAATATTTAAACTTTAAATTAGTCGAGTGAATGTAAAATAAATTTAATTTATATTTAAATAAAAAAGCCTTTTTAAAACCTGTTACAGATACATTATTAATATTACTCAAAATGTTTATCAAATCATTGAAGATTAACAAATAAGGCGTATGAATCATGCATATATATTATCCATAAATAGTATCATGAGTATATGTTATTCCTCACTTTTGGACGTTGATAAACAAATATAATATAAGCAATGACAGTGAATCTTATTAAACTCAATTCTGGCAAATAAGTCGATAATTTATAATCAATTCAAAATTATAATCGAAATTGTCCAAATCAATTTGTGCGAATGAAGCGATGACAATACATAATTGATATTGTCAATATTCAATTTTGAAACACTTCAGAGGTCGCATGACAAAAACAAAGTCAACAAAAATGAATAAAGGACAGCCGGGGAAACTCCCAACCAAGTAGCTAACTCAGTCAGCTGACTGAATACAGCTCACCGTTAATCGTGGCTCGTAAATTTCTGGCCAAATCGTTGATCTCTCCAATTTCGATTGAGTTCATAAGAATGACAACAATGATTTACAACCCACACATTTGAGACGATATTGCGATAATGTTAACTGGCCGTCCGCTAGCAACTTCCTTATCCCGGGTCTGTTACTTTCATTACGTAATCGCTGCAAATATTCGGACAGGTGGAGAAGTGTTTTGACGTACCACCCATCCATCCATCAACCAATCCACCAATCCACCCATCAACCATACCGACATTATCTTATCAAGCCAGCTGAATAATTGTCTTTTTGTGTCAACTCTCGTTAAAATGGCGTGTGTTGTCAGAGCTTCCAAGGCAAATTCCATTCTATTAACAGGCCGTACAAAGTACAAACGAGAGTGCCAGACTATAAGATACCCACTTACGTGATGTATAAAGTCGTCCATCATTATTCGACTTTTAAGCTTCCATTCATGATTTCATCGTAATCGTAGGTCTTAAGATCTCCTTACTATTGATATGAGCTGAATGCAAACATAAAACTCCTTTTGTCTTTGCGGGATTGCGTGTTCAAAAGATCCAACATTTCATTTTTACGAGCTTGATTATTGTTGCATATAGACCAGTAAATATGAATGTCTTCGAGTGCTCACTATAAATCTAAAAAAAAACGAGCTATGTGAGAAGTATAATATCACGCATTTTAAATGAGTTTGCTCAATGAAAAGAAATCGGACTGATTTCTTGAAATTCGCCATTATCTTGGCGCAAAGGGTAACTCACCGTATTATTCCGAAAGTATATTTCTAAAATCAAAGTTTTTTCTTACTTTCAGAATACATTTTCCTAAAATTACAAAAAAAATAACTGGGCGATTTGTATATATTTACACAGAACTCCTTTACTGTCTTTTTGTTGCTTATTTTAAATTTAAAAATTCAGAACATTTATTCCAAAATAAAGAATTGTGTTTCTACTTGCAGATCAAGGATATATATACATTATGACAGACAACGTCTCCCGCAATGTGTTACAAGCTTCACAACAAAATTATAATACCCTCTGCAGGTGTATACAAATCTATATTTAGCTAAAACGTTAATTAGTCAATCTGAGTAGTGTTTTTTTTTTTTTTTGGCACTTTTTATAATCATTCTTTGAGAAAGTGGAACATATTCAAGTAATTTTTATACATATTTTTTTAGGTGGTAGGAACCATTACTAATGGATTAAATACCAAAAATATTCAAGAATATGTATCTATGAGTTTGTAGCTGCATTTTAGAAGTCAGAAATATACAAACCAATTTGGAAGCACAATGATGTCAGTTTTAATTATGTGAAAGTTTTCTAGAACGATATTTTTGACAGTCGTAAATCTGTCGTATAGTCAGTCAGTCCCGAGACATTTCAATAATTTGCACTTATGCCGTAAATAACATAGTTAAAATGTGCTAATGCGTTCCGCATGGAACTGTCAAAGAAGTTGTCACAATGACGACTCCTGTCAACACCACGGCCACGGATATTAACGTTTGTCCCTGCCAACGATTAATTACTGTATTAAATGCTGTCAATATTCGACACCTGTCCATTGGCCTTTGTCTATATATCTATCGTGCCCAGCGTGGCAATGATTGGTTCCTTAGATAGCTACTGTGATCCACACTGTGACCACACTCACAACAATGAGCTGAGTTCGAAGAAGATGAGCTTCTTTCGAAGAAAAAGGGAATATTTAAAGACACATTTAATTAATTTAATCTTGATATAAATGAAGCGTTGTCAATTATGAGTCACGTTGAGATACCCCTTAAAAAATTGTCCAATATTGGATATGTACTTGAAAGTGTCTGCTTAAAGATACATTTAAACAATTGAATGTTGGAATGAATGCATAAGGTATGTACGACCATGAGATACCCCATTAACAATTTAACTATTCTGCACGGGATGCTTCCCGAAATTTATTTAAAAATTAGATTGACTATAATTTGTGGAAAATTATAAGTTGGTCCCACTCACTGATAAAAATATTATAATATATTCAATAATATATGCACACAGATATAATTATAATGCAATTTTAATTTACATTATTTTATTTTAAACATTAATTTTAATATATATTTGAAACAGTTTAGCTTACCACTGATGCAGATCATAATAAATATGAATTTAAATCGAGTTGTTTTTATTTTTAGAATGGACATAAAATGTCTGATGTCAAGAATATGCATTGCTGCTTCCATTAGCGACAATTAAATGCGGCAGAAATTGTGAATTGGACTGGTTTGAGTATATTTTGTGTTGTTATTATTATTATTTATGACAACAAATGTTACGGAACTTTATGCACAAAACGCGCAACAGGAACCAGAACAAAAATAATAAATAAGCAAATAAACAAATTGCATGTTTATTTGCATTTTGTGTAGCTATGTTGTCAAAAGAACACGATTTTTTCTTAATTTAATGTGTATTTTGCAAATTGGTGCCAAAGTAATAATGTTGAGCGAACAAGTGCAACAGGAAAACTGAATAAATGTACACAAACAAATAGTCAACAGGAAAAGCAACAGGTCCCTCAGTTTTCCAATGAAGCGCATGTGCAGTGAGTGAGAGAAGGCATCAACTTTGCAGAGTATGTGCATAAACATTATGGAAAACAATGGAGAATATTAGCATATATGTCCATTTAAATACTAAACTCATTTAAATCTGTTTAAGCTCATTTCATTCATCATATTAAGTCGAATAAATAAAAGATATTTGATTATAAAATTCAAACTTGGCGCTTAAATTCATATGCAGAGAGTTGCCAGTTAAACTATGATGCTGCCAGCTAGTCACAAACAGTAGCTGAGTGGCAACGCTGTCACAAGTGCGCACAATGAGGCGCGCGCCGCCTGTTTACTTGGCGCGAGTTGAAATCAAGTATGCATTGAATATATATTTTCATTTCTTGTACAATTGCCAACTGCTTTCAACATATTGAAAAGTAATCTAACATTTTGAATATTTATTTTCATTTCTTGTACAATTGCCAACTGCTTTCAACAATTTGAAAAAGAATATAACATTTATATAAAAAATAATATATATATTGAAAAGTAATATAACATTTATATGCAAAATGTCGTTTGGTTGGGCATTCAACAGCGAAAACGGGTATCTGGAAGGACTTGTACGTGGCTTTAAGAATGGATTGCTAAAGCAAGCCGAGTATATAAATCTAACACAATGCTTAACGCTGGAGGATCTAGTGCTCAACATACAAAGCACCGATTATGGAGTATTGATAAGCAATGAAACACAAATCGATGTGGCACTGATTGAAAAGCGTATGCGGCAGAAAATCGTAACGCAATATAATTACATGCGTGTTAATTCGACGGAACCGTTGACCACCTTTCTGGAGTATATACGATATGAGCATATGATCGATAATGTCGCACTACTGATGTCGGGTCTACACAATCATCGACCGATGAAGAAACTTCTGCCCATGTGCCATCCATTGGGTCTGTTCGATCAATTGGAAGCCATCGAGGTGGCCAGCAATATTGATGAGTTATTTAATGCCGTACTGATTGATACGCCGCTCTCGAAATTCATAACTGGTAAATTCGCCATGAAGGAGATCAATCAAATCGATGTCGAGATTGTGCGTAGTATCCTCTTCAAGGCCTATCTGGAGGACTTCTATAAGTTCTGCTATAAGCTCGGCGGCACTACGGCGAATGTGATGTGCGATCTATTGAGTTTCCGGGCGGATCGTTGCTGCATCACAATTACTGTCAATTCACTCAATACGCCAATTGAAGGCACCCAACGGGAAAATCTATTTCCCACCTGCGGCAAACTGTGTCCCATTGCACGGTCGGCTCTAGCGAAGGCCACAGCTTTCGAGCAAGTGAATTCGATCGCCAGCCAGCAAATGAACTATGCCAGAGTGTTTAGAAGCATCGACAGGGATATGGACAATCTAATGACTTTGGATGATCATTTCCTCATGCTCGAGGCGAAAAAAAATGTTAATTCGTATATGCAGCAATTTCACTTTGGCTGCTTTTACTCCTACATCAAGTTGAAGGAGCTCGAGTGCCGCAATATCATCTGGATTGCCGAATGCATATCGCAATGTCAAACTGATATGGTTAATGCTTATATACCCATACCGCTGTTCTGATTTCCATTACTTTCTCATTCAATCCATGTATTACATATTCTTATTTAATTAAATATACAAAAATTCTTAAAAACAAAAAAAAAATTTAAGAAATTTGTATCAACTAAATATTTTATAGTTCCTACATATCATATTTAGAAAGTCTCAAGATGTTATTAAAACTTAAATAGCATTTCTAACTCTCTATTTTCGGGCAACGAACGAGTACGAGACTTTTCAAAACCTGAACCATTTTAAAAATTTACATTTTCTTAAATTTTTTGAAAAATCCCAGCTGGAAATCAAGTTGATTTTTTTTATAACTATCATTAAATTTAAGATTTAATTTGCGTTAGAGTGTATGATATTGAAACGCGTATCGATGCTGGGTGATAAAATTTTTGGCGTGGCTCTCATTTTCCCAACCCAAACCCAAAGGTTCTAGCGTGAAATCAGCTGAGCCGCGAAACGAACGCTGAAGCGATTTCAGCAGCAGGTTCTGGGTTTTCTTTCATTTTTTGCAAAACTCAGTTTCAATTCGTGATTCTAGCTGGCTAGTTGTGTCAAGATATAGCAACAACGTAACCGAATGAATCATCTTCGTTTGTTGTCGTGAATTTTTTACTATATGTATGTACATATACCATTTTTCACTTTGCTCTCCAAGAGTTTCCGTGTGTGTGTGTGTGTGTGTGTGTGTGTGTGTCTATGTGTGTGAGTGTGTGCGTGAGTGTGTTCGACTTTTTTTTGTTTTTTTTTTTTTTGTATCAACAAAAACTATTTATTTAAACAAAAACTATTTTATATGGAGCAGTAATGACAGTCTGTCTGCCTGTAAATGATACGGGTATATTGCATATATAAACAAATACAATTTACCGTTTGATATAATTACATAGACACACATACACATGGACACGTCAGTGTGCGACAAAAGCAATGCTTTTCCGCATTTTTCCGCGAGTTCAAATTTCCTGTTCTTGCATTTAAGCTCCTCATCCGCTCCCTTCCTCTGTGGGATGCCAGAGCACAAGAAACGAAAAGCATTCTTTTTGGTTACTTTACTTTTTCCTCTCAATACTTGTAAATCTCGTTTGCTATGCGACTTTTAAGTTTAGCCAATGCTCATTTTTTGTTCGTGTTCTGGGAATTGGAAAAATTACAAAATCAAAATAGGCAAAAAAACCACACGAATGCCATCAATTAAAATATAATATTCTACGCATACTTTAACTATTACTACGAAAAGAAATATTATTGAAATCAAACAGAAACAAATATGATTAGGAATTGCCAATCATAATAATCAATTTGGATAAATACAATAGTTATTTTTCCCCATATATATATATATATATATATATATATATATATGAAAGAATTCCAATAGACGCTGCACGTCAATCTCACGAATCACAATCTCAATACAACAACTAACAAACCATTCCATTTCATAACCATTATTTGTGCCTTTCCGAAATATAACGACGAAGTATTGTATTATATATATATATATATGTATGGGTGTGTGTGTGTGCAGCGACATATACACGAACGGTTTATGTATGTTCGGTTTATATAGTTTGTTTTTGTAGGCTTTCGTTGCTTTTGAATTTTTGAGTTTCGCAGTATTGAAATCGTGGTGGTGGTTGTTGGTTGAAATTCTGTTCTGCTTCCTCTTCATATTGCTGAGAGTGCGCTCGCTCTCTCGCTTGCTGCCGTTTAAGCGTATGTTAGTGTGTGCGTGTGTGTGTGTGTGTGTGTTCGTTTGTTTTGTTGTTCAGCAAGGTGTTCGCTGCTTCGCTGTGTGTTGAAAAATAGTTAAGTTAAATTATTATTAAAAAATCCCGTGAGAGCAAAACTGAAAATTTACGCAACGCTTTCATTTGTACAATTTCGAGTCGTCATTGTTATTGGGGCATAGAATCTGTGTTATTTTGCGGAGTTGCCAGCATTTCCATAGTTGTTAAATGTAATTAACGTTTTTCTTATATTCTCTTTTTTCTTTAAAAATATTCTCAACATAATAAGCGTAAATTTGTGACTTGCGTTTGTGTGTGTTTTATATACATAAGTGTGTGTGTGTCTGTGAGAGTGTGTGTTTTGAGAGAGAGCGAGTGCTAAGCGCGCTCTTGTTTTTCGTGCGCTAGTTACGCTCTCAATTCATATCTTTTCTATATTACAGTGGGGCACAGGAAATATTGAATTAAATGGTTATTATCACTGTGAAAACAAATTAAAATTTTAACTAGATAATAAATAATATAGATTTGCTTATATGGGGCGTAAACGATAATTGAAACATTACACAGCAAGTATTTGCATTAAAGTTCAATTGAACCGGCTTTTAATTAGCGGGTGCCCACTGTAAGCTCTCAATCTCATGTGAGTTTTAGGACAGCATTGAAATGCTGGAAAATTACTCAGCTTTCAGTGATTTCGAGTTTCGAATGCAGTAGCGTATTGCGTCTTCTTCTTCTTCTTCGACATCCCAACTTATCTTCCTTTTTCCCAATTCTCAAGCAATGCGACATTTCAAATTGAATCACAACACAAAAAAGAGATATATTTTTTTTTATATTATTCCAAGTATTGTGTTTCAGTTTGTTGCTTCTTCGAATATCATTACGCATCTGGCGGAAACTCTTATATATGTACATACATATTTACGTGCATAAATACTTGTAGTATTAACGTTGTTACGAACATTACAATAACACTTCAGTTCGAAAGAAAAGTGACGAAATCTTTGTACCCCAAAGTGAACCAAGTGCCTCGTAATCGTATTTGGCATGTTTATTAACATTTTAAAATCGTTTACTCACTATCTCTAAATTTAGTTCGGTGCTACACACACATACACACATATATATATATATGTATATATATATATATATAGATTTCGAATGTGTGTGTGACAGTTTGTGTGTGTGTGTGTGTGTGTACGTTTATTCTTTTTACCTTCCCCATTGTCGCTTATACATATTTCGTATTGAAATTTGTAATCAAAATCGATAAAAATATATATTTATTTGCCTATTTAGATTTCGTATGTATTTGTAAGCTGAGAACATATTGCATATGTATTTGTATACATAAATGAAAATATGCATGTATATATATATGTATGTATTCATAATAGATTTTGAAGTGTTATTCTCCTCATTCGTCGTTAGATATGGGTCTATGTAAAAAAAATAGCGAAAACAGCGAATCGATGAGTTTCACGGATTTATTCGATTCGATTCATTTATTTAAGTGGTTTCGAAATCTGGTTTAGTTAAATTTTCTACAAATTCTAACCGGTTGGAAGCTTAATATTAGTTTATAATGATTTCAGAAATACCGATAACTTAATGAAGGGGCAAATAAAGTTGCGATTAAGCTATTAAATACAGTTAAGCATCGTTAGGTTGAGCTTAATTAATATATAGAATTCCAATATGAAAAACCAATGATTAAATAAGTTTATTATTCTGTCATATTTTTTTAGATTTTTAACATAAGTACTCGAAAATAAAGGCAAATAAAAAAGACAGATCGATGTTGATGCCGCGTTATTCCGATCCGGACAACCATAAGGACAATAGCTTTACGGTTAAGCACGGCCACGCCTCCACGACCGTGGCCGCCCACACGAAAATGCGCTTGCTGAGCAAAGTGGAGCACAACATGCGCCAGCAACAGCAACAGAATCAGCAACAGAGTCCCGGTCAAAATCAGAGCATCAGCAAGATTATCCACACAGCCGCCACGGGCAATGGACTGGTTGGCGATGTGGATGAACTTCTAATGCCCATGCGGATTAAGGCACACGCATCCCCGCCAGCCATATCGAGTGTGGGAAGCGTTGGCCTCGGCTCCGGCGATAGCATCAACAAGGAGTTACATTCCCGACCCGAACGCAACCTGTGGAGTCGGCTGGAGATGATTGAGATGCTCAATATAATGCAACAGATGAACGCCCTGGAGCAGCTGAACGATCGGAATGTGAAGAGCGAACAGGTCTTCCGCCAGATCGAGCAGGTGATGCGCAGCAAGGGCCACGTGAAGAAGTCCAGCATACAGATCTGGACCAAATGGAAGTTCCTCAAGTCCACATATAACACAACAACCCGTCAAGGTAACGGCATACCCAAAGTTGTCCCCGAGGAAGTATATCGGGTGCTCTGTCGTATGCTACGCGAGAATGCCAGCGCCAATGGCAGCGGCAGTGGCATCAGCAGCGAATGCGGCAACTCCATGGACAGTTCAAATGCCGAGATGGCAAAAACATTGGCCAACAGCGACGATAGCAAAGATGAGCTGGGCGTTGAGCATCCCATATTCGGTTTTTGTTTGGGACTGATCAAGCCGGAACCCTTGGATACAGGTGAGTGTATTCCTTATCAGATTTATGATTTGTCGAACAATCTCCCAAAATTTGTTTCATTTGTAAGCAGTACTCAAAATTAAATGAATTTGTTGTCATTCTTAAAGGGTACGAGACGACGACAATGAACAATGCCAGCAACGCCTCCGAGCAAGAGACAGAATCCGTAGACTTTGTACAGAACGGGGATCGCACCCAGGACGCGACACAGTCCTCACTGGAGCACACGCCATTCATGGTCTCGGTTAAGAATGAGCCGGAAATGGATCTGGGCATGGATGGCACAAACACACCGCCGCCTACGGCGCCCACCTCGCCCTCGCCACCACCACCACCACCACCACTAACACCAGCAGCCCAATTCGAGAGCGACAAGTGCCAGTTGTACCCAGCCAAGTCGTCGACAACATCAACATCGCTGCGCGTTGCTGCCTTTGCGAATGATGCGCCCAAAATGACGGCATCCACGCCCACGCCCACACATGGTGTACTGCAGATCGAGCGTCCGATGCCGGCGCTGAACAGGAATCCTCTCAATTCGGCTGCTGGTGGCAAGGGGAATCGCTCGATGCCGCTGCAGAGCACCAGTAGCATTAATTTTGTGCATCCCACTAGCAAACTGATGCTGCCCCGCAAGCAGCTGCCAGTGCGTTTTCCGCGCGAGATTAGCGTGCAGCCGGCGAGGGTGGGCGCCATGAAAGTGGTGCCCATGCGGGAAACGGGTTACTCGCTGCGGCCAGATCGCATGATACCCGATCTGGAGCAGTCCATATCGCCGCCACAGTCGCCTTCGCCACCAATGCCCAAATATTCCATACCCTCGTATGCCTCAACCAGCCGTCAGGCGCAGCAGCAGCAGCAGCAGCTCAACGAAGACCATCACCAGCAGCAGCATCCTTTTCGCAAGCGACGTCTCCAGTTCCTGCAGCAATCGCCTGTGCCCGTCAAGCTACAGCGCAGCTCCACACACCATGAGCACAAGCCTCATGGCAATTATCGCAGCTACGAATCGTCTGTCGTTCCGACAGAGGACTATAAGCATAAACTGGTCGCCGAGGAGGCGCAGCGTCGCAAGCAGCAGCAGGAGGAGGATCTGTTCAAGAAGGAGCTCACCCAGCTGGCCACTGCCATGCGCTCGGCGCAGAAGGACATGCTCGAGGACTTCTTTCGCCAGCAGAAAGCATTCGCGCGACGCGAACACGAGTTCCAGCTAAAGCAGGACTACTTGGTGATGACTGCGCTGCGCAAGCAAACGGATGCACTGCTACGCACAGCCAAGGAACTCATGCAGCCCGCTGAGGAGGAGGATGAGGAGGAGACGGCGGAACAGCAACAACAACAGCAGCAAAATGAGCAGGATCAGCAACAGCAGACGGAAACAGAGGATAGAGCCAACAATATGTTATTATTACAGCCGGAAGTTGAGCTGCTGGAGGAGCAAGAAAACCAAGAGAATGAGGAGACGGAGGATCTGGACGAGATGCTGGACGAGTTTGAGGAGAATGACACACAGTACAGTGATGATTGTAATCAAAGCGATACAGCCATGGAGGTGTCCACATCCTTAGCCAGCGAAGATGCCTCAAATCATAGCGCTAGTTTGGGCGATGATGCACAAATATGTTAATTTAACCCCTAGTATCAAGTATTATCACAAAAGCTATATATATATTATTACTGTTATTTCTAATTCCCAAACAAACAAAAAAAAAACAAACAAAACAAGACAAAAAAGTGAAACCAGAAACATTCCAAACACATTCCTTAGTTTTGAGAAACGAAAAGGTAGAAATTATATAAAAATATACGCCTTTAAATATATATATATATATATATATAGATCTGTATATATACACATATTCCTAGAGCAAAGCCCACATTGTTAAAAGACTTGATTATATTTAAGCACTAAGAAAATGTCAAAATACGATTAATTAAAATGTATTTATTGTTCTGGTTGGTAGTCCCCGAATTGTGGATTATCGCGATCGCTTGTGCTATATGCTAGCTATTGGAAACATCAGAATATACGCATACATAGTGATATTTAAGCAATGTCAAAATCGATGCAGAAATGGAACCCGTTTAAATATATTAAATGCTTACTTTTTATTAAGCGATTTAAATAACATTAATTTAACATTCGTTTTGTTTTCTTCGTTTTTTTCTTGACATTACGTTCAAAATAGAATTATTGCAATCTGGTTGGGTAAACATTATAAAATAAATTCAAAATCCTTGGGCTAGTCATTTGCTATATTGACCAGGTCAATAGCCATTTACACATTTGAAATTTCGGCTTCCATTTCAGCATGTCAAACACCTTATAAACGAAATAAAAGCTCAAGATATAAATTTCTTAACAAGAAATGTATTTAGTATTGCAGTATTTTAAAAACAGAATTCATAACTATGAACTAAACGCAAAATGAAAAGAGTCGACGCCCCAAACTAGCGAGAAATCAATTGGTTGCTTATTAGCTATATTCTCTCAAAAATTTGTTTAAACTAAATACTACCATATAACTAGCTCTAGCTTAAAATGTGTTTGTAGGTATATATATATATATATATATATGTATATATATATATGTGTGTGTGTGGATACGTGTACGTATGTGTGTGTGTGCGTGTGTGTGTGTGTGTTTCACTAAACTATAGTTGTGTTAGTGTTGCACAAAGATTAAACGCCTAAAGCGATAATTATTATTATATTAGTTGCTAGTGTTTTATTTTACAATTACGATTAGGCCCCCACTGAATATATACCCCGACCGACCCCTAAATATCGATAACCCAACAGACAGCAACGATCCACACTGCATGCCCCCATCTCTAGTCGGGCCGGTAGATGGGCGTCTTGGGTATATATTCAATTAATATAACATACTCCATCATGGAATTGGAATCACATTGTTGCTTATGCAGGCGCCAGTGTACGCCCAGTTTATGATATAAATGACTATTCTCCCACTCCAACAGCTTGTCCAGTGTCAATTGTGTCTGCAAGGATGCATCAAATGTTATTATTAAACTTGTATATATATATATATATATATATATATATAAATATTATATAAATTGAATCTTACGCGCTTGCTTAGACAGATGACGGGCCAGAGGGAGCAGCCGAGGGTGCAGCAGCAACAAACGCAGCCGCAAAAGAGCCACTTGACATTTAGGGGCAGGGTCTTCTTCAAGATGCCATTGATGCGACCGATGGTCGCTTTATATTCCTCGGGCGCAACGCGCGATAATAAGCCGCAGGGGAATTCAACGTTGAAGCGATTGCTAAGGCCAAATCTGACGAAAAAACAAACAAAAAACATGAAATGTGTATAATAAAATTACAAATTCTGTGCTGATATAAAATATGCGTTATATATGCTGCAAGTATTATCAAGAAAAGCCGAGCAATTGAATTGCACAAAATTCTGTATGCTTTGTGGTTATATAAGTCAATAATTGACTGACAGCTGGGCGCCAAATGGAACAAGGTCAATCGCACCAACGCACAATCAATGTTAACAGAACAATCGCGCCCAAAAAGAGAATTTAGTTATCACAAGCCTTGAGCTACATTCTCAATTAATGCATATTTCGAAGTATACAGATATATACACATACATATATATATAAATATGTACATATCTTAAGTAAATGTTTACACTTACACGGTCATGTTGCCAGCACCTCGAATGATAATCGGCTCCGGGGCTGGCATCACTGTCTGATCCTGAAAGTGCTCCAATTCATCCAACTGCTCGTCCTCATAGATGGCATCGAAGTCGGAGAAAGACATCGCGACACGATCTATCCTCGTTTCTGATGATTGGCGGATGGATGGATGGGCAACAACGACGCTCTCCCGTGCGTCACAGAAGAGAAGAATTAGTAATACTTTCCAACGTTTTTTGCAGAGAGCTCAACACATATTTCATTTGATATTTCGAGTTGCGCTGCTTCTAGTGAATCTCTCTATGCGTGTGTGTGTGCTAGATTTAATTTGAAATCTCAGTCTGACTGTTCTGATTGTTATTTGTACTTCACTCTCTGTGACTCAAACAATAAAAATCGGCGCCGTCTTTGTTATTTACTGTTATACTGATGATGCTGCTGCTGCTTCCGCCATACGCGTTGACGTTCGACTGCACTGATACGAGGAGCTGCCGTTGATTTCTTGTTCCTTTATTGCGTTGCATTCAAATGTAAATGCACACACATATGAAATATGTATTATAATTTTAAGCACAAAACAATAATCGAGTAGCTGATATAAGTAAATGTGCGTGTGTGTGTTTGTGCGAATCAGCCAGCATTCATTTCTCTGAAGGTTGTGCAACACTGGCGCTTGTCCGCTTTATTATTGTTGTTGTTGTTGCTGTAGTGGGGGGCCAAAGCAATATGCATTTATTCGTTTGTGTTAGCTGCGTATTTCGCAATCACCTTTTTCACCAATTGCTTACAATATTTTGAACTGAATGCTTGTGCGTTAGTTTAATGACGATTCATTTCGATTTATTACTTTGAAAACAACTCTGTATGATCTAGCACAGTTTATTTGGGCTCCCAATGCGTTTTGTAATAATGAAAATAACTTCTTTACTTGAGTTTTGTGTTTGTTACAAGACGAACGACGACCAGCTGGCAGCTGTTTGTGTTGCAGGGTTGCCCAATCGTCGCGAAAAAGTGAAGTCACTTTCAAACATGCGAATGACCAGCGGGTTAATATTGATTTATTAATTAGCTACATTTATAAATAATTTAATGTGTGTATATATATATATATATATATGCGTTACATGTATATATATGTAAATAGCACTTACAAGCGAAAACTATGCTCTAACTAATAATGTAAAAAAATATTGTGCACAAATTCGACAGATTAGCAAACACCAATTAATTTGCAGCATTTCAACACAAGCTATTAATGTATGAATGACAAGGCATATATTTTGTTGAGAGTGGGTTCCTCTGCATCTCCGGTTTTCACTTCTTTTTCGAGGCACTCGGACTGGTCGATTGGAAGACCGATGAGGCTGACATCAGATTTTCAATGTATTGTCCCAACACTTGATTCTCCGAACGCAATTTCAGATTCTCATTCTTTACGGAGTCAACGCGTTGCGAGAGATCGTCCAATGTGTTTTGCAGCTCCAACACTTGGCTAATCAAACGCGATTTCTCCTGTATGTCATCCGGGCCGCCGTCAATCGTGTCCAGCGAATTATGTGAGGAGTCTGGCGTTGAGCTGTGATTAGTGAATGAAGAGCGCAGCGAATCCATGGAGCGACCATTTGCAATATTATGCGCTGTTGACGGCTCATCATCGTTGATAATAACTGCAAGGCAACCAATAAACTTTTATTTATACCCACAGCCGGACGCGCCCAACTCTTCCACATCCACAACCCAAATAATAAAAATACTCACCCTGTGGATCCTCATCAATCGCCATTATGTTGTCATCGTTGTTAATTATGGACATCGTTAAAAATGTGCTTATGCCTGGACCGTTATAAATTAACTTGAGCTATTTATTTTATTAGAAGATATTTCATGAAAAACTAAACTACCACTTTTTAGTTACAAATATGCGTTGATTAACACTATCTTCCGAAAACTTTTCAACACTTACTTTCATTGCAAATTAAAAGAAGAAGAACATTGATGGTTTACGTTAGAGTATTATTTTATCCAAAAGTTTTACCATTTTTTTGCGATAAAGTGAAAAAAATCAATTTGATTTAAAATTTTAATTCATTTTTGTAGACAACCATGTTGAATAAATACTTATGTCAGTGGATAGAGTGATTAGTAAGTCGTAATACTACTCTCGCTACTGCTGCATTTTATCGAAATCTTTAACTGCAAAACTTGCAGAAAGTGAAAAGTTAGCCTTTGTCAACTTTAAAAAGTTATATCAATTGAAGTGTAGTGTGAAAATGAGATGAAAATCAATCCCCCGATTTTTAACGTTTTAAAATAACCGACTTGAGTGTTGTTGCTAGAGTTGCCACCTGAACAGCATTCGATCGACGAATTAAAATACACACGCATGCTTTTTGCCATTATAATTTTTAACGTTGCACTGCAAACATCAACTTCAGTTCGTTATTCTCAAAGTAACACACAAATTGTGATTAATATAACCCAAGTGCTGATAAAGTGTTAAAAGTTCATTGAAAAGCCAAGAGTATTTGTCCTGTCACTCTCTATGGTATGGAACAACAGTTAGCATATACGCCGAGCACAGAAGGTTGGATAAAATTTCGTCTATTGCCAAACAAAACAACATTTATAGAGGTAATGCTTGTCTATTTGCCAGAATTCAAAAGTTGCCAATATTGATGCGATTCATTTATTCCATTTGGTTTTAGTTGTTTTGTGAATTTAGCCACACAAAAAAAAGCCAGCGGCTAAGGAAGGAACAACTTCTGTTATAGATTACAGCATTTTGAACCCGAAAATATTTAAGGTAAGCTTTTTGGTAAGTTTTATATCATCTAACTGTTAAATTAAACACCAAATTAGAGTAATTATGATTTGGGCATAGTAAGTAAAAGACCAGATAAGGTATGCGTACATGCATGTATACATATATGACATTGACATCAGTATTCACACATACGCATAAATATACATACGTAATAGGTCGAACATCAATGATTTTGCGTAATTTCCTTTAAGGATGCGTGTTGCGTGTGAAAACTCCATGCAAATGGACTTAAAATTTCGATTTTAAATCTTGCCCAGGCAAATGTAAATTTCCATGCAGCATACCTAAAAATGATATCAATATTCAATATGGGCGCTGCCAACTTTGCCTAAAATATGAGTTGCTAAACGGGCGCGCAAACTAATAGCATGATTTTTAATGTTAGCATCAAATATTTAGGAAAGACAACTATTTCATTTTAAAATATATTGGTTACATTGTATTTAAAAGAATGTCTCTTAATTTCAGAGCAAAGCAAGCGCCAATAGAACTGAAACAATTTTTAAATATTGCAATTGTGCGGAACTGCCGTCCTTGTTAGGAACCGGACGGCAACCCTAAAAAATCCAGAAATTAAAAATACCAAAATTTGTAATAAATTTAGCGCGTGATAACATTTAATATTCTAATAATCAACAGTTATATCTCAAAATATGAACGATAAACGTGTAATATTTAAATAGATTGCGAGCACAACAGTGAAATAAAACGGATAAAAAGTGTACAAATTGAACAAACAAAAAATACCAATAACTGGGCAAGGTGCTGTTGGTGATTGGATAAAATGCCAAAACTTGTGCGGCAACGTACGAAATCTATTACCTGCAGTTGAAAAGAGTGTGGAAAAAGACGCCATTTGAGTGGACTTTAAATATAAGTTGTTGTTGTTTTTTTTTTCAAAACTGCCAAAACAGGGCCTGTGCTAAAGCCCAATATATATTGATAATTGCAACAAAACATGTTGCCCGCCAACACAGGCGTTGCAGCAACAAAGCGGGAAGTGCCACCGACGATGTTGCCAATAAAACCGGGAAACGTTGCCGTCTCTGGCACAGCAGCGCAAATCAAAGTCGCTGAGGAGAGGCGTTATTTACCCATTGCTCCTATGCCCACCAAGCCGTGTAATGCTCTAAACATAAACACTTACAACAATATTAACAACAATAATAATAATAAACAGATTAATAACAACAACAACAGCAATGCGACGACAACTGCTATGAAAACCAAACTGACTCCAATCAATTTTGTACAAAATCCGATGAAGGCAAATGCGGCAACAGTTGCACAGCCTCGTTATAAATTGGTTCCTTCAAATACCTCGTCCAATGGCAATGCCAACTCGTCGCTGCTATCCCTATTGACGCCCAAAACACTTATCAAACCCAACAACAGCAATATTCAATCTCAGCCTGTGGTTATACGTCCAGTTCCAGCAATGCCAACAATTCCCGTACAACAGCAGCAACAGCAGCAACAACAACAACAGCAGCAGCAGCAGCAACAACAACAACAGCAACAACAACAAAATGGAACCGTTTACATTCACAATAATGTAAATAGTCCGGGAACGGGAGGAGGACAGCCAACAACAAATGTTATAACTCTTGTGGCAAAGAAATCGCGTAAGTTTAGTTACTTAAATTAGGTATGAATTATATAACACTATATATATACAATATAGGTAAAGGTTTTTTTTTTTGTGTTTTGTTTTTGGTTTTTTTGTTTTTGGAGTTTCGATCGCGCACACATATTATCTACATGTGCACATGTATAAGTGTGTTTTATATTCGATTTCGGTGTGGCTTTCAATCCATTTTATTATTTTTTTGTTCAGCCGCCACAAGTCGCTCTGCTCATTTAGTTGTTTGTTGTCAGTCAGTCAGAGTCAGTGTGTTCGTGTGTGCGTGCGTGTGTGTGTGTGTGCGTACTCTTTTATTATTATTATTATTACTATTATTATTATTATTATTTGGTTTGCTCTATTGTTGTTGTTGTTATAATTTAACGTGTTTACCTAACTGCTGCTGTGCATTTACATTTGTAAATTGGTTGCTTGACGAAAATAAGTCTCATGTGGCTATTTTAAGAATTATATAGTTCACGCTTTTTCGTTTTTATTATTTATTGTTGTCGCCTGTTGTTGTTGTTGTGTTGCTGTTGCTGTTGAGTTTCACGAAATCGATTGACAAGTTTCTTGAAAAGAAATTGCATTTGCAACCCAACGCCAGGTTTTTCAAAATGTTGAAAAATGTCACACTGGGTAAATACAATAAAAGTAAATAAATAAAAAAACAAAACGCAGTTCATACTTGTTGTTTATCAACGTCATGTATATATGCAAAAAATTAAAGTCGCGGGCGGGCGTGTAAAAAAATACTACGACAACGATGATCAGGTTTTTGCATCTGCAGCTGCCTTAAAAAAGAAGAAAAAACAAAAAAAAGAAAAACGGGGGAAAAATTAAATGCACAAGCGAAGAGGCAACATAAACAATGCTGTATAATGTTTCGATTTGCAGATCGGTGTAGACTCATTGTAATATTTGTGGCAAGCATTTTACTCTAAAACTGCATTCGTGACTCACAATTAAACACGACATAACAAAAAATACAACAATAACAGCAACATATTCTTTTTATCAGAGTTTAAATATGCATGCATACATACATATATATATATACAGTGTGTGTGTGTACACACCTCAATATATTTTCACTATATGTTTAATTAAATTTTCTCTCTCTCAGCAGCAAGTGATCCTGGAACGCCACAGCTCTCATTGAAATCCCGTACGCCTGTCATTTTGAGCAAAGAGGCCGTTGAGAAATTGCGTTTAAAGTTTGGTCAGGTGCAGGCGCAGGCCAACGGTGGAGCGCTCATCCTTACCAAGCCACTGAAAAGCAAAAGCAACTGCAACAACAACAATAACAATAACAACAGCGACAACAACAACAGCAACAGCTTGATTTCTAAGCCGGCACCGGAGAGAAAAGCCAATCAGGCGGTGCCAAAGAGCAGCACAATTGCTACTTCCACGCCCACGCCATTGACCATGCCCACACCGGTGACCGCACCCACACCTGTGACGGCGCCCACGCACTTGACCACGTCCACGACTGTGATGCCTATGCTGATGCCGAAGCCCAAGCACATGCCCACGCCCATGCCCAAGCTGACGCCCATTTCGATGCCTGCGTCCAGCAATCCCATACCCACACCGTTAGCGACTCCCATGTCGACGCCCATGGTGTCCATGTCGACGCCTCTGCCCATGCTCGTCCCGACGCATCTGCCCGTTGTGACGCATATGCCAAGTCTAAATGTTGATCTGCCCGAGATCCAGATCAGTGCGTTGACAGCAGCGACGCTCAACGGTGCCAAACTAACGAAAACACCACAAACGACCAGTGGGGTTGCAAAGATGCCAGCACTGCAGCAGATACCAAGCAAAACCACAAACATACCAACAACAACAAGTTTTGAGCAACAAGGTTCACCCAAGCTGCAACGCTCTAAATCGCTGGCTGGGAATGAGCAGAATCCAGAAATCGTCTGCTTGCTAAACAATGCCACAGAGCGCCGTCATTCGGTGGCCATTATGGCCAAGGAAGTGGATGTGGTGGAGGAGCAGCCGATAGCCATCGAAACCATAACCATAGATGATGATGACAGCGATGAGGAAAGGGAAAGGGAGATGGAACAAAAGCAAAAGCAGAAGGAACAGCAGCAGCACCAGGATCAGCAGGGGACAAGAGAACAGCAAGAACGAAAACAAGCATCTAGAAAAAATTCAACGGCAAGTCGGAGCAGCGTCCAAAGCACCATAAGCACCATTAGCAGCAGCAGCAGCAGCGATGTGGAAATGCTCATTGTGCCAGAAAGTCAACCAGAACCTCCGAAGCAAACGGAGGAAGTCAAGCAACAGCAACTGCAGCAACAGCAATTGCAGCAGCAACAGCAACCGTTGAGCAACTCAAACAAGCTGAGCATTGTAAGAGCCGAAACGCTGTCATTATCCAAGGAGGACTTTGAGAAATCGCTACGTTGCGATGAGCAGGTGACAATCAGTTCACCACCTCCCATGTCCACCACCAGCAATAACTCGATCAGCTCAAGCAGCTTGCAACCAGGGCTTATCAAAGAGGAGAAGAAGTCAACGCAGTCCATACTTAAGGACAATATGGTGCAGAACTTTAGCATGCTGCAATGGATTGATCAACATCATCCCGGCACGCTGCTGAACTCCAACTTGCGCTTCGAACTCAATCGCTTCAGTTTGCTGCATCTGACGGAACGCTGTAAGCCACGTCGTGGACCAGCCAATTACTTTGAACGTCCGCTCTTCGAGCGTCCCAATCAACGGACCAGCACCAGCTCCAATCCATTGCTCTATTTGTGCTCGCGCTGCAAATACCATGGACCCGCATCCGATTTTTTATCACAGCGTGAGTAAAAGTCTGCTTAATATGCAAACTGATCCCGAAATCTAATCTTTGTCATGTAATCTTTTGTAGACTTTTGCTCACTGTATTGTGTGCATCGAGTTAATAAGCGACGCCACTCAAACCCGTCCAGCAATCGGCACGAGAGCAAACACAGTCGCATGGAGGAATTATCATCATCATTATCATCATCATCATTATCATCATCATCATCATCATCAAAAGCATCATCAGCGAAACTAACCAATGGGGCAATGGTACACCAACAGAAGCAGCGGGAAAAGGAGCTGAAACCATCGGCTGAGCAGCGCTCCTTCCGCTGGTCCGAATATCTAAAAATGAAGGCCAACGGCAATGCGGCACCAATTCATCTCTTCCTCAATCCATTTCCCACCAGTTCCAATTGCTTTGAGCGCGGCATGAAACTGGAGGCAATCGATCCGGAGAATTGTTCGCTCTTCTGCGTCTGCACCATTGTTGAGGTGCGTGGCTATCGATTGAAGCTCAATTTTGATGGCTACTCGAGCATGTATGATTTTTGGGTCAA
Organism: Drosophila quasianomalipes; assembly: GCA_035043665.1. Classification (NCBI taxonomy): domain Eukaryota; kingdom Metazoa; phylum Arthropoda; class Insecta; order Diptera; family Drosophilidae; genus Drosophila; species Drosophila quasianomalipes. The sequence goes on along the minus strand of JAWNMU010000317.1, from coordinate 3,301 downwards.
TGCCGATTCGATGGACATCTTTCCGCCCGGCTGGTGTGAGCGCACCTCACGCATTCTCCAATCACCCAAGGACTATTGTCCGGATCGTTTCACCTGGTATCGCTATCTGGTCAAGACAAATGCAAAGGCAGCACCATGGGCGCTCTTCACCCATCTAAATGGACCGATGCATGCACTAATCAATGGCTTTCAGGTGGGCATGCATTTGGAGGCGGAGGATCTAAATGATACGGGCAAGATTTGTGTGGCGACCATTGCGGATGTATTGGATGAGCGCATACGTGTCCATTTCGACGGCTGGGACGATTGCTACGATTTCTGGGTGCATGTCAACTCGCCATATATACATCCATGTGGCTGGCACGAGGGTCGCCAGCAGCTGATTGTGCCACCCGATTACCAAAACATCAACTTCAACTGGACGGATTACATAGATGAAGTGGGCGGCATTGCGGCGCCCGTGGAGCTGTTTGCACCGCGCGAACCCATGGAGTTCCAGGCGCACATGAAACTCGAGGTAGTCGATCAACGCAATCCTTGCCTGATCCGCCCGGCGACAGTGGTCACCCGAAAGGGCTATCGCGTCCAATTGCATTTGGACTGCTGGCCAACGGAATACTATTTCTGGCTGGAGGATGATAGTCCCGATCTGCATCCGATTGGCTGGTGTGAGGCCACCTCACATGAGCTCGAAAGTCCGCCGGGCTTCCAGCAGCGTCCGCTGGCCATGCGCTGCGAAGTGGAAGGATGTCGTGGATATGGCAATGCCAAACGTTTCAATCTCAATGTTCACGAGCTGCGCGACTGTTGTCCCTATGCGCCGGAGAACTGGCGCCAGTGGCGCTTGAAGACAGTGAAGCCACCACGCGTACTTCCCGAGCATATCATCCAAGCCGAGTCACCAAAGCAGCAGCAGTTTACCGAAGCATCCACAGAAGTATTGTTGAGCAGCCGGAAGATCTCAACAGACTTTCCTCAACCCAAGCACAAATCAACGGGTAAACGGGAAGCGGATAAATCCCGTGCCAGCTTGGATGACCTTAAGCCCGAGATCAAGTTGTTGAAATGCGAGAAGGAAAAACCAGCGCCCATTGAGAACAAGCCGGAGCCCAGGGAACCGTCGCCCAAGCCCACAGAGAGTGAAGTTGATCCCCGCTGCCTGCAAATAGCCAAATCCATTGTGACGGAATATGGACCACAAGTTGTGCGTAATTATCACCTGTGGCAGACAAACAGCGGCTTTGACATGTCTCAAGTGAAGAGCAATCCGCTCCATTGGACCAACTGGGATGTCTTTGAGTTTGTCGAGCGTGCCCTCAAGTCCACCAGTATTGCCCAGATGCTATTCGACGCGGAGATCGATGGACACGCATTGCTTATGATCGGACGCAGAGATTTAGAAAAGTACTTCCACTTGAAGGTCGGCCCGGCTGTAAAGCTCTTCTCACTCATAGTCAATCTACGCATTGCGGTCGTCTGCAAGTTTAAGACGCTGCACACGGAACGATTCCCTCATCCGGCCAGCGTAAATCAACCAACATTGAATGGTAAACTGGAACGGCCCGAATCCCAGGCAGGGGAAAGTTTGTCGGCATCGCCAAGCGGATCTGAACAAATGGATGCTGAAGATGACAGCCATGAAGAGCTTGAGGAGGATGAGCAGGCAGAGGATGAGCAGGCGGAGGATGAGCAGGAGGAAGAAGATGAGGAAGAGGGTGCGGACGAAGAAGTGGAAGATGGGGTGGACGAAGAGGAAAGCGATGAGGTAGAGCCGGATGCAGAAGACGAAGACGAAGCGATGGAAGATGATGTTGATTATGATCAGGAACTGGAAGAGCAGGAGCGGGATTACACTGATCATAAGCAGTACTCAAAACGGGAGCTAACCGACGAGGACGACGTTGTGCTTGACAACGATGATTTCCTCAGCGTTAAGCCAAGTTTTGTTCATAGTGAAGATAGGGACGCGGATGTCGTCATGACGAGTCCATCCCAAGATCTGCTGCCGGCCACTGATGCAGTCGCAAACATATCGTAGGGCATCCTATTGTGCTTCAAAGCAAGTGTATTTATTAATTTCTTTAATCCCAAATTTATCATACTATTGAAATTCAATTTAATTAGTTGACCTATTTGTATAAGATTTGTTGCGTTGGCTCGTTTCTCTCAATAGATATTGTTTATACAATTTACAACTAAAGTAAGTATTATTTTAAGTCAATCGATATATATGCATATATAGATGATACGAGTTTTGAGTTTAATTAATAAACAAAATAATTACAATCTGTACAAGTTTTAATCTAATCTATATATATTCTTAAATAAACATGTAAATAATGTGAAAAATTGTTCAATTCACCCAACTTGGTTGAATCAGAGGGAAATCAAGTTTAAATACACCAACGATAAATTCACATCCAAATGGATTTCGGCTCATTCTAAAATGATTTAATACATTATTTTGAAAATATCTCAGGTCCCAGATGAACTCTGTGTGATTCTATATCTTTCATCTGAAGAATTTATTATGAAAATGTTCTTTAGATGGATGTGGTAACAAGGGGTCAAAGGATTGTGCAAAACTGGATAGTTTTCTTCAACTTTTCCTCAACTCTTTCGTATACAAAAACTATTCAGAGCTGGATTGCATTTAGGGTTGCGATTCTGGCGACTTTGATTTGCTCTTAGTGATGTCCAAAGTTGGGTTCGACATTTGCTCAAGTTCAGCTTCATCCAAAGGTTTTGATGGCGCTTCAGATTGTTTTGAATCTATTCCGGCCGCAGTGGGTAGCTGCTCTACTGGCACTTCTCCGCCTTCTGCACCATTTGGTTCTATCGGCTCCGTCGATTCAGCGCCTGTGTCGCTTATAATCAAGGTGCCATCTGCTTCGAACATTACGTTGTCAAATTGTTGCGCCACCTCGACAAACTGCAGAAAACAAGCCATATTTTCAAAGCGCAATTCATTGTGAAACTGATATTTCTTCAAGGCCAACAGCAACTCCTTGTCTGGTATAAGGCCCGTGGTTTTCAAAATTATCATTAGCGTATTTAGCTCCTTAACGCTGAACCTCAGAAAGGAGTCGTCATTGAGTAACTGTGTCGCAACAGGCACAATTTTCTGCAAAATATATTTAAAAACTTAACACAGACTTATCTATAAAAATGCATACAAACAAAGCTGAACGTGGAAAATTCACTCACAACAGTGAAAGATGATTTGTTATTATAATCCTACATGCATTAAATGGTTTATTTTTTTCAAAAGGAAATTTGAAAACTCATAGTAGACACAAAA